>CM060865.1:25656374-26255750 GCA_030737845.1 Acorus calamus | reverse complement strand
TAGGCTCAACAATGATGAAAATGGCTATCGATCATAGGAGAAGAGGAGAAATTATAGTGAGTGTTACATGTTTTATGAAATGACTAAGTGAGCTGTTGAATGATTTGTAACCCACTCTTTGGGGGAGTATAAAAATACAAGGGATGATGCTCTATGTTGAAAGTATTTCTAGTGGACCTCCTCTGGTTTTCTTCTAATTGTAAACGTCCATGGTGAATTCGAGAAGAAGTCCACGTGTCTGACCGATAGGAAATTACAAAATTTCCCCCGTTGTTGCATTTTTAGACTATGTTATAGATATACATTGATGACAAAACATATAAGCATGGATAATAATCTATTTCAATTTTTATTTTCATGATCAATGTTGAGGTAGCCTTGACAGTTAAGACTTACTACTTAATATTAGACTGTGTTCAAATGTTGAATCAGATGACATTGAAGCATATTAGATGAGATGTCTGTTGGGAATATGTAGTTAATATTTAAACCCAGTCTCCTAGCATCTTATTTTGTAAGATTTGTTTGTTAGAATCTTGTTTGGAGACTAATTGGAGAGATTTTGAGATTGATCACTTTGGTGCATGGCAATAATGCAAAAGATGGGTGGACACGCGGGGGAGGGGGTTATAATGTCACATGTCGGTCTTCTATTGAAGACTGATAATGTCGGATGGTTTCTAACACTGGATCTCATCTCCTTATATATATACATGTGGAGACAAGTTTCTTTGCAATGGATGTGCTAGGTAGGAGTGGAAATGGACATGGAAAATTCAATTTGGTATGAAGTCAGCATACATATATATTAAACAAAATGACTTCAAATTAACTTGCTATGTGATCTTTAATGTTTATCTTCCATTGGTGTAATGTCAGCACTAGAGAACATTCTCATTTTTTTTAATATAGTTTCTTGGCATGTGTGTAAAATAGGAATAAAGGCAAGTGCTTGAAATACTTCAATGAGAGTGTGAATGAATATATTCCTGTCTTGCCTTATCAGAATGGTAAGATCATTTTGTTGATACTGGACGTGAAAGATTTCTACATACAAATATATGAAAACCTAGCAATGTATGTGAGGGAGAAGTGACAAATGGACAGTGTCAAAGATTTGTAAGATATAATATGATTGACACCATATAAAATCTATATGATATGCTGGCATGGAGTCCATGGATAAGGTAAGGCCACTTTAGGATTAGATTTCAAATTATGAAAAATGTGGTAAACCATCCTAACTAAAAGGATATCTGGATGGATATCCGGATCTTGAAGGTACTAAATGCACAATTTGAAAGATAGAATTGTATTTGAATTGTATTCAGATAAGGAACATGATGTATCCTTGCTGAACTTTTTTTGAACAATGAATTTCAGGGTACTTCGTGACTACGCATTCGAGTGGACTGTACGAACTACCATTTCCTGGTGGCTCTAAATGCTACTGTATTGATTTGATGGAATTCAATGTCTTCTTTCACTAGAAAAATTATAAATTTTGCTTCCCAAAATTGATAGAGCCACTCATACAAGATCATCCATACCACCCCAATAAAGCAGACCACAAACCATGTGATGTCAGTACTTCTCTTTCTATTCATACATGTCTAACATTCAGAAATTTAAATCTAAAAACAACATCAGAAGGCAACATAGCCAATGATTGAGAGACCTATCATCAGAACATGGTCAGTGGGGAACTTGGAGTACTCGTGGGAATGCCTCATGTCGAAGTTTTGAAACAGTTGGGAACTTCCAGTCCATGGAGAGCAAATCAGGAGTCTTCTTATCAGCAGATAATACTATGTTGATGAGCTTAAGTAGGACTTTCTCGAACTCCTCTGTGTCACTCCATTTGTGAATTTCGGCCTTCAACAACAAGGGATTGCTGGTGATCAGCTCCCACACTGGGTAGTTCTTCCATGGCATCATAAAATCTCTTTCAGCCAACCTAAGTGATGGGCAGTAGTCGCCCTTTCCGTCTCCAAGATATAAAATTCGCTTCTCTCCTGATGATAACATCGAGTCTTGGATTCTCTTGATGTTCAAACCATGTGTATGACAAAAGTTCATATCCGTTTGAGCTTGGGTTTGCTTCATGTATGTTGTGGCAATTGTGATTTGTGAGTAGCATCATAGTTTTGATTGCATAAAATCTCAAAACATCCTCAATGATTTGCAATGTATGTTTTTAACTCTTATATGTACTGCTAAATCACTCTTCTTATTAAGTATATGTTATCCAATTCTCATTTAAAATCAGTTTTTAGATAATCAGTTTCAAATGAGTTGTTTCTTTTTTAATTCTATTTTTAACGTGTTAAAAGTCAATAAAATAATTTTTATGAAAAAACTAGTTGAAATCAATTTCTTGACAAAGTTGTTTTTGAAAATAGATTCAAAACGGGGTCTTAAAAGTATCAGAACCAATCACTCTTTGGCAAAGACATGAGAGATATAAATGATTATGTGCATTTTCAATTTGTTCTGAATCACAATAATTTTTTTTTTCCTTGACTTCTCATTAGACATACTTAAGTTGTATTTGATTGCATGATTGCAAAATTGATTTTAAGTAAAAGCTGAACTTAAAAGTGATTTTGCAGAAAATTATTTTTTCACAACTTCTGAAAAAAGCAGGTCTGGAAAAAATAGTTTTCTGCAAATCCAAAAATTGTCTAAACCCGTTTTCAAACAGACCCTTTAGACAACTAAAGTCCAAAAGATAGATTGAAAGTGAGTGCCACACATGATGTAAACTTTTTGAAGAGTCACAACAAAACTTATAATTAGAGGTCAGTCGTACTTTTCGAAAAAAATGATACTCACATGATGCACAACATGTTCCATGTCTGTGTAGTTTCAATTTTACAGCGAATAATAGTACCTTGCACATGTTTGGAGGGCAGGGGTTGGAGCAGCCATGTGAGGCAGATTTGAAGTCATGGTAAGGTATGATCCTCAGCTTCCCATCCTCATCTATGAAACTTTGATTTGAGTTGATCTCCGAGAAGTACTCAAATAATCCATGGTGCCTCAGTATGGTCTCTATGAAGAAGTGATTGGCATCACTCACAATCCTCAATTCACACCTGTTGATGACAACAAACACATTGAGACCATGAAAAACATACATTCTTAAAATGATGATGAGTGGGTATTGGTTTAAAAGATTTATATATATATCATACCCCAAAGCATGGGCTGTTTTGATGGCTGAGATGACCTGGGGATGCAGAGGAGCAGTTCTCAAACACTCTGCAATGTCTTCAGTGGTCTTCACTTGTGAGTGTAACTCACCCATCATTCTATCCTGGAATCAGTAACAATTGAATGGATTCAATAAAAATGAAAACTAATTAGCTTTTATGTACGTGAAATAAAATTAATAAATAATATGATAGGTTAACAATAAAATAAAATAATTTGATGATCAAACACCCCTTTCATTCCAATGAATTTTTTTATAATAAAATATAATAAAATAAATGGATCCCTCCC
Organism: Acorus calamus; assembly: GCA_030737845.1. Classification (NCBI taxonomy): domain Eukaryota; kingdom Viridiplantae; phylum Streptophyta; class Magnoliopsida; order Acorales; family Acoraceae; genus Acorus; species Acorus calamus. Next base: position 26,252,243 of record CM060865.1, on the reverse strand, counting down.
ACATCTGTAACCTAATAGATAAAATGATATTTTAATAAATCTCTAAAAATAACCCACCAATAAAACAATCAAAATAAATAAAATTAAATGAAAAGATTTGACAAACCATGAGGGAGTTCCATGGCATTGTGGGGAAAGGAAAAAAAATGGTTTGTTGTGAGAGGAGGAGGTGAAGTTTGTGTGAATATATATAGGTGAGGATGGCACAAGTGAAGATTCCAAAGGAATATTACATAAGAGATTTATTAAGTTGTTGAGAAGTTTTTGGAGGATTTGAAAATAGGGTTGTTTGATTATTAGTTTAGATAATAGTTAGTTAGGATTTTTTTTATTTTATCATGTAACATTATATTGTTTGTTAAAATAAATGGGATTTAGATAAGATATTATCTAATTTTAACAAACTTTTAAATTTATTAATCATATAATTAGTTTAGATTGAGCCCGAATAAACTGTACTCAATCTAGGTTTTTGGGTTCGTGTTTAAGCTAACCACTATAATAGTTAGTTTTTTTTTGTCTTTTATACATAATTTTTCTCTTCATATTCTTAAACTTGAATTTTAAATTTTGAAGGCTTGTCTTATAAAATTAAATTTTAAATATTAACTAAATTTTAAATTATATCATAATTTTAAAATTTGAACTTATTTAAATTTAAATCTTAAATTCGTTTTATGGATAGATTTGATGAAAAATTTTATGGACAATGGAGAAATTCATGGTGAATCTATCATTAAATATATCCTTAAATATTGATATTCATAATTTTAAAATATAAAATTTGATCAAAATTCAAATTTGAATTTAAGATTGAAGTTTAAGAGTATTTGTAAAAAAATATGTTGTTTCAAAATTTAAAATTGACATATTATATTTCTACCCCTTGATATATGCATATCAATGAAGAGTATAAGGGCAGTCTAGTAAATTTAATCAGTCCAAACTGTCTCATTTCGTGGTGTGACATGTAATGCGTTGTGTCTCTTCAAGTTCCATAAATATCGTGATCAATCGCTTGCTTTAATATTTTTAAGGGGAAATTAATTAGGATCCCAGTGATCATTCATTTATTATTCTAGATCTTTGAAAAGATTTAAATTTTTTTTATATTTCTAAAGACATTGAAAAATTATTTTTAAATCTCTCCAACTGGATATTGTTAAAAAACACCAAAATGCCCTTGCCCAATTATACAAAGGTTGATAATGTACTAGGAAATGTTGACAGTGTACTGAAGATTCTTAACAATTAATGTACTTGGGGAGTGTCTTGGGGGGCATTTCATGCAAATATTAACAATGTGCTGAGGAATGTTAATAATGTATTAGATATACTTAATAATGTATTGGGGAGTGTTAACAGTGTATTAAAATAATTGTGCAATGGGCATTTTTTGTATTTTTGAAAAACATCCGGAAGAAGGGGCTTGAAGATAATTTTTCATCGTTTTAGAGACCTAAAAAACTTAAAAAATTCCAGGGATCTAAAAATAATAGATAGATGACCATAGAGACCCCTAAGTAATTTTTTCTATTTTAAATTAATTTTAAATTTTAAAAAAATTTATAATTAGATTTTAGACATGGCTAATAGTTAACGAGAATAAATCCTTGGTTTTTAGATATTCTGTGTTAACTAATATATGGTTTAAAAGAAATTAAATATGCGAGCACGGTTTTTTTTATAAACGTCAGAAATTATGGTCTTTTTATGGTGGTGATTTTTTCATATATGTATATGTGGTAGGTTTCTGACAACACAGAGGATTTGAACTCGTTTAACTAGTATTGGTCTAATAAAAGATGGTCCTGGTGTCAATGTCATTTACATGATAACTACACGTACATGTGACTCAAATATTTAAGATAAAAATAAAATATTAATATGAATAACAAACAATGTTCTAAACATCCATTTAGGACCCATGAATCCCTCACCTAGGTCTAGGCAGGCCCAACATGTACTATTTAATACCTAGGCATTTTTTTGATTAATTCTCAGTTAACTAATATGTTATTAAGTTACCTTATATTATATATGTATTAATTAATTTTTTTGTTATCCCTATTATGCTTATATTATTAATTTTATTTGATATTATTTTGTTATTATGTTGTATTCTAAAATTATTATATATATTATGTGCATTTTTCATATTTACTATTATAAAAAAGGATTGATTAATCCCCGACCGCCTAACCGATTGGTATTAGTCTCTACTCAACTGCCTGATTAGTGCCTAATTGCTTTTTACAACATTGATAACAATATAAGTGAAATGTTTATAAAATATTGAACCATCTAAAAATTCTTTTAAATCAAAACGTACTCTATGTATCAACACCCTTAATTGATCTAATTTACATGATGTACTCATTCACCATTGTGGAACACATGGGTTTTAGGCCTAAGATAATCTCCAATGGAAGTTTTTTGCACTCAATAATTTTTTTTCTATCGCAAATACAATTCCATATACCTCATTAGGGGTTCGGATCGTCTGTGGATGCCACAGACGACTCCCTGTAGCAGCCACACAAAAGAGACCACGTGTAAAGAAAAAAAAAGTCAAGCGCCTCCAAATTCCCATACTTACTCATCTTTTCAAAAAGACCTCAAAAACAATAATATTTGCACAATACTCCCCCACTCACCATGCCAAAATAGTAGTTCCGCCCACAATTTATTTTTATTTTTATTGTTCATTAGAGATGTTTGGTTTATATTTTTTATTTATTCAGTTAGATTTACATTTTTATGTTTGTTTTATTAAAAATTATCCCTTTTTATCTTATTTGAACTACAAATGAGACTAACACATTATTATTTTTTATTTTTCAAATTATTTTAAAAGATGCAATTAACATTTATTTTATTTTTTGTGGTCCCCAGTGGTCATAGCACAATGGTTCAAGGCTTACCTGTGTTAAGAGTAGATCTTAGGTTCGAGTTTTGGCGCTGTGTCATACCTCCTGTTTGTTAGGCGAAATTCTGTGGGACCAAGGACAAATATGCGAAGGTAATATATCGGCTTGATCGTAAGATTGGCCACGGAAAACTCCTTCGTCATATAAAAAAAAAACATTATTTTTTACATGTTTTTTTAGTTTTTAAAAATAAATCTTTTGCGAACCAAACTTTAATTAGTTGACTACAACTTACCATCTCTATGTAGGATGTCAGGATTACCCTAAGCCCTCGTTTGTTTCTGGTATAAGACCCCGGATAACCCCGGATAAAATTTTTCAAGTATTTATTTATCCCAGATAACCCCTGATATAATATGTCCTAATAAATCCCGATAAAGTGGTATGTGGATTCTAATTAACCTATGTAATTAAAGTTATCCTAGGTTATTCTACCCAAAGAATATGTGGGTCCACTGTCAAATTAACTGTCATCACCTCTAATAAATCATCTGTCAAATCAACTATCATTACTTTTTTATCTTTTATAAATCTTTATCCATACTTTATTCACATTTTACTCAAATAACAAAACATTTATTGTTATGTTTACCAACGAGAATAATTCAAAACACAACCAAACACAAAATCATTTTATCCTTATTTATACTCAATTATATTTAGATAAATGTATACCCTAGAATAAAATTTACCCCCATTCTAAATGAGGGGTAAGAGACCACCCATTTTTTTAAAAAAAGATAAATTTTAATAAAACAAATATTAATCTAACTAAACAAATAAAAAATATAAATCAAACGTCCAATGAACAATAAAAATGAAACCCACAAAAAAAAAACAATTAAAATAAAAATAAAATAAAAATTGTTGGCGGAACTACTGTTTTGGCATAGTGAATGGGGGAGTATTGTGCAAATATTATTGTTTTGGGGGTCTTTTTAGAAAGATGAGTAAGTATGGGAGTTTGGGGGGGAGTGACGTTTTTTTTTTCTTTACATGTGGCATGTTTTGTGTGGGTGCTATAGAGATGCCACAGACGATCCGAACCCCCTCATTAGACTTCTTCACTCACTGTAATAAAGTATATAGTTTTTTGAAATTTTTTTCACAATTTCTATAAACTTCATTTTATCACCCGTAGCCCTAAAACCTTGAGCAGCACTTGCTTGATCTCATTTAAATATATTTTACTTTTTATGAAAATACATAGTTCAACGGTGGCGTGGGTTCAAATCCCACTTCAGAAAATGTGATATTTAAAAAAAAAAAAAACATATTTCATTAGATAAAATAATTTTTTTTAAAAAAATACAAATATATACTATCTGTGTTATAAACTATAAAATGAACAGCTCGTAACCTTCTCGCAAAAAATTATCTATCAAATGGTATCAAATAGGTTATTCGAATACACAACCTTCTGAAGGCCGGGTAGGACTGGATGTGAGCTGGGCCTCAAGCATGTGTCCTTGGTGTTGTCATATTTCAAAGGACGCTATACACAGTTCTTTTAATAATTTCAAATATAGTATCATGTATCTCGTTAGTTATCTAATGAATTATATAATTTTTTAGATGGTGTATAAATCTGTTTGTAGCTTTTAACCTTAGTTTTTTTGTTTGACAAAACATGTTTAGAAAAAATAGCTTCATGTAAATCCGAAAACTGTCCAAATCCGTTTCTAAACGGAGCCTTAATCTGAATTGACAGTTGTTATATACAATTCTTCAAATAACGTCTCGTTTACAACATAAATTAAATATTAATTGAAGACATGTTATGTGCCAAAATTACATTTTATATTTCGCTTAATAACAATAAGGCTCCAAATGATCTTCCTCGCATTTAGTACCACATGTATTACCTTTTTTTTTCGGTAAGCGTACCACATGTATTAATTATCAACACCATTTTGCCTTTTTAAACCATTATAATTCAACCAAAACTGTTTACAATAATGGATCATTATGTCATCACACAGTGGCATTACTGCATGAATTCACATAGCTCCTCATGACTAAACAAAAAAAAAAATTCAGCTATGCAAAATCATTCAAAAAACAATACCCCCGGCCCCTTGACAATCAAAAGAGCTTCCCTGGAAATTCATTCTTTGCCCCTGTAGTCCTTCCAACTCTGACACTCTCCTTCCAAATTGCAACCCTACTTTTTGTTACAATTTTTTAATCTTGGGATGCAATCAATCAAATGAATAAATAAACAAGTCGAAATCAAAGACACAAAGATTTACGTGGTTCAGCAAGGCTTGCCTACGTCCACGGAGCACACCAGAGATTAATCCACTATCAATGAGAAGTTTTTACAATGGTCACATCGAAGATAAAAACTCTAGAGCCAAATGAAAAATATGAGATGCCATTTTATACTAACATTTTATTAAGTAAAAAAAGTCAATACATGAAAGACATAAAAAAAATCATCTGCGACCCCCGTCCAACCCTGCGTAGCGCCAACAATCATTTGCGCACATCATCATGCTCCACAATATATAACACCTTTGACTCGAACAATCCTCGTTGTTGTTCACCTCCAAATTCGCCTCTATTGATTCCCCCAATCTCCGATAGTACCCGCTACAGTTCAGTACATCTCGAACACCATCCCAACCGGTCTCCCATGTTCAACCACATTCATTTGTGACCCCTGTCCGACCCTGCATATGGCCAACAATCATCTGCGCACATCATCAAGCTCCACAATATATAACACCTTCGACTCGAACAATCCTCGTCGTCGTTCGCCTCCAAATTCGCCTCTATTGATTCCCCCAATCTCCGGTAGTACCCGCTGCAGTTCGATACATCTCGAACACCATCCCAACCTGTCACCCATGTTCAACCACATTCACAACCGTTGCTAATGCCCCACCAACAACCGCCACTAAAGCATTCCACACCCCCATGCACCGTCGACCTGATCAATGTACCCTTTCGCCACTGCAAACAAGCCGCATAGAATCGCCATGACCCTGTTCACCCTCGGCACCACTTTCCCAAGCCGCACGTACTCCGCCGTGTCTTTTATCTCTACGACTTCCCAAATCCTGGTCATTATCGACGGTTCGACTCTTCCCACCTTTACCGACGGTTTGGGCTTTCGCTGTTGCCACATGGTGGGCTCGACTCTCTTTGGGAACTTGTCAAGCATCGCCTAAGCAATGCAAATGGGTCGCAAGCACCCGCTCCTCGCCGAACCGCCATGACCCTGTTCAGCCTTGGCACCACTTCCCCAAGCCGCACGTACTCCGCCGTGTCTTTTATCTCTACGACTTCCCGAATCCTGGTCATTACCGACGGTTCGACTCTTCCCACCTTTACCGACGCCTTGGGCTTTCGCTGCTGCCACATGGTGGGCTCGACTCTCTTTGGGAACTTGTCAAGCATCGCCTAAGCAATGCAAATGGGTCGCAAGCACCCGCTCCTCGCCTAAGCATCGCCTTAACGTGCGATATAGTGACGGTTTTTCTGAAGCACAGATGTCATTCTCGAGCTCCCTAAACAGGCGCACGGCGTTCCTTTGCTCCTCCGCGAGCTGGAGGGCTGGATTTGGTTGACCACCAGCATGAGCATTGTCGCCTTTGCTTAAAGCAAGGTGGAGGAGACCCTGAAATGTGCTTCAATTTTGCATAACTTTTGTATGGGATTGCTATAAAATTATCACTTAACCTCATTTAGCTTGCAATGACTTCCAAACAAGTACATTTTCACGTGCATTTAACTAGTATTCACCAAAAACATAACCCTGCATTCAAAATGGGTGCCTAAAACAACGTCTTTTAAGGGTACCTTTGGGTGTACAATGGAAAACTCCACGTTTGGAAAAGAGGACAACTGTAGAAATTAAAAACATTGTTCCTGGGGAGTTTAAACGCAGATAATTTTTATCTTTAAACACTAGTTTCAATGCTAAAACACATACACTGTTTTACTATTTGGATCTACTTATTGTGGTGTTACGAAGAGTTCCCCGCTGTAGAATCTGCCCCACCCAGAATCTAAACGAGACACAGCAGTGACCCTGGTTTTTGAAAAGCAGGAGTTTGGAACTTAGTTCCAAACGGACCCTAAATGACAAATACAAATGAAAAGCCCACCTACAGACATTTCATTTATAATATTCGCCTGATGATTTGGGTAAGAAAAAATAAATTCGGCAGGCTAGTGACTGATCACAGTGTAAAGCCTTTTTTGTGATGGAAACTGTAGGCATGCACCCTTATATTGGAAGAACTATATTCAAAACACAAACACAAAGCCAGTTAGTTCGATTAGAGCTATCGAATGTGTGTCTATCTGTGTTCTATCAAATTTAAATGAAAGCAAAAGATGGAATCCACTGTTCGTTGATTCTGATTGAATGAAAAATAATACAACGAAAAATTGATGGGTTCATGCACCCAACAAAATCGCATATATTACAATAGAAAAATATCAAAATAGACAATATTCGAATTTGGACATAGAAACACATCCAAAACAAAATAATAGAAAAACATGACCTTCAAAAGAACATGAAAAAACATGATGTAATAATGTTACTTAAAGACTTATTGCATATAAGAAAATAAATGAGAGCCTTCGAAATATATATCATCAGAAGGAAATCTGGAGGCTCATCTCTGCATTTCTTATTCATGTACTGGAATAGCTATGACATCTTGGGTTGCATCACCTCTTGCTCGGCCTCAATTATATTCTGCAATATCTTAGATGGTTGCCGTTGCCAACAGATTTTCTGAACATTTCTGAAAGATCTTCTCTTCTTTTCCATTAGAAGAACCATTTGTTCCATTTGTGACCTGTGATTGAATATCTTTAATATTTGCGCACAACATAATATTAGAGCATTTCATTGAGGATTTGTAAAATAGCGTTCAATATATCCTCCTATTTATAGTTATAAGTGCAGTTTTATATACCTCATTAACCTTCTAGAGAGATATATACATCCTTGATGAGATATATAGTTCCATATTTTTTTCAACTTACGTTTATTAAAAATGAGTTTATTCAATATAAAAATGAATGATATACACTTTTAATGAAATGTATATCTCATTAGATTATTTTTTTACTATTTTTTAAAAATTAAAATATGTTAGGATTGTCTATCTGACTTTCCTTTGTAAATGGTTATCGATTCTTGCATGGTTGCTCGGGCTCAACATAGGTCTTTTTTACTAAAAAATTAACTTAGGTTGCATTCGGAAATGCATTGAAAAATACGATTTTGAATAAAGTAACTTATTAATAAAACTCGATTCAATACACGGTTTTTTAGCAATTCATTTTTGCAGTTCACACAAGTTTTAATTTGAATTTTTTTTTTAAAATGTATATATATATATTTTTTGAAAGATTGGTGCTCCCAAAATTTGATAATTGATCATCCTTTACTAAGAAGGGGAGATAATTGATTTTTCCAAAGCTCCCGTTCATTTCAAAAATGTATACTTGACTAATGGATTACATTCTTTCCTAATAAAAAAGGGTTATACATGCATGTATGTATTGAAATGCATATAATTTTTATGTTTTTTTACAAGAGATGAAGAGAGTATATAATTAATAATATTTTAGATCTAGTATATACTGTGTTAGATAAGTTTTATATAGCGTGTTATAGATAACCTTATAATATACTGAGTTGTATTATCGCCCAAAAAATGGTCATCAATGAATTAAAATAAGCATACCTGTACATCACCAAGCGTCCATTTGACTTGAGATTGGGTATGGTTGCTAGTTATAAGTGCCTTGATGTCATCATCAGAGATATTCTGTTGGATACAAGAATTTTGTGTAAGAATTAATGCCCAACAATAATCATACACAAATATTTTTTTAGAAACTTATAGACATATCTATTCAAATAAATAAATAAATAAAATCAAAACAAATAATATCCGAATATGATTACAAAGGGTGAGAGAGAGAAGAAAAACAAAGAAAATAAGGGGCCGGGTATATTAAACTTAAAAGTAAAATATTAAGAACATTCGTTCTTTTTTTTACTTTTCCTAACATATTTTAGGTTTTTAAATATATATATTTGTCTAAAAAAACATTTACATTTATGAAAAAAATAAAAAAGTATATATGCTATGATGCACTTAATACAGATTTTAAAAATAGATCACTTATTTCTTCATTTTCATTTCAATGTGTCTATACAAAAAACTATTATATGAGAAAGTAAATCAATGATATGCATAAGATGATCATCAACTTTAATAAGCAAACAAATTTATTGGAAGAGTGGATTAATTGAACTATACCTTTTTGCTCTCCGCAACTTTTATGAAACGCTCAAAGAGACTTTCAAGTTCACTCCCATTTACATCATAGCCCAGCTGAAAACATGATCATACACATTGCAAATTAATATCTATAAACACCACCATGTTATTCTCATGTATCAAAAACATTTCAACAATGGACACTACAGGCTTTAGCCTGGTGGATGGGTTAACCCCTTTTGAGGCTGGTTTTCATGGGCTTTAGACCCACTGTTTATTTTGGGCTTCCATGCCCAATCTCCCATAGCATTTTGGGATGATTCTTGGGCCTATGGTCCACTATTAGCCCTACTTAGGGATTATATGACCTTAAAAGGGATTTTTCCAATTTGATTCCGATGTTAATGATCTGCTTTGAATACAGATTCTTTTTACAAAAAGAAAAAAAATGCAGTACAATAATGAAAGAGAATGCACCTCTTTAAGCCGTGATTTTAAAGCATGTCGCCCACTGCAAAGAACATTAAGGGAAGAAAAATAAGATTACAACAAATGGTGAGGTGACAGACGAAGCTATATGAAGAAGAAGAAATATGTTGTAATAAATAAAGGATTATGGCAAGGGAATAAAAAGCATGGTTTCCATCAACCAAAAAATGTGCTTAGTAAAAGGTAAATTTCAATTTATATAAAGTTTAAGTGCTTGTGGCCTTTTTTTCATTTACTAATTGAATTAACTTATTTTTACCCAAATTTCATTCTTGATGAGATATTTTACACTCTTAGAACCATCCCCCACAATAATGTTAGTCCTATATTTGTTCCTTTAAATTGATTAACACAAATAAAACAAGTTTCCCTAGAGATATTTATTACAATGGTAAATTAATTGAAACAAGTAAAAAAAAATGAGTCACATACCTATGCTTTCCAAGCACAATACGGGACACATCACTTAGTCCAATATCCTCAGGAGAGAGAAATTCATATGTTTTTCGGAACTTAAGAACACCATCCTACAAAGAACAAATTTGATTAATAATATGAAAACTAAGATTTGATAGTAATCACACATATAAACCACTTTTCAATTATGTGAAGTAGTAGAAAGTTCATGAAATAAATATAGTTTCCCATCAATCTTTCCTTAATGATGTGGTTATAACCATAAATTTAAGTGTGGCTGGACATACTGGTATGTGCGGTCGCGTACGCTGTTTTGAAACCTTACGACATATGATTTGGCATGTACGGTTTCTACCGTGAAACCGTTTGAATGGAATAACTACCATTCGAGTGCTATTGAACGGGGTTCGAACGGTAGATCAAAATGTTCAAAAAATAAGCACTCTGGAAACAATTCCGTTCGAACAACATTCGCACGACAGTTTAAAAAACATAAAAGAACAACCATTCAAATAGACCTATGTGACCGTTCGAATGGTCAATGTGTGACTGCATATTCTACATATGTAACCGCAAGTGCAGTTCAAATCCCAACTATACATGCGGACCGCATATTAATTTAAAATATTGATTATAACATAAAAGAAATAGATCACCAATATTAATATATACCTGATGGATTCCGCTTTCATGCCGAAAAGCATTGATGCCAACTATTGCTTTGTGTGGTTGCAAATGAAATCCAGTGTATTCCGATACCTAGAACAATGACATTATTAAATTATAATAAGAGAACTCATGAAGAAATAATTAATACATCTGTGGCAGAGAAAGTGATTGAAAGTTACCATCTTGCTTGCTGCGAGAATGTGTACAGTGTTGATTCCAGTGTGGAGACCACCTAGAACTTCCTTGCGAGACTTCATAGCCATCACAACCTACAAATTCACAAATTGTTGCCCCTTCAGTTATTATACAGTAATCTAAAATTCTAAATACAAGCTCACACATCAGTTGTATTATCAACATGTTATACTATATCAAAAGATAACAATATTTGAATGGATCACACAATTGTTGGAGGTACTAGAAATTGATCACACAATTGTTGGAGGTACTAGAAATTGTGTGCGCATGCCTATATACATATAGATAGAACTCTAAGCCCTTGTTTGGGTAGCGTCATAAGCTATTATGGAACAAATAACAATTTCAGTATAGGAAAAAAAATAATTTTTTGTTTGATTATGTTTTTAGTTATTCTTATTAAGAAATGTAATAATAAATTTTTTGTTGTTTAGTTGATGATTAATAAGTGTGGACAACTTTGTGGTCTTATTCTTCTATCTTCCTCCCTTATTCTCTCATCCAAACAAGGGCCATAAGATCTGTACATGTACCTCCTCTAAGGCAGCATTTCCAGCTCTTTCACCAATGCCATTGATGGTAACCTCTACCTGTCTTGCACCCGCAAGGACACCCTGAAACAGATGGCCCAAAGAATTGAAGTAAGTATCACTCCAGACATTACAAATAGATAGCAATCAAGTAATGGTTGCTAGACTAGATAGTCAATATTGCAACAATAAAATTTTGACAATGAGAGATATAATGAGTGGGAGAGGTAAAATTTACAAACCGCTAAGGTGTTGGCAGTTGACAGCCCTATATCATTGTGGCAGTGTGTGGAAATGATGACATTTTCTATGCCTTTGGTGTTGGACTTCAAGTATTTGATCAAGTCTCCAAATTCAAATGGGAGAGTGCATCCAACGGTATCAGTAACTGTGATTGTTGTTGCACCTACCTTGATAACTTCCTCGAATACATGAGACAAGAACTTCCTGTCTGACCTGAAAGACATCATGTACAATTTTTTTTATATTTAATTTACAATAAAAATACACCACCACAATATATTGTATATCACAATTTTTTTAAAATGATAATTGTAGGCATTTCTATTGTTATAACAGTATAAAAATAGACAATGTTCGAGGGGGAAAGGAATAGAGGAAAAAACATAAAAACAAACAAAGCCAAAGAGACCACAGGACCAGGGAGAAAAGTTTTCTATTGAGTCTAGCCTCCAAAACCTTTCGCGATTACTCGCGCAAGCACAAGTGGATTGTTCTATGAAGCTTCTGCTACATGTGAATTCATCAAGACTGAAATGTAAATTGACATCAATAAAATGAGAAAATTATGTAATTGTGTGTGAATCTATGTTTGTGTTTTTCTCTTTGGTGGGAATTTCTATTTCTAATATCCCACTTTTGGTTTGTTATCTCTAGTTCAATATGTAAAGGAACAACAACCACCCTACATTTCTCATGTTTATATTTTGGAGAGGGAATTATTATTTGAAAATAAACAATTAAGAAGCTTGCTCAAAATGATAAACCTGATTATGGATATATCAATTATTAAAGTTCAAATTCAAATAATTTATCACTGTAAATAGTTAAGATTGAATCTAAAAAAATTGAAAACTTCTTATATAATAAAATTTAATTCAAAAGATAACAATTTTCCATATAAATTGTGGATTACCAGTTGAAGCATGTCTAAATAATTAAAGGATGAACATATTTGATTTGAATTTAATTCTTTGGTTTGAAAATTATACAACAATGATGGATTTAAGTGGAATTTCATTTGCTGTCTAATTCTAATTTAACAATATCCTTATTTTTATACATGAATACCCATGAATTTTTACACTTTAATTAAATTGATATTTAAATGTTATAAGTTATAACCATGCTATTTTACTGAGCAGTGAATCTAGTGATTGATCTCTCTGGGCTCTCACTCCATTCATTAGTCTAGCGATTTTTAAAAAGCATATTTTTTTTTAAAAAAATTGTAAGTAACTTTTTAATATAATTGGTCTCCCGTGGGTTGGCAGAATCCTCTTATGCTTTGTTATCTTTAGCTTTAAAATTTTGTTTGTTTTGATTTTCTAGTTGGGTTGCCCCTCAGCTAGTTATATTTCTATTATCTTGGGCTTTAGCTTTTAATGAAAAAGACAATTTGACTGTAAGATAATTTGATAATTTAACAATATGATTATTTTTTATAAATAATAATTAGTACATTATTAATTAAAATAACAAAGCTTGTACTTTGGTGTGACTTTAGCCTATGTTTGGGTAGCAGAGGAGTTGAGGAATTAGTTGAAATAAGGGTGAATGAGAGTTTTAAAATATGTTTGTTTACAATGAATAAATAAATTTAACTATGTCATAATATGTGAAAAAGCCTATTATTCGTATTCCAGGTCTCCAATTCAAATTGTGATACTATCAAATCTGTTTTATTCGTATAAGTTAAAATGACTCATATGTCAAATCATATATAATCACCCCACCTAACAAATTAATTTTTATTTTATATAATTTTTTATTAATATCTTATTCATCTTTTATTCAAAATTTATCAATGATCAATTCAACAATAAAAATTTTATTATAATATTTTTCTGTCAATGTATAATTAAAAACTCAAACAAATTGAAAATGTTTATTCTTCATGTACTGAAAAAGTAATCATAGACTCAATAGTATAACTTATGTGATGGAATTCAACATGGGATGCGTGGAGTCAACAAAACATCTTTGACCCGTTTAGTTTTAAACAATAATGCTATTGACTTTTATAGAAATTGTCCCCACAGGAGACAGGAATCCCAGGTACCGTCAAATACAATAAAGGGGGAAAATTCAAATAACCCCCCTTAAACTATCAAAAATTCATATAACTTTTTTATTTTTCTTAAAATTCATATAACCCCGTGAAAACACTTATGTAAATCAAAATAACCCTCCGAGTTAAAATTTCATTGACAGATGAAGAATATTTTATGAATATTCTGTTTAGTTAACTCTAGTTAAAAACACAGTATACCAAAAACTCTCAACAGCGTGTTAAAAATGTGAAAATTATTTTATAAATGATGATTTTATTAACTCGAATAGAGTTTTATAATCTATTCAGAGGGGTAAAATCGTCATTTATAAATAATTTTTTTCATTTTTAACACATTATAGGAGATTCTGATATTTTGTATTTTTAGCAAAGGTTAACCAAACACAGAATTTTATTATATGTCAATGGAAGTTTAATCCAGCGAGTTATTTGGATTTACATAGATATTTTTAGGGGGTTATATGAATTTTTAAAAAATTCATCGGGTTATATAGATTTCAAACAGTTTACAAAGGAGTTATTTGGATTTTTTCCATTCAATAAATTACACTGAAGTACAATTCGGGGAAAAAAAAACCATGAAGACAGAAAATAAGACACTGTGGATGTATATAAAAAAAAGGAAGATCTTAACATTGGACCAATAATAAAGAAAAAAAGATCTTTAACTCTGGCACCCACGGAAAGAATCAGATGTGTTTGAGCATATTTAAAATTTTTTTTAAAAAAAAACCTAGGAACGAATTATGTATCAGTAATTATAACTATATGAAAAATGTTACACTCCCATCTATTTTAAAATCCAAAACATAATACGCATATATTTTTATTTTTTTAAAAATCATGTACTTCACCAAGGTATATAATTTTTCAAAAATTTCATGTTTTTATTTATAGAAAATATAAAATTTTCAATAAAGATATATTTCATTACAGTGAGTAAAAGGACTAACGAGACACATGAATGTATTTGAGACCGTAAAAATAACGAAGTATAACATAGTGCTCTCTCACTCTCTCTCTATTTATATATATATAAAGAAAAATATTACACACAGTCCATTTACAGTACAAAACACAAAATACACATGTTTTCATATTTTTTAAAAAATCATATACCTCATTTAATGAGATATATGCTTTTATGAAAAATGAAATGCATATTCTAGTGAATCGAATGATATTATTTATAGAAAATATGAAAAACTTCTAACGTAGTATGTTCTCAAATTAACAAGGTATGCATGTCGATAGAAATTTTCACATTTTTTAAAAATCCATCCAAGTATACGTTTTATTTTTTTAATAAAAATACGTATCTTATCATATGATTTATACTATTTTTAAAAAAAATTTAATGTAAGAATGGACGGGAACTAAAAAAAGGTATATAAAACTGTATTTTAGACAGTAAAAATGATCACCTGGCAGCATCTTCAGCAGCAAAACCGACATCGTGACACCCCAAGCTCCTGGCGTACTTGACCATCTCCGTCGCGGACTTCACGACCTCCTCCCTCGTCTTCCTCAACTTGTGCTCCAAGTGCATGTCACTCGTCGCGATGAAAGTCACCACCCTCGGCCACCTCCCCTCCCTCACCGCCTCCCACGCGACATCAATGTCCCGCTTCGTGCACCTCGCCGAGGCGCAAATCACGGGCACGTGATCGCTGTCGGGCGACATCGGGTGGTTGCCGACCTCTCTCGCGATGGTTCGGACGGCCTCGAATTCGTTGGGGGAGGAGGCCGGGAACCCGGCTTCGATGACGTCGACGCCGAGGCTCGAGAGGAGGCGGGCAACGTCGAGTTTCTGGGATGGGGTCATGGAGGCGCCTGGGGCTTGGTCGCCGTCGCGGAGGGTGGTGTCGAGGAGGCGGACATAGGAGGGGTCGGGGATGTGGTTGGGGGTGTATGGTAGTGGTGCCATTGTGGGTGGAGAGGGGAGGCAAGAGAACAATGAGAAGGGGTTGGAAGGGTTTGAAGGGGGAAGGAAGTCCTATGATTGTGGGTGTATTGCTATTTTGGTTTATATAATAACTTGTGAGAGTGTCCGATCGGATTTGGTCAAGACTTCGATCAATTACGTCAGTATTGAAATACATAACTCATTAATTGAACTACACTTTGATACACTCATTAATTGAAATACAGTTTCATATAATCATCTAGTTCGACTAATAAACTGTGCTGTTCCATAGTGATTGGATCTGAATTCAAAATTTTCAATTGAGCATTAGTACACCCATGTGATTTTTTTAATTTATTTATGGTTTTTTAGTCCAAGTGCACGTGCATTCTAAATAAAAGTATTTTATGTATATGTTTGTTTAGAGTGAGAGAATATACTAATAAAAATACGGGACATAGTTGTATCATTATTGTTATTATTTAAAAAAGATTCAGGGTCTATTCTAGTTTTCGTGCAACACATGGAGACTATTGTTGGTGCAATTTGCATAAATATATAGCCTCAGCTTTTTAAATATTAGTAAAAATGATCTCAATATCAAAAAATTTAACTCTTTTTTTCTTCTTCTAACATGGCCTTATTATAGGCATTTCATTTACTATAAATTATCATTTACAAAAGATGTGCGGTTTGGAAAAAATTTCTGCCTATACAATATACATTAGATTCCAAAATAGAATACATCGAATGTAACAGTCGACAGCACACCCATTCCTGTTGTGTTAGAGATATAAAATCTGTTATTTGATTTTCTCGGGGCAATCCTTTCCGATGCTTTGACAAAAATTAATATATCACCAATTCAACCGTGACAAATGAGTGAGCGTCACCGTGGGTTTTCTGTGACATACAAAATGATTTTGGTGACGGTTTTTGCCTAACCCTATTTTATTGTAGTGCATACAGTCGAATTTCATATATGCAATCTTATAGCTTAGGTTCTAATCTCTTATTATTTTATTTCGTGTTTTACGATATATTTTAGAGTATGCATGATTTAATATATATTTGATGTTTATATTCTTAATGTATTAATTATAAAAATTTGTGTTTAGCATAATATTTGATTGTCACGCACAACAGAGAATATGTGGAATTGGTTCTTTGTTATTCAGCCTGCTCTTTATATACCTTAATTGTAATGATTTTTCTTGTTATAGCTCTCGGGTTAGTATATGGTAATATTTTGAAATACCACTTTATCCCTGTTGTGAGTGGCACCACATTATATGTGGTGGGGTCAATTAACCTCATCATATTTTTTTTAAGAAAACTCGAACAACTACTGAAGAGGTAAATCCTCTCGAATTTTTCCCTCCACAGCTACAGTCACATATTTAAACCATGGCATGCAATCCAGCCCACCAGCCTAACAGTGAACCCACCAACCCACTATTTGACCCTGCCACACTCACATTTTATATTTAAAACCCTAAATTACCTTTGTTGTAGTGTTTCCTTAATAAACATTAGATCTGAACCATCTTTGTTTCTCTCCCATCTCCACATTCCGTCGCTCACCGCCTTCACCACATTGAAAAAAACATATTTGATAATGTTGATAATGAAATTATCATGCAACGATTTTAAAACATAAAATCTCGTTGAGAAAAATTATAAAAATTCATATATTGGAAATCATTTAATCTACTTTCTTTGATGGTTTATTTTTTATTATTGCAAGTTGTTGTTCTATTTTCAAAAAAAAAAAGTTTATGTTTTTTTTATAAATACATGATAATAATAGATTTTTTAGAGAATTTATTTTTTAAAATTGAAATAGATTGGGGGAGCAAAAGACCAACATTTAAATGCCAAATTACACTCCATGAATAAATGGCGAGTTGTCTCTGTTGAAGACCCGCTGACTGACTATCTTTCCAAGGTATCTCTGACCGGAATCGATCCCAAATCAGCTGCCATAATTGATTTTTGATCCAATCTAACATATACAAGATGCATATTATGAAATATATATTAGATAAAAAAAAAACATACATGTAGTCTTAAAGACGGCTTGTATGTGTGTGGGTATTTATATCATATCTTTCGTATAAAAATAATAATAATTTTATCTTGATATTTCTTTAAACAAGTGAAGTGGAGACGTGATACATGTGTATTTCACACATCTAATATGGTGGTATGATATATATATATATATATATATATATATATATATATATATATATAGTCGCGATTACGTGCGGTGTGCGGTCGGTGCGGTTTACGACGTGGGCCGTTCGATCGCGGGTCCATCGCATCCAACGGTCGACGTGAATCGCACCCGACCGTCCGATGCGATAGACACGTGATCGACGGCCCGTGATCGCGCACCGCACCGACCGTAAACCGCATGTAATCGGATCCTATATATATATATATATATATATATATATATATATATATATATATAGTGAACCGATTAGGTGCAGTTTGCGGTCGGTGCGGTGCGCGACGTGGGCCGTCTGATCGCGGGTCCATCGCATCCAACGGTCGATGTGAATCGCACCCGACCTTCCGATGCGATGGACCCGTGATCGACGGCCCGTGATCGCGCACCGCACCGACCGTAAACCGCACGTAATCGCGACTCATATATACATATATATATATATATATACACACGCTCGCGATTAGGTGCGGCGAACGGCGGGTGCGGTCGCGACGTGGGCCGTCCGATCACGGGTCCATCGCATCTGACGGTCGATGTGAATCGCACCCGACCGTCCGATGCGATGGACCCGTGATCGCTGTCGCACCCGCCGTTCGCCACACCTAATCGGTTCCCATATTGGTTCCTATATATATATATACCCGAGTGATAGAGTGCGGCGGGCCGCACGGTGCAGATCTGACGTGCGTCGTCCGATTGCAGGTCTATCGCATCCAACGGTCGATGTGAATCGCACTCGACCATTTGATGCGATGGACCCGTGATCGACGGCCATGATCACGTTTCATTCAAAGATAATAAATATGTTCATTCAAAGATAATATATATATATATATATCACGTTTTATTCAAAGATAATAAATAAAATAAAAGAACAATTCAGTCAATCACGTTTCATTCAAAGATAATAAATAAAATAAAAGAACAATTCAGTCAATCACGCTACCTGAGTAAAAGATTATTTTTCACAAATATTTATATACTGATATTAAAAAAAATGATATCATTTATTCAAATTGCCACCGACGACATTTATTTGTTGTGCTGTCATTTCCAGCGGAAGAGAGAGGAATCATGCACATTACTAAGAAATAATAATTAAGTGTGGTTGCTGACATTATTTTTTTATAATAATGGTGAACAGAAGATTAATTAAAAAAACATGTAATTATTTGTTCATGATTTTTTTAATAACAAATCTAAGAGATACGTAATCGATAAAAATGTTTTAATTTCTTTTTTTATACAAACTGGAAGTTAGAAATACACAAAAAAAAAAAAAAAAAAACAATGAGTATCTTTTCAATTATTTTGATATTGGCATTTTGTGGAGGGGGTAGGTGCGTTGGGAATCGGAATATCGATCGATTTCTAAAGGGTGGGTTGATGCCACAGGAAAATTAAAGGGAAGTAAAATTTTTCTATTTGAACCCTGAAAAACCTGGTGTTTTGTATTAAATAA
The DNA here is from genome assembly GCA_030737845.1 of Acorus calamus. Taxonomy (NCBI): domain Eukaryota; kingdom Viridiplantae; phylum Streptophyta; class Magnoliopsida; order Acorales; family Acoraceae; genus Acorus; species Acorus calamus. The sequence goes on along the minus strand of CM060865.1, from coordinate 26,232,829 downwards.
TAAGAGAAAAAAATTTTCTATCACTTTTTTTTACATTTTTTTACTTATTAGGATTTAAAAAAAAAATTTCCCTCACGTTTGACTAGGGAAAGTGAAAGAAAGTGAAGAAATCACAATCTTTCCACACTAACAAGAATAATATGATGAACATTAATCTAGATTATTTATTTATTTAATAGATTTAAATTTTTTTGAGTATTTTATTTTGCTTAACCTATCTAGATTGATATCTTAAATTCATTTTTGTGATTTTTTTTGTTTGTTGAATGGACCTAGGTTTTTTGTATATTTTTTTTCTTAACATATTTTAAATTTAAATCTTATATTTAGATTTTGATTTGAATTTTATTTTGTTACTAGGAAGATTGATGGAATGGTATATGTGTTTGTGTGTGTTTTGTTTCAATGAATTGAAAGCCTAATCAAAGTAATAAAAAATAGTCAAATGGTTTTCCATCACTTTTCATGATAGACACAAACACATATAAACTGATCAAAGGAAAAATGATTTCTTTTCCATCAGTTTCTCTTTAACAAAAATTCATTTATTTTCCTTCAAATTCTCTTCCTGTTTATGCACAAATTCACCCTAAATATTTTGTGAAATCACGTGGCATTTTGTGAAGTCAGAGATACGTAATCCATAAAACTGTTTTAATTTTTTTTTATGCAAACTGGAAGTCAGTAATACACAGAAAAAAAACAGTATCTCTTCAATTATTTTGATATTGGCATTTTATATAGGGGCGGGTGCTTTTTCCTCTCAGTTCAACATAAATGTGATACATATATTATATATTGTGGAGTCTGATGATGTGCGCAGAGGTTTGTTGGCGCTACGTAGGGTTGGACGGGGGTCGATCTGCAGGGTTTTAATGAGATGTCAGTGTAAAATGACATCTCATATTTTTCATTAGGCTCTAGGGTTTTTATCTTCGGTGTGACCGTTGTAAAAACTTCTCATTGATAGTAGATTGATCTCTGATGTGCTCCGTGAACATAGGCAAACCTTGCCGAACCATGTAAATTTTTATGTCGTTGATTTCGATTTATTTGCTTATTCATTTGATAAATTGCATCCTAATCTAAAAAACGGAACAACATATATGCCTTCCAAGCTATTATACACTGTTTATTTTATAGTATTATTATTAATATTAAATTATAATAGCACAATATCATTGCGTTATCATAACATAAAAAAATTAATATTTTTATTTATTTATTTAAAATGAGTGCATATTAAAAATAAATAAATAGTGAAGACTGCTATCCAGAACTGAAAATGATATCAGTGTCCTTTTTTTTCTTCTATAAGTTTCATACATGTGGTGTAGATCCGAACACATAAAATATAGTCATGTATTATATTGCTTTCTATAAAAAATTTCTGCTTCTCCATGTGGCGCAAATAACATAATAAAATATATAGGACATGCTCCCACATCGTCGGGCACTAAAGAAAAAAGTGGAGCTACATGTCTCTATGCCCCCCACCCAAATTAAAAAAACAAAAAATTAATTCCTAATATTTGGACCAAGGTTTATAATAATCTCATTATTCCAGTCAAACCCACTCACCCAAAAAAAAAAAAAAATTTCTCCCTTTCACACGTAAATTCCAACCCCAAAATCCCAATGATCAGGGATTGCATTTCAACAATACTCATCTAATTAATGTTTCTACATTAACCCAAACACCCCAATTTAAAAATCTCAAATTGACCACCAACATAATTTTCTCTTTTCCTTTTATTAATTGCATCTTTAATTTTTTTTTTTTTAAATGACACAAGTACAAACTGCACGAGTAGGTTCTTTTTCTTCTCTATTACCCCCCCCCCCCCCCCGCGGTTTGGATAGCGGAATTGAGTTATTCTGGATAGATAACTATGCCAGTATAGATAACAAATCTACAAGAATAAAAGATTTTCTGTTTGGTTGTATTTTTTTTATTCTCACTGGAAAACGTAGGAATAAAAGTTGAGTTGTTTGTTTGATAAAGAATAAAATATAAATAAAGTGTAAAAAAATTGATTTGACATGTGGGCCCATTGATGTATAAGAGGTGTTGATAGGTGATTTGATGTGATGAGGTGTAAAAAGTTGATTTGACATATGGGCCCATAGGAATAGATAATGTGAGTATAGCTTATCCTAGGGGTTGCTTAGAATTGTTATACTCTCTTATACTCGTTTAAACTGACTTAGTAATACCAAGTTATACCCTTCAAACAAACAACTATTTTTCCTATCTATTCTTATACCACCCTTATATCACCCTTATACCACCTTATTCCGTTACACAAACGGGGGCTTAGGGTTTGGATAATGTTACTAATTTTATTCTTTATTTTGATATGTAATTTTTTTATATAAGAAGAAGAATGGGTATCCTTTCATTAAATGCATCTTAAAAAAAACAAAAAACAAAATTGACACAAAGTACAAACTGCACGAGTAGGTTCTTATTCTTTACTATCAGGGTTTAGATGATGTTACTAATTTTAAAATTTACTTGATTTTGATATGTAATTTTTTTTTTTATAGAAGAAGAAGAATGGTTATCCTTTAATTAATTGCATCTTAAAAAATTTAAAAAAAACAAGAAAAAAAATATTGACACAAGTACGAACTTAACGAGTATGTTCTTATTCTTCTCTACTAAGGTTTAGATTAGGTCTGTCAATGGATTAAGTCCAGGCCGGGTCGGGTTGGGGTGGATCCGGACCCGACCCGTTTGATTGTTGGATTCTTAGAGTCGGGTTTGGTCGACCCATTAACTGGCCTGAGTCAAATAAAAAGAGGTTGAAGAACTTCTTAATAACCTACAATGGCTTCATTTTTTTTTTAACAGAGACTAGTGTATTATAAGTAGTTCTTTACTATTTTAATTTTTTAATGTTTTATGAAAGAAAATTTGGAATACAATTTGATTATTATACTTTTACGTGAAATTAAAAGATTGTAAAAATATTTTAAATAGTTAATTTTTTATAATGATTATTCAATATCTAATTATAAAAAGTTGGGTTGGCTTATGTGTGTTGAGTTGGATAATAAATAAATAAAAAATCACATAGTATTTGGGTTTTGTCAATCGGGTCCATCAGATCCATAGGATTGGGTCGGGGTGGACCCACCCGACCCATTTTGATTTGTCGGGTTCTTTGGATTGGATATTTACGTCTTTATCGAGTCGGGTTTAGATCGACCCGTGACTCATTGAGAAGCCTAATTTAGATGTAGTTACTAATTTTTTAAATTTTATTCTTGATTTTGATATGTATTTTATAGTTTTATATAAACATATATTATAAGAAGAATGGTTACGTAAACAAACAAATTTTGTGGGCTTTTCTCATCTTGATAAGTAACCAATAAGGATGACCTTCTGTGTTTTGATTTAATTATTTTTGCGTTTTGGTTTAAAAATTAAAATGCGGAATTATAAATTTTGTATGTGTTAAGGTTACTATCAACTAATATTCTTTGTTTGTCATCAATTAAGATGCAATCAGCCAGGATTTTATTTTGCATGTGTTATATACTAATTCTCTTCATTTAATAATATAGCAATTTTTATATGCAATTAATTATAATTCTGTTTTAGATGGATTATATAATATGAGAACCCTATAACTCATTAATATTAAATCTCATATTTTGTGGAATCAAATATATCTTCCTTTTTTTTTCGTATTGTAGTTGTTATTTTTTATAGTTTTTTTAACTTCTATTTTTTTGAAAACCCATTTTTAAAATTTAATATTTTATTGAATTTACAATCACCTTTCTTTGTCATGTATAAGAATTCTATGGTTGTTCTCATAAGAAAATGAAAGGGTATCAACCGTCATATATATATATATATATATATATAGGGATCCGATTACATGCGGTTTACGGTCGGTGCGGTGCGCGATCACGGGCCGTCGATCACGGGTCCATCGCATCGGACGGTCGGGTGCGATTCACGTCGACCGTTGGATGCGATGGACCCGCGATCGAACGGCCCACGTCGTAAACCGCACCGACCGCACACCGCACGTAATCGCGACCATATATATATATATATATATAATTTTTTTGAGAATTTCGTGGTGGAATTTGGTGAATTGGTGGGATGAAGAAATATGGTTGGAAGCTACCACAAAACTTGATGTGTAAGTAATTTCTCTTGTACCACTTGATGTGACAATAGTATGAAAAAGGAAGATCATCGTCTATTTCTTAAGCTGCGTTTGAAATGTGTTGAAAAAAAGAAGTTTGAAAAACTTAAAAGAAAATGTGACAATTTCAAATGCTACCTAATTGAAAGAAAATGTGACAATTTCAAAAGTTACCTTAAAAGAAAATAAATTCAGAATATTGGAAGAAGAAGATTCACATCTTTCGGAGTCATCCTTTAATATGCATGGAACTCCTTCAATTTACATGGAAAAAATAATAATTTTTTTTTATTATTTCTAAAGATTTAATCATACAACTGTGGTGGCACTTCTATTTATATATCATAATCTTAACTAAAAAATTAAAATGAATCTTAAAAGTTAGAAACGAGTCTAATAAACTTATTCAAATCTAAAATAGGTAACAATCTAATAGATATCTTAAAATTTTGAAATAAATCCTAAAATCAAGGAGACCCTAAAACTCGGACATTCAACCACAACTAATCGAAGGTTAATAATTGGAGGTAGCATGTCATACATCAACTATATATGTGCAGTTAATAATATATGAGTTAATAGTATACATGGTGTATAACAATGTACGGAAACATACTAATCATTGGGTTGCCAACATTAGTGTATGCAACGCCGTGTCAGCATTCACCCCACTCGACTTTTTGTTTTGCATTCAAAGTGAAGACATGTTGAAAAATATTTGCAAAAGCCATCAACAACAAATTTGATAGCATACATATGAACTTAACACCACATTACATCAGAACACAATGATATGTGTGGTTCAATTTAAGCCTACATCCATACGAAATAAAATCTGAGAATCATTATCGTAGGTGATATAAAAAAACATTTAAGAAACTCATGAACTCTTTTATTGAGTTTCCATCTCTTATATACACTCTCAATATGTCATGTATCTCTATATTATTCACTTGCCTTGCCATGAAATATACATTGTTTGTGGAGTTTTATAAAAATAAATTTCTAACTTCCTCGCCAATAACCTCCTAATAAAACTATAACAAAACAAATTTGTTACTTTAAATATTAATCAAGTTAAAATTTTATTCTTGTTAATTGGATTCCCACATCAGTATGACCATCCGTCATGGGTATTCTATATAAAATTTTGAAGTTTGGTTTATTTGATTTTATTACTTGATTGAAAAATATGAAATATAGAATTATAAGTTTTATATGATTTTAATATTTTATATACATTCAACTCGAAATTTTGAATGTCATCAATAAAATATTTTGTATGTTAGAATTTTATTTTGCATGATTTCTATATCTTATTTTCTCTGAATTTATAGACTTTTTATGTAATGAATTAGGATTTTAGTTGATATGAATTTTGTATTTTTAATTATAAGTGATTTATTGATTTTCTGTGCCATCAATTTGTAATTTATTTTACATCAATTTTATGCAACTATTTATTCAATATCATAACTTTTTTTTACCCATGAAAACAATAATGTCATATTATAATATTAAATGCCATATTTTGTGTAATCAATATATTTTAATTATATATTTGTTATATTTGAACTGCTATTATTTTAATTTTTTAATATTTTTTATAAAAAAACCTATAAATGAAGTTTCTTGGCTATGTCAAAGCCTATCAATTATGTTATTACGCAAAGCTGGTAACTGCGGATGTGAAGTCCTTTTGGCCCCCCACAAAGTGGTGACCCCAACTCATAATTAGCCCTTTTCAAAAGGCACTTAATTTATGACCGTTACATTCATCCTCATACATTATGATAGCGTAATATATATATTCCACGCTATCATAGTATATATATTTTTATCAAAATGTATGACACAAAAAATTTCATCATTTTTTTAGCATAAAAAAAATATTAATATATATTTTAGTATATGCTTCATTTCATATATAATAGCATGTACTTCTATAAAGTAGGAAGACTTTATTTTTTTATAAGAAAACTAACAAGGATTAATAATTAAGGTTGTACTAGGGGCCGTGCACATCATTTTCCAAACCTAACTCCTTTGAAAATTATGTGTTCAATCCGCCGCGTGGACCACTGCTCTGAGAATATTGTCATCCTTTGACAACAATCACATTACATCAGAAAAGAAAAATTTTGTATCACATTACATCAGAAAAGAAAAATTTTGTTTGTCCTCTCCATCCACATTTTGTTTATTTAACTTGTGAGAACGTTTTCAATTGGTACATGAGCGCTGATATGTATTTTGTAATCGGTTTTATTGTTTCACATATTAGGATAATGTATGTACTGCATTATCATAGTGTATGAGGTTCTATCATAGTGTATGATATAAAAAAATTTATTATTTTTTTAACATGAAAGAAAATATATTAAGGTGTCTTAATATATATTTATTTTATATTGTGCAAAATACCCCTCAAAAGTACATTGACGCAAAAATTAAATTTTTTGAGGGGTATATATGCAAAAAAATAATTTTAATTATCCCCAATTAATCACATATGTTGACCATGATATTGCCTTAAGGCATCTCAATATATATTTTATTTCATATAACTATATGTACTTTAATAAGAGAATATATTTTTTTAACAAAAAAAAAAAACTGGCCGGGGTGTGGATTGCAATTAGAATTGCAAAGGGGCAGAGATGTCATTCTAAAGTGCCCCTATTATTCCATAGATGATTTCAGCACAACCACCGACACTATTTATTTGTTGTGTCCGCTGTCATCGAATGGCCTGCGAAAGACAAGAATCATCACATTGCTATAAGAAAGAGTCTAGATTCAGCAATGAATGTTATAATTCAATCCGATTAATATTGAATTGTACAATTTATCAATTCGACTATACAGTTAATTGTTAAATATGGTACCACTCTCTTATTTAATTTAATCAAACATGGATTTAATCAATACTATCAATATCTAATAAAAAATTGATATTTCTATCTAACAATTTATTGTGTAATTTGATTTATAGATTATATAGCTTCATGCATATGTTATACTGATAGAATAAAAAAAAAACTGATTAAATATGGCTGACATTATTTTGTTGAACAGAAAAACGTGTAGTTATTGTCGATGAATTTTTAAGTAATATATACGTTTCAGAGGTACACAATGGACAAAAATGTATTAAATTTTTTTAATACATGGTGGAATTCCGAGATGCACAAAAAGTTAAACAGTATACCTCTTCAATTATTTTGATATTGGCATTTTGTGGAGAGGGTAGGTGCCTTGTGAATCGGAATCATGTTAATTTCCACTGAACATTTAGTTTTAGTTTTATATTTATTATGGGAATAAATAACTTTATCAAAGGAAATACTGATTTTCTGTGTTATTATATTTTTTGTTATTCTTATTGAAAAATATAATAATAAAAATTGAGTTATTTGAATGATAAATAATCAAATGTGAATAAAGTGTAAAAAGTTGATTTAACATGTGTGTCACATTAATGTATATGAAGTGATGACATATGATTTGATGTGATGATATGTGATTTAATAGCTGAATTTCCTTATACTAGTGGAGAAATAACACAATTCCATGGAGGGGTTTGAAATACAAATATCAGTTTATTCTCACATAATTCTGCATAGCTATAAGATATATGCCTCCTATTCTAGAAATTTTTTTTAGTGGTAATACCCAGGCCCCAAAAAATAAGCCTCACTCATAGGCCACATGAGGTATCATCATCTTATTGGTTCTTATTATTTGGTTTGTTGACTTTTCAAAAAGGTAAAATGTCAAAATACAAATTTGTCATTCATTAAAAATCATCCCATTAACCCAAATCCTCCATTTTTCTCTATTCGGTTACTCTTCCAATTGAATCTTGAAATCCATTTCAAATTTTGAATTTTGAAATCCTTACCTAAATTACAATTAAACTTAATTTACACCAAAAGTTATCTAAATTGTTTTAGTCAAAATTAAACTTCAAACTTATATTCTTATTATACACATTAATTTTTTTTTAAGAATGTTATTAACTGAATAAACAGTTACATTTACCTAAATATTTTAGGTTCCATGCAACGTTTAAACAATTTAGAAACAAATTCTATTTTCAATAGTTAGTTATATTTTATAGAAAGAACACTTTTTTTGTTGTGTAATACATTTAACAAATATATGTATTTGACTGTTACATTAATAAATGTAACAAAAATAAATTACTATTTTCATTTAAATAAATGCAATACATGAATAAATGTTACATTTCATACTGTTACTGTAATAGCCGGGACCCTCTTATGCCGGTTTATACTAATATTTACGTGTTTGGTGTACAGGGGAGGATAATTTTATACTATTGTGCTTTTGATATTTATTCTCCCTGAAGTCGTACATTTGGTTTAATTTTTGAAAAGTACCTTCAAGGCATATTTTGGATTCGCGCTAACATATGAAGGCTTCATTTTTGAGTTACCTTTCATATAAAATTGGTTTGGCGTTATTTGGAATTATATTAGAAAAGTTATGCCTGTTTTACCATTTATGCCCCTAGAAGAATAAATCGCTAGGTCTTCTGTTCGTTGTTATTTTAAATATAGTTGGAGGCTTCTTCTGATCTTGGCTCAAACATAGAAGTTGTAGATATTTTCGTTATCTTTCCAACAGAAGTTGTTTCATGTGAAGTGGATTTCCCTACGAGAAGATATGGCTGTTTGAGTCAAGGCTGCGCAGATTTTAATGGAAGGGCGTTTTCGTCATTTGGCGAAACCTAAAGTTTTTAATTTTCGGTGAGTCGGTGGAGGGTGGTAATATATGAGCGGGGAGAGAGTGAGTGTCATCCGAGACACTGTTCGAAGAGAAAAAAAAGGGGGAAAATCAGGGAAAAATTAGAAAAATTGGGAAAAGCTTCGTGGAGCATTTTTCGCGATACATTGGGTAAAGATTTTATTCTTTTCATTGTTATTCTTCGTCTAGGGTTGTTTTATTTCAGTTTTGATTCAAATTTGTGATTTGGGGCTGGAATATGATTATGTTTTTGGGGCTGGATAAATAGGTATTTGATGGTTGATTTTATAGTATCATTTTAGGGTTTGTAGTGGGGATGTCATTTTTGTCTTGGTGGATTTGGGAATTGTTGATTAATAGGGCTATATTTTAGTATCTGATTGAGGTTATAATTTTATCAATGGTTTCCTGTCTGCGTGGTTTAGGAGCTGGAATAGGGTGAGTCCAGCTTGGGATTGTGAATTGTGAGGTAAGTAACCCGATTGACTTTTACCTGTTCCATTTCATTCCACGTTGTATTATTGTAAGTAACCCGTTCGATATTTGTTTGTTCCATTCCATTCCATGTTGTATTATTGTAAGTAACCCGATTGACTTTTACCTGTTCCATTTCATTCCACGTTGTATTATTGTAAGTAACCCGTTCGATATTTGTTTGTTCCATTCCATTCCATGTTGTATTATTGTAAGTAACCCGATTGACTTTTACCTGTTCCATTTCATTCCACTTTGTATTATTGTAAGTAACCCGTTCGATATTTGTTTGTTCCATTCCATTCCATGTTGTATTATTGTAAGTAACCCGATTGATTTTGATTGTTTCGTTCCATTCCATTATTTGTTCAATTCCGTTCCGCGTGGTATTGTTGATTCGACATTTACTCATTCCATTCCACCCCACATTTTATTGTTGTTGAGTCTATTCAATTGTATTTGATAATCCAGATGATTTCGATTGTGAGTACTGCATTTTAAATGTCCTATTATTGAGACATATTCCTTCATTGTTGTTAGATTGTGGTTGTTCGAGATTCTAAAATATTCTTATAATTGGTCTCTTTGTATCTTGGAGTTATTCTTTTGTTGGATTCCAGATTAGTTTTCCTCAATTATATCTCGTGAGCCTATAATTGACTTATTCGTATTGTGAGTTTTCCTTGATATTATTATATACATCCTTGTTATTCGATATCTTCCTACGATCAGAATGACTGTGTTGCTTGACCATGAAACCGTGTAGTATGTTTGGCATCGTTGTTTCTATATTACCTCTTGTGTACTTGGAGTTGGATGACCATAGACCTTACAGTGAGGGTTGAGGTTTGCCTCCCTAGCGCGCATAAGTACGTACGGTCCAGCGAGGGGGACTTGAGAATACCCTGCCGTGCCTGGACGTTCCGAGGGCCAGGTAGTGAATCCGCGGTGGACGTTCCGAGGGCCACACGCGAGGTATGTAGATATCTTGGACATAGGGGCCAAGATGGTGGGGTCGTGCAGATGGTCAATCCTACGCTTTGGACATTTGGGGGCCAGAATTGTGATTCCCTTATCATTCTTGTAGCATTGTGACAATTTCAGGGCCATCAGTGATTTAATTTCAGAGTACTTGCTTTCAGTCCAATTGTGATACATCTTGATGATATTCATTGGCTTTATCAGCTGTAAGGTGTTAGTTTGAGCTATTCATTCCTATGTTTATATATCAGCGATGTTATTGTTCTCCGCTGATGCTTATACAGTAATTCCATTTATCATTATACTTTGACCTGGTGTTTATTGAGATTATTGAGCTTGACTTTTGATGTCATTCTTGTTTTCCTTGTGCGTGGAATGTCTGGGTTACTTACTGAGCATCTTTCGCTCATTCCGTTCTATTTTCTCTTACTTTGCAGAGTAGAGGCGGGGTTGGTGGACGTTGGCTTAGTCTTCTTTTGGTGCCACGTCCAGCTGGTGATAGGTATATATAGATGTGTATAGTTTGATGTTTTGGATCTGTATATGATTATTTTGGTAGAGGCTGGTCTAGCGAACCATGCCTATGTTAAATGCTCTGTACATATGGATGACTGTATATGAGGTGTGTTAGATGCTCTGTTGACTGCTTAAACTTTCCTGGGTGTGTTGTGATATAGGTGATTATACATATCTTGTTGATTATCTGTTATCCCAGGGTTGTTATCATATGTGATTATATAGGGTGGACATTTCGATGTTTTGTTTTATAAAAAAAAAAAAGAAGAAGATTATGGTGGGTTTTTAGGCACGTGACGCGCTCGTGTCGGCGTTTCGGGGCACGGGCCGCCACAGTTGGTATCAGAGCTTTGGTGGCGTGCACGTGTTGATGATTTGGGACACGGGCCGCCACAGTTACATTTATGAATTAACAAAAATTAGAATATGAGTATGTTCGATGTCAGAAATGTAACATTAACATCATACAAATTATATATAAATTAAATGTAACTAACCTTAAAAATAATAGAACAAAGAAACAAAAGATTTTGCAGCATCCTCCACCATTGTCATCATCTCTTCCTTTCTATGTTGATCTGATCACAGCCTATAATTGACTTCTTTTGCATGTTATAATACTCTATGTAATTGGATTTTTTTTGGGGAGATCCTTGGAAAGTTTATGTTGGAATAGAAGAGATCATCTCAACAGAAGGTTTGATTAAAAAGGATTTATGTTGCATCCGTCCATACTCACCTTCACTTTTTATTTATTTAAAGATCTGTTTTTATTTTTATTTAATCAATCATGATTGTCTCCTTATTTTGTGGGGTTCAATTATCAAAAAACAAAATGATCAATAAAGGTATAACAGGTATTAGATACATACTATCACATGGGGCCTGTGATGGAGTATTTGATGAAGCATGTGAAATTGAGGCCTAGAAAACATTATTCATTTTTTTTTATATATTACAATGTGTACTCTCAAATAACATGTTAAATTTTTAAAAAAAAACTCGAACCAATAAAAGATATTAGCACCTTTACGGGAATATTCATGATAAAATAAAATATCTTTTTTTTATCTTTCCATCAAAATATCTTTTTTCCTTTTTGTTAAACCATTTTTTTTCATAACTTTTATTAAATATATATTTTCTAAGTTTTGCTCTTAATGCAAAATAAAAACAAAGTTTATACAAAAAAAAGATAAAAATAAACTTATACTTAATAATCAAAACTTAAATGATACTTGCATGTACGAGGCGAGGCGCAAGCTCGCATGAAAGGGTGATTGAAGTTCCAAAACAAAGGTATCCCGACTTATTATTCCCGCGGTTGTATGGGCCCTTTGTAATGCGCGTAACCTACTGATTTTTTGTAGTCAAGCTTCGTACGAGAAGAACATCTGGGAAGCCTTCATGAGGTTCATGAAAGATTGAGGTCAGTAAGAGGTTGGTTTGGGAATAGTCGCTTTTTGTAGAGACATACTCGAAGTGATGTTACGAGCCTCGATTGCATGAAGGAACCCTTAGAAACCTCTTCTAGTTGTTCCCTCAAGCCTATAATTAATGACTTGATCTTTGTATATTTTAGACGCATGCCCCAGTTTTATAAAATTATTATAACATGCCTATCGTTCATCAAAAAAAAAAAAAAAAAAAAATTGATATCTTTATATGAGTATTTAAAGTCCCAAAAATGAAATAATCTTCTATGAAATCTGTAACGTTTCGGTATTTTTTGGCCTTCTATATTTATTTTAAATATATAATGGAAATTTTAAAATTTGATTTTTTTATATTTCATTTTTTTTCAGATTTGGCGGTGTGCCCAAATGGGTCCAATTTGATTTATAATTATGATAATTATAAATTGATGTTGAAATAATTATTTTATATTTTTCTGTAGATTTTTATAGTGTTAAGATACTTTGGTTAAAATTTGGTGAGATTCAGAGTTCGGAAAATTTGATTTTTAGGCTTAGTGTCAAGTTATTGGGCCTAGGGATCTAGTTGCGAATCCAGAATACATTTTTATAGCCTTCTGGGACATTTCTATAAATCGGATAGGGATCTGTTTGTAAATCGGGTAGGGATGTCATTGTAAACTGGAAACACTTCAGGGGTCGTTTTGTAATTTCGGTAAACCCCTTTAAATAACATGTTTGGGTTAGGGTTTTTCATCCAAATCTCAGAAGTTATGAAGGGTTGTGATGACCTAACCCTAGATGGAGATGGTGGGTGGTGTAATCGGATCTAAGGTGAGATATCATTCCCTATTGATTTTGTTAGTTTTAATTTATTTTTGTTAGGATATGATTACGTCAAGTAATTGTTTGGGGAAGAAGTTTGATGGATTAGGGTTAGGGTTTGATTGATTTAATTTAATGATTATTTGATTTGATTTTTATGGATCTCAAAGGAATTCTTTAGATCAAATTAGATTTATTAGTTTTGGGGATTTAATGGCAATTTTCGGGTTGATTTTATGCTTGGACGTAAATCGTGTTTTTGACTATGATAGAGTCGTTTCTGGAAAAAAATGTATTTGACAAACAGAAATAGGTTTTGAAAAGAGCTTTCCAACGAATCATTAATCGTCCAATTCGGAGTTACGGATAGAAAGTTATGGTTTTTGAAAGATTTCTGTGCAGTTTATTGAAATTCAAATATTTAGCTTGATGACCAAGTTTGATGAATGTTAGAGATTTAGATGATCCCAAATTTGATGTTTAATGAAGTATAATTTGTTTTGCGGGTTTTGATGATTTTATTGATCTTGAGAACTTAAATAGAATCTTAAATCGATAATTTGGTTTAGTGGGATCAATGAATATTGATTGGATATTGTTGTTATTTGGATGTAAATTGATTGGATTTGAGTTACTCGATCATGGAATTATAGTTGAGCCTTATTGGATTTGTTCAAATATTTTATTCGAGGATTGATCGATCATATGGGTCTTATGGAATAAATGGATATTGATTATCAGATCGGATCATTGTGAGTATATGAGTATTCTAATATTTATTCGAAGTTGGGATTTTCATTAGGACTTTGAAGTGAGTTGTTGATTGTAGGTCTATAAGATATCGGCTTTTTGGATTATTGGACATAGTGCTGTTATAAGTTGGTTGTCAGTTGTTTGGGTCGTGATTGATTGTTTCTGATCTATTATTGTATAATTGTTATGCTAGGTTATCAACGTGCGAGTGTGTATCGTTGATGCTTGCGTGGACCGAAGGTGAGTAGGCCTATCGATTTATTTCGTGTGAGCTTTTGCTCTATAACATTGAATTTCATATGCCAATCATATTTGTGTGATATTATGTGTCATCCATGCATTTATATTTTGATAAATTTGCATGATTTGGATATTTTCTTCATATTGATCAAATTGCATTTTCATTGAATGAAATTGCATGATTTAATTCATTCATCATGTCATTAAAATAGCATGAATTATGCTATTCATGTTTCAAGAATTAACATAATATTATTCTGATGCTTATGCTTTCGAAATAATATTTGGATTAAAGATTTTCATTTCGAGAGTTTTGGAAAAATTTAGGACTAGTGGAGACAACCTAGTCCTAGGAGATTTTATCAAGATGCATATCATGACATATTTTCTGGAATAAATCCCCCCGTAGTATTTCGCCTTTGGGGAGGAAGGTCTAGGACTCGAAGAGTCCCAAGATCGGTGAGGGGTGTGGTAAAGCATTCCTTGCTGCGGCGGATTCCTTTGTTTGGAGTCTGCAGCAACCGGGGCATCCTGTGCTGGTGTTCTCGTAGTGATGGCAGCGGCGACCCATCAGCGTCTTCTAGATCCGACGTCTCCTCGAGGGAGCTTTTTGAGCGATTTAGTCGCTTGGGGCTTGGCACACCTGTTTTGGGAAACGGTTTCTTCCGATTGAGAACCCTACCCGGTCATATCATTTAAGCTGCATGATTTCTATGACGTGGACAAAGGATTGGGCCACGTGATGCATTAAAATTATATTTTATTAAACTCATGATTTTAAATTGATTTCGTAAAGAAAATTCTTGTTTTGTTTTTATATATAACTATATATATATATATATATATATATGGTCGCGATTACGTGCGGTGTGCGGTCGGTGCGGTTTACGACGTGGGCCGTTCGATCGCGGGTCCATCGCATCCAACGGTCGACGTGAATCGCACCCGACCGTCCGATGCGATGGACCCGTGATCGCGCACCGCACCGACCGTAAACCGCACCTAATCGGCTCCCTATATATATATATATATATATATATATATATATATATATATATTGATATCATTTAACTCTCATGATTTCTCTAATGTGGGCCAAGGATTGGGCCACGTGCACATTAAAATATTTTTTTAAAGTTCATGATTTTAAATTGATTTAATAAAATAAAAGATTTATTAAATGAAATTCTGATTTTCATAAAACTTTATTTTTATATATACTGTCACGTGAGGTAATTTGTCAGTGGGCTTATTCACTGAGTTAATCACTCACCCTTTTCGATATGGGCTGGTTGTTTCATAACCAGGTAGCTCATCTTATGAGGACAAAGACAAAGCTTGAACTTTTCATGTGCTTCAGGGATCTCGTCGAGGTAGCAGTACTGGAGAATAAATAATAGTCACTGTCAATTATTTGGATTTACTTTAGTTTAGATGGCTCCCACAGGGGTGGTTTAGTGTGTCTTTTCATTCTAGTATTTTATTTATGTCAGACTCTGATATTCTGTAAGACCGTTAGTGGTTTATAACTTTTGGATATTGTTTTCATATTTTATCACTTTCAGTTTTTATTATATTAGTATTGTTTAAAAAAAAAGTACAAATTTTGGTCTTGGTTTTGGATTAAGTTTAGTAGCGACACATTTACCGTCCGATAAGCGGTTAGGTAAATGTGGGACGTTACAAAATCCTTGTCCGCCATCTCGTTGAATCCTTTTTTCCTCCTCTCTGTGTCAAAACAAAACATACTTTTCCCCTTCTATTATTTTGATTATTAGGGTTTATGTGTGATTCGATTAAAGGAACTGATTTGTGATTATTTTATTATACAAGGACTTTTAATAAAATATTTATATTTTGTTTTGACCTGCTTTGTGTCGTGTTTGAATAGAGACGTGTATATTTTCTTTGAGACGTACGCCGTTTGATGTCCTATTTGAGTGCACAAATGGAGATAACTAATTGAATAAAACCAATCGAAAAAAAAAAAGATTTTGTAAATGAAATATTCACATAATATTTTTCATATATCAATGAAATTTTAACTCATACAGTCATTTTCATTTATAATTTTATATATGTGTTTTTAAAAAGTTACATAATCTTTTAAAAAGTAAGGAGGTTATTTTCATTTATAATTTTATATAGATTTTTTAAAACGTTTTTTTTTTTTTTGAAATTGATGTTTTTAAAAAGTTACATATGGCCCCGTTTGGAAACACAGATTAAAAAGTAGATTTTGGAATAAAGCTGTTTTTTAAAATGATTTTAGACCTTGACTTTTTTGTGATACTTTTTTTTAATTCAGGAATCAATATTTGGAAGGAATTTAATGTTTGGTAGAAAAAATTGCTTTTCAATTCAAAAAATCGATTCCGACAAAAAGCGTTCTTTTTTAGATTTTAAAAACACGGATTTCGAGAGAGAAATTAAAAGGAATCCAGCTTTTGATTCCGCCGGAATCCGACCGGTTTGGCTGCACGATTTTGAGATTTTAGCTTTTCAAAAAGCGGAATCCGTCCAAACCCCGTTACCAAATAATCTTTTAAAAAAGTAAGGAGGTTATATATGAATTTCGAATGGGGGTTTGATTTGAATTTTTCCATTTTTTTTTAATTATAAATGATTGACTCTAACATGGTCTCCCCCCCCCCCCCGGACGAATGAAATGATACAATACCATCCATCCATCCATCCATCCATCCACTCGGTCCCACTGTCACATCGCGCCAACCTGGCTCGTTTTGGACGAACCCGTATACAACAACTTTGAACAGCCCCCCCCCCCGACAGGGATCAGCATCCGTTCGCACCGCCCACCAGACGCGAAGAGGATTTGGTTCTTCCCTCCAAGCTTCCGTATCGATACACTTCAAAACATCGGTTACGTGTGACGTGGCGTCTGAATCCGACGAGACGCGCAACTTGGTTACTGCGTCGTGGCGATAAGTACGCGCCCCCGGATGTGCGTGAGGATCATGCGTGACTGTTGTGTTTTGACACGTTACGATACTCTAATTGGGATCCCTTTAAAAAAAAACTTTTTAAAAAATCTATATAAAATTATAAATGAAAATAACATCCTTACTTTTTAAAAGATTATGTAACTTTTTAAAAACACATATATAAAATTATAAATAAAAATGACTGTCTGAGTTAAAATTTCATTGATATATGAAAAATATTATGTGAATATTTCATTTATAAAATCATCTAATCATTCTTTCTCAATAATTTCGTCCATGTGATGTAGATCACATAAATTTATTTTTTTTGCTTGGTGAGTTGTATCTCAACAGATGTGACTTGATTGCAGAAGTGGGACACAATAATTACAAAAGATAACAAACAAAAATAGGAATCCAAGATAGTGAAAGAAAAATCAAACGAAAACAAAAAGATCACATAAATTTTGAGTCATGAATTAAGTGGATTTCAATAAATTTCTTGGCTTCCCCATGTGGCGCAAATAAAATAATATAGCAGAAGACATATCACTACGCTCCCACTTTATGGAGAACTATATATCACAAGTAAAAGAATCTCTTCGATTTATTTAATAAAATAACTCTGCATTCTGTGGGTCTTTAAATGCAACTTGTCAAGTAACCTAGCTTTTATATAGCTGTCAAGTAACCTAACTTTTATATAGCTGCAATCACTAACGTGTCACCGTCGTGAATCAAGAGATTCTGATATACTAAAAGATAACGTTTGATAACGTGATTGTAAAACTGATTTTATACGATCATTGAGTTTAAAATTACGATTGCAAGAAGCTACATCCCCCTAACTTTCTGAAATCGCATCTTTTGAACAATATTTACCTGTAATCGCTGAGTTTAAAACTGTGATTACAAACCTGTTTAGTTGCACGATTACAGAACCAGCTTCATGCAATCGCAAATTTTGTGCAATCGCACAACCAAACGCTATCTTAGAAAAAAATATTCTCTCTCTATAAGATCTGAAATAAAAACTAAACATATAATGGAAAGAGATAGAAAGAAACATAAATTGATGAGAGAGTATCCTACTTTTTTATTCTTTTGATAAGGAAATTACATGAGATCTATTTACATACTTAAAAATTATATTTGGATATATACAAATATGAACAAAGCTTGTTAACTACGTATCCAAATTGGATCTAAGATTTTCAAGAGAAAAATATTGTCCGTTTCGTTGGTATCATTATTTTCAACACATTTTTTTATCCAATACAATAATTTTATAAAGATTCATTTTGCATGAAACTTAGTAGAATTAATTAAGACGGTTTACTTTGTGAAAGAATATTTAATTAAATTCAAATTTCATTGGGAATGTACACCGGTGGTGTCTTGGTGGATGGGGAGCATACGCCAAAATACAAACAAATTAAACATGCTTGGAAGGCATGCAAATGAGAACTCATGATTGTGTGTATATTATTAACATATTTGACCATTATTTATTTTATTTTATTTTTTTAGGAAAAGGAGGCATGTGAGATTCATCTCTTATAAAATAAGGTAGGTGTGCGCCTTTTAACAAAAAAAAATATCTTGTAAAATAAGTAGCTAGCTAGGTATGTCCCTAATCTCTTATATTATGAGGAATATTATTATATTGCAACAACAACCATTAAGAAAAGGGGGCGGTTATTTTAACCCCACCCCCCCCCCCCCCCCCCCAATTCCTCCACCCACTCCTTTTTTTTTTTTTCTTGTTTTTGTGTGATCCTAACCCATCCCTCCGCCCGCCTCCGCGAAGCCCTCATCGTCCTTGACCGCATGTCCCGCGACAAGCTCCCCGCCTCCCCTTACTACTCTGCCCTCCTCAGTCAATGCATCCGTCACCGCGATGCTGTGGAGGGTGCGGCCGTGGAGAAGGTCGCGGTGGCGGATGAGGGCGCGGCCATAGAGGAGGGCGCGATGGTGGTGGAGGGCGCGGCCGTGGAGGAGGTCGCGGTGGCGGATGCATTGGCGGAGAAGGGCAGAGTAGTAGAAGGGAGATGCAGGGAGGTTGTTGTGAGACATGCTGTCGAGAACGATGAGGACTTCGTTGAGGTGGACGGAGGGGTGGGTTAGGATCACAAAAAAAAAAAAGGTGGGTGAAGGAGTTGGTGGGGTTAAAATAACCGCCCTCTTAAAAAAAACAATCTAACACACTCACACACTCACTAGTCGAGGAGGATTCTACCAACCACCGGAAAGGAGACATCTCCTCGTACTCTTCAATAATGAATTTTTTACTAATGAAGAATACATTTTTCACCACCACATTATTGTCCCTAGTCTGTTAATTATGAAATGTACCACAATCTTTCGTACATTCTCCATGTGTTGGAGGACATTATGACTAAAGGGTATTTAAGGAAATAACCAATTGCCATGTCATGGGGGTCTACGGTGGGGCATGTGAATTGGGGCCTAAAAAACATTATTGTAAAAGATATTAGCACCTTTACGGGAATCTTCATGATGTAATAAAATATCTTTTTTTATCTTTCCATCAAAATATCTTTTTTCCTTTTTGTTAAATCATTTTTTTCCATAACTTTTATTAAACATATATTTTCTAAGTTTTGCTCTTAATGCAAAATAAAAACAAACTTTATACAAAAAAAATGATAAAAATAAACTTATACTTAATAATCAAAACTTATAATAAGAAATTGAAACCCGCAAGTAGGAGGCGAGGCGCAAGCTCGCGTCAAAGGGTGATCGAAGTTCCAAAGCAAAGGTATCCCGATTTATTATCCCCGCGGTTGTATGGGCCCTTTGGAACGCGCGTAATCTACTGATTTTTTGTAGTCAAGTTTGGTACGAGAAGAAAATCTGGGAAGCCTTCATGTGGTTCATGAAAGATTGGGGTCTGTATGGGGTTGGTTTGGGAAGGGTCGCTTTCTGTAGAGACATACTCAAAGTGATGTTATGAGCCTCGATTGCATGAGGGAACCCTTAGAAACCTCTTCTAGTTGTTCCCTCATGCCTATAATTAATGACTTGATCTTTGTATATTTTATATGGATGCCCCAATTTTATAAAATTGTGGTATCATGCCTACCGTTCATCAAAAAAAAAAAAAAACACAATTGATATCTTTATACGAGTATTTGAAGTCCCAAACAAATGAAATAATCTTCTATGAAATCCTTGTCCGCCATCTCATTGAATCCTTTTTTCCTCCTCACTGTGTCAAAACAAAACATACTTTTCCCCTTCTATTATTTTGATTATTAGGGCTTATGTATGATTCAATTAAGGAGGCTGATTTGTGATTATTTTATTATACAAGTATTTTTAATAAAATATTTACATTTTGTTTTGACCCGCTTTGTGTCGTGTTTGAATAGAGACGTGTATATTTTCTTTGAGACGTACGCCGTTTGATGTCCTGTCCTGTTTGAGTGCACAGGTGGAGATAACTAATTGAATACAACTAATTGAATACAATTATTGTTTCTTGTTTCCGAGGGAAAGAGGGGATCCGAACCAACAAACATATTATATACATATGCCATCATACACTCAATTTAGTTTACTCAATTTAAGGGTGCGATTAGTTGCGTGATTGCGCAGCGTTTGCGATTGCAGAAAGCTGCGTTTACAATCGTACAACTAAACAATTTTGCAATCGCAGTTTTAAATCCAGCGATTACAGGTAAATAGTGTCCAAAAGCCACGATTTAAAAAAACTGAGAAAGTGAGCTTCCTGCAGAATCAGTTTTGCAATCGCAGATTCCTGCAGAATCAGTTTTGCAATCGCGCAACCAAATGCACCCTAAGCCTGGTTTGACAGCGCTATGAAAAACAATTTTTAACTTTTTTTTAAGTTAAAGCTAAAAGTTATTATTGAATAAGTAAACTTAAATACATTCAGTAATGCAAGATTTTATCTCTAAATGTATATCGAAATCTGTGTTCTATAAAATAGTTATCTTCATTACACCCTTAAAAGGTGTGTATAAAACATAAAAGCCAAAAACTATTTTTCAAATCATATTTCTAAACGCATCTTAATTTATGACATTAAATTAAATTTTAAATTTTATATATTATGATGGTACAATATAATGTGTTATAATAATGCATGAAAATTAATTAAATTTTTTTAAATGATATTAATCCTAATAAGTGGACTTTATTTAAAATAAAAAATAGTGAGGACTACGATCGGACGACTGCCTACAGAACTACTAAAAGTTATATGCCTTGTATGTCTTTCTGTCTCAATAATTTCGTCCATGTGATGTAGATCACATAAATTTATTTATTTTGCTTGGTGAGTTGTATCTCAGCAGATGTGACTTGATTGCAGAAGTGGGACACAATAATTACAAAAGATAACAAACAAAAATAGGAATCCAGGATAGTGAAAGAGAAATTAAAAAAAAAAAAATCACATAAATTTTGAGTCATGAATTAAGTGGATTTCAATAAATTTCTTGGCTTCCCCATGTGGCACAAATAAAATAATATAACAGAAGACATGTATCAGTATCACTACGCTCCCACTTTATGGAGCACTATATATCACAAGTAAAAGAATCTTTTCGATTTATTTAATAAAATAACTCTGCATTCTGTGGGTCTTTAAATGCAACTTGTCAAGTAACCTAGCTTTTATATAGCTGTCAAGTAACCTGACTTTTATATAGCTGCAATCACTAACGTGTCACCATCGTGTCACCATCATGAATCAAGAGATTCTGACATGCTGAAGTTAGCGTTTGACAGTGTAATTGCGATTTTATGCGATTCTTAAGTTTAAAATTATGATTGCACGAGGCTTACCTCTTTTTAATTTTTTGAAATCACAGTTTTTAAATATTATTTTCCTGTAATTATTGAGTTTAAAACTATAATTACAAAACTGTTTAGTTACACGATTATAGAATAAGCTTCATGCAATCATAAATGTTGCGTAATCGTGCAACCAAATGCTATCTTAGAGTAAAAGATTCTTTCTCTATAAAATCTGAAATAAAAAAAATAAACATATAATGGAAAGAGATAGAAAGAAATATAAATTGATGAGAGAGTATTCTACTTTTTTATTCTTTTGATAAAGAAATTACATGAGATCTATTTACATACTTAAAAATTATATTTGGATATATACAAATATGAACAAAGCTTGTTAACTACGTATCCAAATTGGATCTAAGATTTACAAAGGAAAAATATTGTCCGTTTTGTTGGTATCATTATTTTCAACACATTTTTATCCAATAAAATAATTTTATAAAGATTCATTTTGCATGAAACTTAGTAGAATTAATTAAGACGGTTTACTTTGTGAAAGAATATTTAATTAAATTCAAATTTCATTGGGAATGTACACCGGTGGTGTCTTGGTGGATGGGGAGCAAACGCCAAAATACAAACAAATTAAACATGCTTGGAAGGCATGCAAATGAGAACCCATGATTGTGTGTATATTATTAACATACATGACCATTGTTTATTTTATGAGCGCCGATACACGCAGTCCATTTTGTAGTTTATTTTACAGCATGTTATACTATGATAATGTAGTATATACTATCAGTGGCGGCTCCAGAAATTTTCATATATGGGGTCATTAAAAAAAATTAATTTTTTTTTAAAAAAATCTATACTTTTATCATATATGATAAAAAAAAAATTTAGCCTTGGATCCGAAAGAAAATTGTTCACATTAACACAACTTTATTTAGCACCACAATTTTATTTGGTAGGAGAAAAAACTTATTATACAGTTCATTTTCTTTTTAAAAATTTATCTATTGAATAAATGACACAATTTGTAAAATAAATTTTTTATAAATATAAATACATAAAAAATTAAACAATTAATCAATGGAAGACCCACCCCACCTTCCTAAAACTCTCGAGATGCCCCCTCTCCTCCAAGCATATATTAAATTATATTTGGATACACAGATGGGTGAAGGGGCTTTTGATACGTGAATGAAAAAGGGGTTTAATGTTAAGGGATTTTGTTCATTATTCATACACGATTATATAATGATGGGAGAGCTGAGATTCAGATTGACATAAAAAAATGGTAAAGTAAAAAAAATTAAAACTAAATCCATGATTAGATACTTAAAAACAGAGTAGGAAGAGGAGATCGGCAATGTGATGAGCAACTATCGACGCTCTGTCCGTCCGTCAGTGTTCAGCGAGTCCGCTAAGGGGTCCCCGCTATCCCATGATTTTTTTCTTAGATAGGGTAGTGCTTTAGCCCATGTTTGGTTGGGGAATAAAATGGGTATAAAGTGGTATAAGGAAGAATAAAGTAAAAAAATGTGTTTGGATGAGTAGTATAACATGATATAGGTATGTCAGAATAAACTAGTTTAAAGTGATATAGAGATTCCAATCAACCTCTGGAATTAAAGTTATTCTAGGTTATTCCACCCAAATAATAAATGGGTCCACTGTCAAATCAACTGTCATCACCTCTTATAAATCACCTATCAAATCAACTTTAATTACTTTTTTACCTTTTATAAATCTTTATCCATACTTTATTCATATTTTATCCAAACAACAAAAAATTTATCCTTACGTTTTTCAACGAGAATAATTCAAAACACAATCAAACACAAAATCACTTTATTCTTATTTATACTAGAATAATCATAAACATCAGAATAATTTAATTCTCGAACCAAACATGGGCTTAAGGTTTTGTTTTATTATTTTATTGTTCTACTGTGTGGATGTAAGGTTTTTAATGGACAAAACTACTAATATGTTAAGATTTTTATAGGACCCACCTAATTTGATATGGTGTCATTAATTCTTAGTGTTGTTTTACTTCTTATTTTTTTAATATGCTATTTGTTTTTTTTTTAATATTTGATGGGGTCAATTGACCCCATCCCTCTCAAGGTGGCGCCGCCCCTGTATACTATACGATATCATAACATACAAGTTCTATCATAGCATATAACTTTTTTTTTTCTTTTTTTTATTTTGAAAAAAAATACATTAATGTATCTTAGCATATACTTAATTTTATATAATAGTATACACTTTAAAAGGTGAGTGTATGATTTTTAAAAAACCATGAGCTGCAAAACGGGCTGCAATTGAGACTGTGTATATCTTTTTCCTTATTTTATTTTATTTTTTTTGAAAAAGGAGGCATGTGCCTGATCTCTTATAAAATAAGATAGGTGTGGGCCTTTTAACAAAAAAAAAAAATCTTGTAAAATAAGTAGCTAGCTAGGTATGTGCCTAATCTCTTATAATATGAGGAATATTATTATATTCAGGCAACAACAACCATTAAGAAAAGAGGGCGGTTATTTTAACCCCATCAACTCCTCCACCCACCCTTTTTTATATTTTTTTGTGTAATCCTAACCCACCCCTCCGCTCGCCTTCTCTGCCCGTCTCCGCGAAGCCCTCATCGTCCTCGACCGCATGTCCCGCGACAAGCTCCCCGCCTCCCCCTCCTACTCCACCCTTCTCTGCCAATGCATCCGCCACCGCGACGCGGTGGAGGGCGCGGCCGTGGAGAAGGTCACGGTGGCGGATGTATTGGCGGAGGAGGGCGGAGTAGGAGGAGGGGGAGGCGGGGAAGTTGTCGTATGACATGCGATCGAGGACGACGAGAGCTTCACGAAGGGGGGCGGAGGGGTGAGTTAGGATCACAAAAAAAAAAAAGTGTGGGTAGAGGAGTTGGTGGGGTTGAAATAACCGCCCCCTTAAGAAAAACAATCTAACATACTCACCAGTAGAGGATCATTCTACCAACCACCGGAAAGAAGACATCTCCTCGTACTCTTCAATAATGAATTTTTTACTAATGAAGAATACATTTTTCGCCACTACATTATTGTCCTCAGTCTGTTATGAAATGTACCACAATCTCCCATACATTTTAGGTGTTTGTAATATTACCACCGCATTTGTATCTTTCCACCACAATACAGTACCACAATAGTGTTTGATTAGATAACATTCGCCATTTCTCCCGTGGTTCGATAGCTCCTCGAACCTGCGGTACCCCGTTGATGCATTTTGCTCGTTTATACTATGTTATTTATGTTTAATTATGTTCTCCCCCCCCCCCCCATTCAGAATTTATAATTCGAGTTCAAAAATGAAATCGGGTAGCAAACATTTATCTTTTTCAAAAAAACATTCGCAATTTCAATTTGCTAAATAGATCATATCCTCAAGGTCCATTTAACGAGATGAGCTCCCCTCCCCTCCCCTGCCCTCCTAATTCATTCCTTAAGAATCGTCTCCTAATGCACTCCAACTCGTTCAACACATCCTTTGGGATTTTGAATATGGAAATGAAGAAAATAGGGTGGTTTGTTATGATTGCTTGCAAAAGAGTAAGCTGAGCTCTAAGCTATGCAACTTGCTTTTTTAGCAGTCCAGTTTTCTTTTCATCATTATATCATTTATATGAATTATGGGATGCCAAGCTGAAGACTAAATTTTCCAAATGAAGGGGCAGACTGATTCCAAGTGCATTTACATTTTAAATAAAAGTATCACGTATTTTTTTTTAGACAGTAGATGATGTACAATAAAGAAATAGCCTAATAAAATATGAATATGGGTGTATCATAATTATTATTTAATTAAAGGGTTAACGACATTTAAGTCCCTACAAACATGGAAAAATACATACAAGTCCCTATTAAAATTATGACAAAGTACGAGTCCCTGAAAACTCAAAAAAATCCAATTATCATCCCTGAGTTAAATTTCCGTCCAAACTTAACGGAATATTCTCAGAAAATTCCATCACATATAATTGTGTATACATTGAAATATTTATAAATAGTTATAAAGACAAATTTGTCCATGTAAAAGATAAAATTGCCCCTCAAAAACTTTTACATTAAATTGTGTACATATTGCAATCCCTATAAACAAACATAAAGACAAATTAATTCCCGCAAAAGATAAAATTACCCCTGAAAGACTTTTACATTTAATTGGATAGACATTACAGTTCTTATAAATAATCATAAAGACAAATTAGCCCATGTAAAGACAATCGTAAAGACAAATCTTCTATCATATCTTTCAGGAGTATTTTTGTCTTTTACATGGACTAATTTGTCTTTACGATTGTTTATAAGGACCGTAATGTCAATCCAATTAAATATAAAAGTCTTTCAGGAGCAATTTTATCTTTTACAATGTTTAATTTGTCTTTATGATTATTTATAGAAACTGTAATGTGTACACAATTTAATGTAAAAGTCTTTGAGGGGCAATTTTATCTTTTATAGGGACTAATTTGTCTTTATGACTGTTTATAAGAACTTAAATGTCTACACAATTATATGTGATGAAATATTCTGAAAATATTCCGTTAAGTTTGGATGAAAATTTAACTCAGGGATAATAATTGAATTTTTATGAGTTTTCAAGGATTCGTATGTTTGTCCCAATTTTAGTAGGGAGTTATATGGGTTTTTCCATTTTTGTAGGGACTTGGATGTCTTTAAGACTTTAGCTCTTTCAGGGGCAATTTTGTCTTTTACAATGTTTAATTTGTCTTTATGATTATTTATAGAAACTGCAATGTATACACAATTTAACGTAAAAGTCTTTGAGGGGCAATTTTATCTTTTATAGGGACTAATTTGTCTTTATGACTGTTTATAAGAACTTCAATGTCCACACAATTATATGTGATGAAATATTCTGAAAATATTCCGTTAAATTTGGATGAAAATTTAACTCAGGGATAATAATTGAATTTTTGTGAGTTTTCAAGGATTCGTATGTTTGTCCCAATTTTAGTAGGGAGTTATATGGGCTTTTCTATTTTGTAGGGACTTGGATGTCTTTAAGACTAGCTCTTTCAGGGGCAATTTTGTCTTTTACAATGTTTAATTTGTCTTTATGATTATTTATAGAAACTGCAATGTGTACACAATTTAATGTAAAAGTCTTTGAGGTGCAATTTTATCTTTTATAGGGACTAATTTGTCTTTATGACTGTTTATAAGAACTTCAATGTCTACACAATTATATGTGATGAAATATTCTGAAAATATTCCGTTAAGTTTGGATGAAAATTTAACTCAGGGATAATAATTGAATTTTTATGAGTTTTCAAGGATTCGTATGTTTGTCCCAATTTTAGTAGGGAGTTATATGAGTTTTTCCATTTTTGTAGGGACTTGGATGTCTTTAAGACTTTAGCTCTTAATTAAATTGTTAATGAACCTCTTGTGCAACACGTGGTGATTTTTTTTTCATATCATAACCACCGACACTATTACTCTAAGAAACACTAATTAAGTGTGGCTGAAATTATTTAAGTTGAAGAGAACATTAATTTAAACGTGTAATTATTTGTTGATGATTTTTATAATAATATACCTCTGATATACGTAATCGACAACTTTTTTAAAGTATATTAATAAAAAAAAATTAAACAAAATCTCTTTAAGATTTGGAGAAATTAATTCCAGCTCCTCTGAGAAACTCCCGAATTAATTTTAAGTTTGGTGGAACATCTGAACTTATTTTTAAGTCCCTAAATTTGTTGTGATATTATTTCTAGATCTTCCCATTTAATGAGAGTTATCTTTTACCTTTTTTTTTCAATTTTACTCGTGTCTTCACATTTTAATAGTGTACAAAGACATGTTAATAGTGCACATAGACTTGTTAAACATGTACATAGACGGTGAAAGAGGGATAAAATTAGAAAATGTAACGGTTGACTTAATGGTGTTCAGAATAGAGAAACTCAAAAATAATATATAATGATGTCAAGGGATCTAAAAATAAATATAAATATTTTAGAGACCTAAAAATAATTCAAAGGTTACTCGAATGACCCAAAATTAATTCCCCCTTAATATTTTGATATTAGCATTTTGTGGAGGGTTGGGTGTCTTAATCCTTGAGTTCAACCAAAACATGATACACGTGTCTTGTACGTACTTTTCTATAATTTCGTTCATGTGGCGCGGACAACATATATAATTCGGGTCACATGTATTATACTTTTATATATTTATTATACATTTCTTCACTTCTCCATGTGGCATAGATCACATAATATATATAACACAAGACATCTGTGGTACTATATATACTCCCACGTTTATCTGGCAGCAACAGAAGAAAAAAAAATCCTATAATTATTCACTTCGTTGTATCAAACGGTGGATTTATTTCTTCTCTTTTCATTTCATCTCAATTTTATACTTGTAACATCACTTTAACAATGAAAGTGTCGGTATATCAATATCTATTCAGGAGGGGACAAATTACACCCCTATAATGATGTCTACGTAGTGATAATCCCAATTAGATATATGATAATTGCGTTGATGAAACATTTTTTTAAATTTTAAAGCAAATCTCAATTATTGGATGATTGAATGATTCTATTAATTGGTCAGATTTATCTCCCCAAATTCATGGAGATCCAAATGGATACACCTTCTATTGGGCATCGCTTTGATACCACTTATTGGGATTCCTGAATAATTTTATCTGTGTGAAATAAATAATACTGATCATGAAAAAATATGTACGCAACCCTAATTAATCACCGACACAACAAAAAATATATAAAAGCAAACAACCACAAAGAAACACTTAATTTAACGTGGTTCAATTTAAGCCTACATCAACGGGGTACTTCGATAACAATCCACTATATCAAAATATAATGAGAATAATTTATTCTCAAGTTTTGCCTAAAACTTGAGGAATACAAAATAAAAAAGGGATACATAACAAGATACCTTAATGAAACCCTAAATAATCTTCTAAACAATATGGAGAACTCAATCTCAATATAAATCAGCCACGGAGGAATTTGAAGGGAACTACTCCTTTTTTCTTTCCTTTCTTCTCTCTCTCTTTCTCTCTCCACTCTTGGCGCACAAACACCCGCCGCATCCTTGTTTTTCCTTGGCCGAGCGTCTGATGTTTGACATGAAGAGGAGAAGCCCTAATGGGCTCTATATGTATCACGTATAAGTGAAACACGTGCATGTCCAATGCACATGGGCATACAGACCTCATGTGGGCTGGACCCAAGTATGGGCTCATAAAGCCCATAATCTCCCACTCCAGCCCTTCTCGCTCATGTGACCAAGCTGTCTATACCATAAATATTAAAACGAATCCTCTTCAGGTGCATTTATTACATCCTTCCATACTTTTCTATTGTCTTGTATACAATACAACATGTTTGGTTTGTAGCCCATTAGGGTGTGTTTGGATAGGAGTATTGGGTGCCTGAATTGGAATTGAGAATCTCAATCCAGGTCAATAAGTTGTTTGGATAAATTTTAAAATGGAGATTGGGATTGAGAGAGAGGGATTGAGAATCCTTGATTATGGGGATTGGGAATCCCCCTTAAGAGGTGGTATTCCCCCAATCCCAATCCAAGTGGATTGAAAAAAAAAACATTTTAGACATTTTTACCCAGACTCTTCATCTCCTTTAATATATATATATATATAACATAATATATTTAATATTAAAATATATATATATATATATATATATATATATATATATATATATATATATATATATATATATATATATATTCAAGCATTAATTGTGATGCACAAGTTCATGAAAACTCTTGATTTACTTTATTTATATAATATATGAATAAGAAAGCTTTCATAACCTATTGATTGGATGATATGAGGTTCATGTGATTTATCATAACTAATTTGCTATGATATATATATATATATATATATTACTATCATAATTAATTTGCTATCATAACTAAATTTTTTATATATAATATATGTGTGTGTCATAAAAAATTAGTTATAAAATATATATTTTAATATATATATAAGTTTCATGTGATTTATTATAAATTCATAACTAATTTGCTATAATATCATAACTAAATTATATATATAAATATATATATATATAAAATAGAAAATTTGTTATAAAATATATATATATATATATAATACATCTAATATATATAGGGTATTTTAGAAATATATATTTTTTATATTGTAATCCATGCATTACCAAACACATGATTGAGATTGAGAATCACAATCATGTTTTCTCAATCATGTTCCTTACCAAACAGGTTGGCATGATTCACAATCCTAATCCACCTGGATTTAGAATCCCAGGATTCACTGAATCCCAATCCCATTTGTCAACCAAACACACCCTTAGTGGGTCCAGCCTATGAAGGCTTGATATGCCCACATGCAGGGGGCATGCACATGTACCATGTACACGTTATATATATGGGTGTGGTTATAGCCACCCCACAAACTCTCCTACCCACCTCTTTTGTTTATAAAAAAATATTTTGTTACATTTTTTCTCGTACCTAAAACACCCCAACACTACCCATCCCAATGGTACACCCTACCCACCCCAAACATTACCCCCCCCCCCCACACACACCCCCATAAATATATTACCCACCCCACAATCAAAATAATAAGTCCTGTGCTCTTTTTCTCTCTCTCCCCGCTCAACATGCTCCATGTCTTCCGTGTGTGATTTGGTTCGACATGATCCATGGCTTTCTGGAATCAGAAAACTTTGAAGTGTTCTGTATTTCGTTTGACATGCTCCATGTCTTCCGTGTTTAATTTGGTTTGACATGGTACATGGCTTTCCAGAATAAAAAAACCTTTGAATTGTTCTGTATCCCGTTCAACATGCTTCATGCATTCCATGTTTGATTTGGTTCGACATGGTCCATGGCTTTCTGGAATCAGAAATCTTTGAAGTATTCTGTATCTCGTTCGACATGCTCCATGTCTTTTGTGTGCGATTTGATTCGACATGGTCCATGACTCTGGAATAAAAAATCCTTTGGCCCCCGTTTGGAACGGGAATATAACTTATTCTTGGGTATATATTTATTCTGGCATAAGTGAGGATAAAATGATTTTGTGTTTGATTGTATTTTGAATTATTTTCATTGGTAAACATAAGAATAAATGTTTTGTTATGTGGGTAAAATGTGCATAAAGTATAAATAAAAATTTATAAAAAATGAAAAAATAATGATAGTTAATTTGGTATGTGATTTATAAGAGGTGATGACAGTTGATTTGACAGTGGACCAACATATTCTATGGGTGGAATAACGTATGATAACTTTAATTCCATGGGTAGGTTGGAATCCATATACCATTTTATACTAATTTATTCTGATATATTTTATCCCTACCTATTCTATGTTTCTAAACACCCTTTATTCCTTATTCCCATTTATACCAGATTATCCGGGGGCTTATTCCCTTTCCAAATGGGGGCTTGAAGTGTTCAGTATTCTGTTCGACATGCTTTATGCCTTCCGTGTTTGATTTGGTTCGACATGGTCCATGGCTTTTTGAATAAAAAACATTTGAAGTGTTCTGTATCCCGTTCGACATGCTCCATGTCTTTAGTGTTTGATTTGGTTCGACATGGTCCATGGCTTTCTGGAATAGTGGATGGGGTGGGGTGGAAATGATTTGGGTTGAATATTTATATAAGGGTAGGCTTATGAAGTGGAGATATATGCCTGGGTGGGAAAGTAAAAGGGGTGGGTAGGAGAGCTTTTGGGGTGGCTATAGACGCCCTATATATATAAGGCCCTCATTAGGGCTTCTCTTTCGTGTGAAATAGTGCTAAAAAGGATTCTGAGTTTGTTCTCAACGTCAGCAAAGGAAGAGAGAGAAGAAAGAGGAGAAGGAGAGATAAAAGGAGCAGTTCCCTTCGGGATCCTCCGCAGGTTTCGATTTACATCGAGGTTGGGTTTTCCATATTGTTTGAATGATTATTTAGGGTTAAGATTATTTAGGTTTTTTTTAGGTAACCCTATATTCTTCTTTCCTCTTGTATTTCTCAAGTTTTGCACAAAACTTGCGATAACATTATTATTTAATATAGTAGATTGTTGTCAAAGTATCATGTGGATATAGGCTTAAGCCGAACTATGTTAAATTTAGTGTTTCTTTGTGATTTCCATGCTTTTATATTTTCTGCTTGCATCGATGATTGATTCAGACTTCATAAATATTTTTCTGCGGTTAGTATTATTTTTTTTACATAGATAAAATTGTTAAAAATCCCAACACAACATACATTTTCTCTAGCAACAACTAGCAAATCCTTGGTGAGGTTTCATTTTCCATTGCCAAAGTGTTTCTCATATACTTGGCGATCCAAAGTGATCCCAGAAAGCACATTGATCAGGCGCAAATCAGGAACATGATGAACATCCTTCAAAGTCTATGTGTGTTCTACATCAGTCAGTATACACACATCATCATTTCTAGCAATCTTTGAGTGACTAGTGTTTCCCATCTTCACAATGTGAAAGTCTCCTATGCTGTACGAAGAGAAGAAATCCATCATAATTGTCACATGATAGGATGCTGTCGTATCCACTATCCCTCAGTACTTTGATTTGTAGCATGTGGGCGTTTCTCCTCATCGAAAGAGAGAACCACAACCTCATCTGTATATGTAGTAGCCATGTTCTTGTCATCATCTTTCTTCTTCTAATTGTTTCCCTCACTCAGTTCTCTTTTTCATACTCGACAATTCCTTTTAAAGTGATCGGTAGCACGCATTTCCTTCTGACTTTGACTTGCTTTTGTAACTGGTATGATCTCCTGGATCTCGACTGTAGCTCCTCCCCTTGATCTTTGTAACAAGTGCATGTGCATCATCTACACCCATTATTTTTCTTCTTGTTTCTTCATTGAACAAGCAGCTCGTAATTGTACTAATAAACAACACACCATCTGGAGCAAAATTACTTAGTGTGGTGATTAACATCTCCCAACTGTCTAGCAAAGATCCCAAAAATAGTAGTGTCTATAATTCATCTTTCAAATTCATCTTCATCATAGTCAATTGATTCACTAAGCTCTGAAACTCATTCATGTGCTCTGTAACACTGTTACCTTTGAAGTTTATGTTCAAGAGTTTCCTAATTAAAAATGCTTTGTCCCCCGCAGTCCTTTTCTCATACAAAGAGTTGAGCATAAAGAGTGCGTGTTCGTCTCATTCGAGTTTCATTTTATTTCCTTCGATTGATTCATATAAATCCTTATAAACAATAGATGTCCTCCATCTTGGGCTTCCATATCAACTAATTGGGATTATTTAACTCAATCATCTTGCTAGTGGAATTCTCCACAACTATCTTACACAAATAAATTCTACCTTTCTCTGATACCACTATTAGTAATCACTTTGATACCGCTTGTGTGATATAAGTAATACTAATTGCGCAAAAATATATACACAGCCCTAATCAATCACCGACACAATCATAAAAATATAAAAACAATCGACTATTAAAAAACACCAAATTTAACGTGGTTTGTTTTAAACCTACATCGGGACACTCTGAAACCAATCCAATATAACAAAATAATATTTTTTAAATTTTTGTCAAACTTGAGAAATACAAGATGAAAGAAGGATATAGAGTTACCTCAATCAAATCTTAAATAATTTTCCTAGCACAACTTCGATATAAATCAAAATCCACAAAGGATTTTCCCTGGCCGCAAAAACACCCGCCGCACCCTCGCTTTTCCCTGGCCGTGCGTCTGATGTTTGACGTGAAGTGGAGAAGCCCTAATGGGCTCTATATATATATCACGTATAAGTGATACACGTGCATGTCCATGCACATGGGCATATGAATTCTTCTTGTGGGCTGCCCATAAAACCAATACCTTCTCACATGTGAATCCTAAGATCTAGGGGATTACATTGGATTCAAATCCAATCCAAAATCATTGAGAATCGAGTGTGGCTTTTTGTCCACCATAGAGAAAAAAAAAAAAAAAAAAAAAAAAACAGAGAAAAGGTCTCCGTATACAACTAGTTAACTTCAAAAAACCTTCATACATACCATTATATAGATATAGATCTGTCAGCAATAAACATAAAAAAAAAACTCCTCCAAAATCGAGACAAAAACAAAAAATAAATTGATATTTAAAGAAATTTATGAAACATCAAATTGATTGATGTTACTAGGCCCTCAATGTAATGGGGGCGCCCATTACCACAATCCAAAAGATCACATGTCTAGATTTTTAAGGTGTTTTTTATTTTTTATTTTATCTTTTAGCGGGTATGGAGAAGGGTTTTGGTTTTGTTCACGTAAAAAAAAAAAAAAAATTTGGTGGAGCAACGTCCTATACATAATAGAACTTATTATTGGGTATATAGTTATTTCGGCATAAGTGAGTATAAATAAAGATAAATTGATTTTGTGTTTGGTTGTCTTTTGAATTATTCTCGTTAGTAAGCGTAAGAATGAATGTTTTGTTGTTTGGGTAAAATGTGAATAAGTATAGATACAAATTTATAAAAAATGAAAAAAATAATGATAGTTGATTTGACGGGGGATTTATAAGAGGTGATGACAGTTGATTTGACAGTGAACCCATATATTCTTTGGGTGGAATAACCTATGATAACTTTAATTCCAGGGGTTGATTGGAATCCATATACCATTTTATATCAGTTTATTCTAGCATATTTTATCCCTGGGTATACTGTGTTGCCAAACAACCTAATAAACTTATTCCGACTTATTCCACTGCTTATCTGGATTTATTCGGCATCCAAATGGGGGAACTTTGTTTTCACCTGGACAGTGAATATAAAAATTGGAATAATCCACCTAAAGTTTCAAAATCTTCATTCCATATTATTTTTTCACTTCCATGAATTTGAAACCCCAGTAGGATCCACAATTCTTATTAGAATGGCCAACAACAAAACTTAGACTAACAGAATTTTATAAAACTTAATAGAACATGAAAAAGTCATACAAATAAGTAAATAAAGGAAAATGGATTTATTCGTTACTTTACCGAATCTTAGAACAACCCAAATCCATTACCCTCGTTTGTGGTAGAGAATTAATAGAGAATATAGATGAATACTGGAGAATAACCCTTATTCTTTGTTTGTTTGCCCTTGATAAATCCTGAGATATTTCTAGATAAGCTAGTATAAGACCTCATAAGACCTGAGAGGGTATTAAAAAGTCATAAACTATTATCCATCTCTTACCTATAACTTATCATCACATAATCCAAGGTGAACCAAATAACAAAAATGTCACTTTTATGTTTTCCAACAAGAATAACTAAAAAAGAAACCAAACAAGAATTTGCTTATTCAGTATAGATGGTTATCTATTCTGATATAGCTACCAGGGGCGAATTAGCCTATGTCACACCACATAAGGGCTCTCATAGAATAATAAATATGAATCAAACTCTCATTAACATAAACTCACAATCTAACAAAATTGTTACCTAAAGGAAAATGTTAGACTCAATCCTTTTTACAGTCCAAAAAGCATGTAGGTCACATATGTTTTTATTTTTTTTAAAATAGTAAACATTCTCTAAGGATGTATATGCTTTGATAAAAAATGTAAATCGCTTCATTTTGAATTAAATGAACCCATTTTTAATAAATATAATATTTTTTAATGATGCATATACTTCGTCTAATGACGGATATGTTTTACTAGATTTTTAAATATGCACATAGGACTTTTAAACTGTAAAAAAAACTGAGTGTAACAGCGACCTTACCTAAATGATGCAAATGTATAACTCAGCATTAAAGGAAATTAAAATAAAGGTGACCATTTTTCACCTCTTTTTTTTTTCTCCTTGTGTTTAACCCCCCCCCCCCCCCCCTTTACCACTCTTCATTTGTGGGTGCACTACCTTTAACCTCACCCTCCCTTACAGAACTCACCTTATCCCTTGTGGGCTATTTGAAGGGCGGCTCTATCCCCACCATGCTATTTGCTTCCCCCCCCCCCCCCGCCCCAACCAAAAAAATAAAACACATAAAATCTGTTTGATTTTGAAATCCATTAACCCCACTAGCCACCCCTCCTCACCAGCCCAAAAAATAAGAAAGTCATTCCCCACCACTTTGTCGACCTGGGTTTTAGTGGGCAACAGTAGGTCTGTCGGACCAATGGTATAGGAAACATGCATTCTGGAATATGTTCGACATACCTAGGGCCGAATAAATTTAGTAGTTGATGACAAACGGTCTGTCGACCTGGATTTTAGTGGGCGACAGTAGGTCCGTCGAACAAATGGTTTAGGAAGCATGTGTTCTGGAATCTGTTCGACATACCTAGAGTCGAATGGATTTACTAGTTGATGACAAACGGTCTGTCGACCTGGTTTTGGGCGATAGTAGGTCTGTCGAATAAACCATTTTGGAAGCATGTGTTCTGGAATCTGTTCGACATACCTAGAGTTGAACAGATTTATCAGTTGACAACAAACGGTCTGTCAACCTGGGTTTTAGTGGGCGACAGTAGGTCCGTCGAACAAACCATATGAGGAAGCCTATGTTCTGGAATGCGTTCGACAAACCTAGAGTCAAACTGATGTACTGGTGGACGGCAAATGTTCAGTCGACCTGGGTTTTATTGGGCGATAATAGGTCCGTTGAACAATTACAATGTTGTGATCTGCCTTGAACTATGGCCATAGATACATATTCATGAACGAAAAAATACTAGTCGTTACACAAGATGAAATATATATCTTCATGATGATTGAATTGTCACATTCACATCCCAACTGATCGTTCATTGGCATTTTAAAAAGGCATTCATCACAAACTTGAATATTCAAAATGTTATGAGGCATTCAAAACCAAATGAATGTCATGTTCTTGGGGTTTAGTCTCCCATATCACAAAATATGATAAGTATAGAATCAGTGATAACAAGGCGGTTGTGATAAAGTTATCCCACTCAATCAATGTCTTTGCTTCGAATGTCGTTCCACACTTGCTGCGCCGGGAAGTGGTGCGCCATTCTCTAAGTATAGAATAACATCTCAGATGTTGGATTGCGCAGAAGAAATTGTTGTCCACCCATCAAGTAATGGCCGGAGATGTTGTTTTATATTTTCCTTAAGCTACAAATAAAACATGACATGTCAGAAGATGGAATTCATATATTAATTACACTAAAAATAGCAATAATTCAATAGTATACCATTTGGCCATTAGAGGTAGAGGCCATTTGTGCCAATTTTTGTTCTGCGGGTTTTGTACTAATATATGACTCATTCTTTCAAACCATTGGATGTAATCCGGAATAGCGTCCCATGGTTTGCAAACCCAGTCGTCCCTTGTACCAGCACTTAATATAGAATCCACCCATGCCTCCAATTGTTCCATGCTTTTGGAACAGAAAATCCATTCCCCTCAACCAAAAACAGCTGGAGATTGGATCCTTTTCAAATGTTAGTTTTCTGTTTTATGAGTTATTAATTAATTATTTTGGCAACCACATCAACCTAAATATTTGTTCCACACGTGCAGGACAACTGGATGAGCCAAATTTGATATATTTTCTCACTTTAAATAATCAATATTGAACTTTTGATAACTCACTAAACTAAGGGCAAAGCGTGTACATATTATAAAAATCAGGTTGTGTTTAATTCTTTATAATATCCAGTTATATCTGCCTTCTATTTTCTTCTCTTCGAATCTTCATAGACTAGTTTTATTATGGTCTTAAGTAACCACTTGAATGGTCAATTTAATTCTTTCAAAGGTTTACAAATTCAGAGAGGATAACACAACAAAGTCATAGAGATCAAAATCCAACTATAATAAAGAGTATTGCATTCATCATGTATATAAAATTCTGCAATGAATCCTATCATATAAATGGTTGTCGTAGCCTTCTACAGATCATCAAATTATGTTTTATGAGAATGCGAGCTATACAAAAACTATAGTCGAAGTACCAAAGAAAGAACTTTATTTATATTAAATATTAATATTGTTATTTTAGAAAACTTCAATAGCCAAAATTATACACATCCATCTTCAATTTGAGCACTAAAGACAATACAATTCAATCCAAAAATAATCCTAACTTTCTATGGAAAACCATAAATTTCTATCCCAAACCATAATATATTTTTTTCTTGAATAACCAATCTTTCTATCCCAAACCCTAGATTTCAATTACATTCTATCCCAAACCATATGTTTATATCCCAAATCATTATTGTTTTTTTACTAACCAATCTTTCAATACACACTTTATTCCAAACCCCAGGTTTCAATCCACATCTATCACAAATCATACGCTTCTATCCCAAACCACCATTTTTTTAAAAACCAATCTTTCAAATCCACATCTTATATTTCAAACCTTAGGTTTTTATCCACATTATCCCAAACCCCATATTTCAATCCACATTCTATCCCAAACCCTGGATTATTTTTTTGAATGACTATTCTTTCAACCACATATTGATTTTCTATTTCAAACCCTAAATAATTTTTTTGTTGAATAACCAATTTTTCATTCCAATACCCTAAGGATAAGATAAAAAAAATATACATTCAAGAACAAACAAGGGCACATACCTATATGTGCTTTGCGGATAGTGGATGATGGTATGGATTCTCATTTTCAATGGCTGGTCCAATGGGAGGGAGAGGAGCGGAGGGAAGATCAGGTGGGAGGGAGAGGAGAGGAGAAGAGAGGACAGGAGAGAAGAAAAAAAATCTCGAGGAGGCAGAGGAGAGAAGGGGAGAAAAAAAAGAAGAAAACATAGGGAGTGGTGGGGTTAGAAGTTCACTTATATGTAATAATATGGCGGTGTGATCAGGTTTTCTATTGGGCATGGCTTGTGGGATCAGTCAGTAGGTGGGGACAGCAAATAGCATGGTGGGGATAGAGCTACCCTATTTAAAACCTCCCTCTCTCCCTCTCCCTCCCATTTTTCATTTGAGAACACAACAAAGAAAGCAAAGGAGGAGAGCAAGATGGAGGAGCAGGTGTACTAGAAGAGGTGGTGTGGTGGTGGTGGTGTGCGCGTGCCTCTCTCTCATCCCTTCTTGCCAAAGTACACGCGGATTAAGTCCTAGCCGAGCGCTTGTTAGGTGAGTGGTTTGACCATCTTAACTAAACATTCATTTCATATATGTGGTTAATAGAAAACTTTGAAAGTAGTGTTTTAGATCCATACCAATCCTGTTGATTGAACTAGTTAAACCTTCACCAATTTTAAATTCTGTTTCAGTTTACTCTCAAAACCTAATTATATAAAAAAACTGATAAAACTCAATCAACCTACCGGTTAAACGCCGATTTTTGAGAACCAAATACCGGTTGAATCAACTGACTAGTTTTTTTAATTAATTGTTTGTTAAAATATGAAATCTAATACGGCTTTTATTTTTTTTGTAAAAATAACTTTATGATGTTTTAGTACAGGCATAAAAGTATTAAAATTAAGATTTGATAATTATGCCATGATATTTATGTAGAGATTTTTTAAAAATATTTCATATTTTTTTAAATTTATATATTTTATAATAATAACTTATATTTTTATTATGTCATGTTAATAACATGATTCTAATCCAGTTCCGGTTGCCCTGAGGGTTAAATGAGTGACTTTTAACCCGTTCATTCTTTCAGTTCCATAAACATTGTCTGTAAGCAGACTCTCATGGTATGAGAGATGGGGTTCGTGGAAGGCAAGATCGACAACGATACGCCCTTTCGGGGCAAGGTCTTCCCCAAAACATACCTTCCCGCAAGAGGCACACGCGATCATGATCTGGTGGAGTTGGTGATGGATGATCGTGCGTCGCTGTGGGAGGCACTGGATTTAAGGAAAAAAAATTCTGTCACTTTGCCTTACTTTTTATTTTATTTTATTGGGATTTAAGTAAAAAAATTTCCCTCACGTTTGAGGAGTGAAAGTGAGGGAAAGTGAAAAAATCACAATCTTTCCACACCAACAAGAATAATATGATGAACATTAATCTAGATTTTTTTATTTAATAGATCTAGATTTTTTTGAGGATTTTATTTTACTTAACTTATCAAGATTGATATCTTAAATTCATTTTTGTGATTTTTTTTTGTTTGTTGAATGGACCTAGGTTTTTTGTATATTTTTTTTCTTAAAATATTTTAAATTTAAATCTTATATTTAGATTTTGGTTTGAATTTTTTTTTGGTACTAGGACGATTGATGGAATGGTATATGTGTTTGTGTGTGTTTTGCTTCAATGAATTGAAAGCCTAATCAAAGTAATAAAAAATAGTCAAAGGGTTTTCCATCACTTTTCATGATACACACAAACACATATAAACTGGTTAAAGGGAAAATGATTTCTTTTCCGTCAGTTTCCCGTTGACTCAAATTCATTCATTTTCTTTCAAATTCTCTTCCTGTTTATGCACAAATACACCCTAAACATTTTGTGAAATCACGTGGCATATTATGAAGGGGCATTTTGTGGAGTAAGAGATACGTAATCCATAAAACTGTTTTAATTTTTTTTATGCAAACTGGAAGTCAGTAATACACAAAAAAAAAAAAAAACAGTATCTCTTCAATTATTTTGATATTGGCATTTTATATAAGGGCGGGTGCCTTTTTCCTCTCTGTTCAACATAAATGTGATACATATATGCCTTGCAAGCTATTATACACTCCGTTTATTTTACAGTATTATTATTAGTATTAAATGATGATAGCATAATATATATTGTGCTATCATAAAATAAAAAAATAAAATTTGTTATTTATTTATTTAAGATGAGTGCATACTTAAAAAAAATAATAGAGAAGACTGCTATACAGAACTGAAAATGATAAGCCTTAGTGTCCTTTTCTTCTATTACGTTTCATCCATGTGTAGATCCTAACACACAAAATATAGAGTCATGTATTATATATATATATATATATAAAATATAGAGTCATGTATATATATATATATATATATATATATATATATATATATATATATATATATATATATTGGTGGGGCGGATTTTTCCGATGATCCCCTCCTGGGCCGGATCCTGGTCGATCCGGGCTTTTGAATTGGTTCCGGAGAGATGGTGTGGGCTTGGGCTCTTTTCCGAGTTAATCCGACCGAACCGTCCGCTTCTCACCGCCTTCACCGGGGTTCTCCGCTCCTTCTGGGTCCCGACCTTCGTGTACCTGCCACTCACACCAGTGTAGAGCCGGCTAACGCCCCTCCGACGCTCAAGTCAGTACCACCTCTTGTTACGCCCCGAGGCGGCCGTCCCCGAAGCGTTACCAATCCTACAATAATCAACATGGATCAAATAAGATAACAAGGCTATAGGGAAGTGGTAGCCATTAAAAAGAAATGATGCGGAAGTATAATATACCAATTAGTCTGTAAATCAAAAACATTATTACAGACCCAAATACACGATCACTGTCCTGTGAGAGTCCAAGTCTAGTCTAAATAAAATCATATGTGCAACACGCACGATTACTAGTACATACACAAAGAAGATAGGATTGTTGACAGCCTCGCACTCACCAACCGAAAGGTGGGACACTCCACGCACGAACCACGCCAGATAGCTGCTCTAGCTCCACGCCAACCCAGTCCCTGGTTGAAAAATAACACACGAGGGTTGAGCTACAAGCTCAGTGAGTGGCAAGAATCCAAGCTCTATAATAATCATATGATATTAGTTCATTTTTCTTTCTAAGGAAAAGAAATATGGGATGAAACCCAACATATATAAATGTCACGTGAAGGCGTGACCTCACCTCACCCTAACCCTCACCCCTAGGGATGAAATGGGACTATTGAAAACAGAAACCAACCAGCTAACTCTCTTAACCTTCCGATAGCCCTCTCCCGGGTAGCCCTCTTCCTAGCAACCATCCATGGTAGGTCCGATGCCAAAACAATATTAAAATATACCTTGGGCATCCTACGATGTGGAGGTATAGTCCAGGATAGCTTCAACACTGGGTAGCTTCAACGCAGATACGAGGTAGGGGAGAAACATTCAACGCTCGAAAACTTCGACGCACGACGATACGGGAGGAAGCACTCCAACTTCATCCCCACCTTCACCCCCTAGGTGGCATGGGCTATTAGAAAGGAAATCAACTCGCTAGCTCCCTTAACCTTTCGGTAGCCCTCTCCCGGGTAGCCCTCTTCCTAACGGCCTTCCAAGATAGGTACAAAGCCACAATGGTATTGAAATACACATTGGACCTCCTATAATGTAACGGCAGAATCCAGAATAGCTTCAACGCCGGGTAGCTTCAACGCGGATACGAGGTAAGGGAGAAGCATTCCACGCTCACAATACGATCATCAAGGATCAACTATAACCATTTAGCAAATAACAATGCTAATGAATTCTCTTGAATTGCTATACAGATGCATCACTCGGACGTGAGGAAAAACAGTTAAGTTCTCGCACTTAACAATACGAAGGCATGACACTAAAGATGAGTCATCCACATGCCTATTACAGATAGACCAAGCATACTATCATAGCTATCAGTTAATGAACACCGATACAATAAATGAATTTTTCTGAATTCTCATATGAGAGCATCGCATGGATGCAGGGTAGATAAACTGCTACATAACCATCGTACTCAATAATATTACATAAATCAAATGTAACATGAGGAATTCTATCTCATAAGAGGTACATAAATCATATAAAAACATAACAAGCAACATAAGATAACACATGTGCACCCCAATAAATGATCTCAACGAAGAAGAATTTCATTACAAATCTCTTCATATTAAGTCTTTTTCGAGTATAAAATCCTCTTTCAATTGGAATATATCAAGTCCAAGAGATGACAAAATTAGCTCATATAGCCATACATGTAGTAGAAGACATTGAATAAAATAAAAAAACCTCAAATGCCGAACTCCCTAAAATGGCTCAACTAATATAAATCCAATTGCACTCCAAAACTACATGTGTTCAAGCAATAGAAAAGTCATTCGACATAAGACTTTCCAACAAGTGAACAATTGATATCGCATTAAAAGTTTACACCACAATATTAGCACTTTTGGAATATATGGAAGTCAAGAGTAAATAACATGCATATTACTACATAAGTGTGATAGTCAAACAAGTAAATACACGCACAATTATCACAAGAGAGGTATATGGACCACATGTCCAAATAACCTATGAA
Organism: Acorus calamus; assembly: GCA_030737845.1. Classification (NCBI taxonomy): domain Eukaryota; kingdom Viridiplantae; phylum Streptophyta; class Magnoliopsida; order Acorales; family Acoraceae; genus Acorus; species Acorus calamus. Next base: position 26,189,680 of record CM060865.1, on the reverse strand, counting down.
TAAACCATGTATATAAACACTTTATACAATTCAACCTAGGCCTACTAGAAGCTATCATAAATGTCATACCAAGGCTAACTATAACACAATCATGGTAAACATTTACTAATATGAAGGCAATACTACTAAAGGACACATATAGCATATCATACCCAACATTCCATGCTATATATATAAAAGCTACAAAGTGATAATAGCAATATTATTTAAAAATTAATAATGAGTATAGTTATAGAACCCCATGGGTACGCGATGCACAATCACATGCATCGATCGCTTCCCAAAAAGGGGTGGATCGAACCACTCACAGATACTTGGATCGCCGCGCGTCCGGTCTACGAAATCTGCAAGAACAACCAATGATGCTCAATTAAATATAAATATCTTGATACATATACAAGCCTTCTTCATGAAGACAGCAACTCCTTATATTGCTCACACCATGCATAATAACTCTTTGTCACATATTTATACAAGATTAGTCCATCTACTGCAATCAGCCCCAAACATTGGTATCCACAGCACAAAATACACATCCAAATATTCTAAAATAAATCACACACATTTTATGATGTGTTGGGATCATATTCCGTGAAGACATAATAACTTGATAAAAATCTCTAAATGCCCGAAATAAATTATTTTCAGAAACCGGTCAATTTCTGCGCGAATCCGGACAGACCATGAACATTAGGCTATAGCTTTCAATACAAGTAACCAAATGACACCAAATTTGATATATAGCATCTAGACACATAGATGATCATATGAAATGAAGACACAAGCCTCAAAATATGCCTCCAAATACCTCAAACACAAGGATCTTAAAGAGACAGAAAATCTGCCTTACAACACAAAACCACCCCATTCATGCATTAATGCAACCACCTCATGTGCAGCAGCAATTACACATTACACTCTTCCAACAGCACCCAAATTCAATAATACACACTCATACAAGCATAAACACAAACACATACAAGGCACAAAGGGGAGGTGAAGATAATTTGGGAAGAAGGACATGTTGGCCAAGGCAAAAGGGATACACCCACACACTTTCTTTGTCTCACCTATCCCTACCAAATTCCCCTGTCTCCCTCACCCAAGACAACATTCAACACCAAATCAGCCACCATAAACATGCACAATAGCTAGAGAAAACAAAGAGAGAGAGAGAGAGAAAGAGAGACACCTAGAGTGAAAAAGGGAGGAGGTGAGGGGTAATAAAAGAGGGCACACACACACACCCATAACCCACATATGCCCACAATCACCATCACATACACACATTAGCACAAACACACTCACAAAGAGGGAAGGGAATACCTTGAGAGGGTGGAGAAGAGGGAAGATAAGCTCAAACACACAAACTTTGCTTGATCTCCCTTTACATGCACCCAATCCAAGCACACCTTCTCTTTGGCATTTCATCAAACATGGGGGGGGGGGGGGGGTGCTGGTCCAAAGGGGAGGGAAAAACATAAGGGGGGATCAGCTATGGGGGGGAGGAGGAGAAGGAGGAGAAACAACAACACAACTAAAAGTATACACACCTTTCTTCTCCTTTTGTGCTCCTTCCCCACCATCACCACCACTTCCTCCACCCAAAGAGGGGCTGGACCAGAGCAAAAGAGGGGAAATATATGCTAAGGTCGTGCATTTGGAGAGCTTAAATAGGCAAGGTCGGACTGCATGACCGAGCTGTCCTCGGACTTAAAAACTCTGGATAGCCTTCACTTAAACAGCCATAACTTCCTCAATACATCTCCGAATTGCATGATTCCAATGGCATTGGAAAGATAAGAAGATTATCTACAACGTTCATGTTTACACCCAGATCAAATAACCTCTCCAGCTATTCGGAAATCTAGGTTAAACAATATACAGGGCTGCTGCCTGGATTTCATATCCCCAGGGTATAATTGGAAAAACACCCATAACTTTTTATACATGAATCTAGTTGATGTAATTCCACTTTTGTATGAAAGCTAACTTAACACTGAACATCTCATGATAAAACCAGATTTTTACTACTTCATCTTGGGCATTAACAAAATTAAATCCAAATACCAATCGAAACTGCATAATTTTTAAAAGACCTCAAAATGCTACAAAAACTTCGATTTAAGCCCAGGTGAACACCAGAACCACAAATATGCAGTTTGATTTTGAAACTGAATGCCCGAACTATTAAAATAAATAAAACGCAATATTTGACCTTTAAAAGTGACACAGTCTTAACACCTCTCCAGAGAAAGAAGAAGGGGAACTTTGGAATACTTGAACTTTCTTAGAGAAGATAGGGTCTCGGGTTTTCGCATACCTTAGGAGGGAGGGATATCCTCTCTTTTATAGTGGATTCGGGCGCATCGATCAAGACCTTAGAGAGTGGCCATACCACGATATGGAATCTCCTACATGGCCTACGGATTTCGGACACGTAGCGTCTAGGGATCATCATTGTCCTGTAACGGCCTCCCTGACGCGTTGTCCTTTTTGGTGTCAGATGATATTCCCTTTGTTAACCGTCTCGCCTTAGGGAAGAAGCTCATGACCGATCTGTCGTTTAATCATGATCCCCGTTGTGCCCTTCGACCGAGGTGACCTGCCATGGTCCTGACCGGTCTCATGGTCCCGCGAAATGGCTTTGGTATTCTGGTTGAGCACTTCTATCCCCGTTAAGCCGTAGCCGGGCACATGACTTGCCCGTCCTAACTTTCCCTCGTCTTTCTTATTTGCTCACATCTGGGCTCGTCAAGCCTACACGCTTTGCGGGCGTAGGTACCCCATCTCGGTGCTGCCTCATGGGCCCGAGCTCGTGATTTGGCTCGTGGGCCTGTGGGTTGTGAGAAGGGTCATATCTAGGTTATCCCCCATGCCATGCTATATTTTATTTCATGTTCTCTGTCCTGGTCGGATTTGCCTCCTACAAATGCCCCCTTCATTTGGGATTCCAGGGAATTGGGAGCCCGAAAGAAGTGACCTGAGGAGACTTGTTCGCCAGGGGTGGTGTGTCTCACCAGTTCTCCCTGGTTTGACCGTGTCATGACGGGTGACTCTGTCATCATCTTTCTAAGCCACTTGTCGCCTATCCGTACGCCTTCCTCATTAATGTCACGTAAGCGCGGATTCCAAAGGCTCTTGCCACTTTACCCTTATTTCGAATCTCGCGACGGTTGGAGATACTAACCGTAAATTCCAACCCCAAAATCCCAATGATCAGGGATTGCATTTCAACAATACTCATCTAATTAATGTTTCTACATTAACCCAAACATCCAATCTCCAACATAATTTTCTCTAATCCTTTTATTAATTGCATCTTTTAAATTTTTTTATTAAAAAAATGACACAAGTACAAACTGCACGAGTAGGTTTTTTTCTTCTCTGTTAGGGTTTGGATGATGTTACTAATTTTATTCTTTATTTTTTTATATAAGGAAGAATGGGTATCCTTTCATTAAATGCATCTTAAAAAATTATTAAAAAAAAATTTGACACAAGTACAAACTGCACGAGTAGGTTCTTATTCTTCTCTATCAGGGTTTAGATGATGTTACTAATTTTAAAATTTATTCTTGATTTTGATATGTAATTTTAAAATTTATTATTGATTTAGAGAAAAAACATTGACACAAGTAGGAACTTAATGAATATGTTTTTATTCTTCTCTATTAGGGTTTAGATCAGGTCTGTCAATGGATCGAGTTTGGGCCAGGTCGGGTTGGGGTGGATCCGGACCCGACTCGCTTGATTGTTGGATTCTTAGGGCTGGGTTGGATCAGGTCGACCCATAACTGGTCTCGATCAAATAAAGAGAGGTCGAAGAACTTCTTAACAGTCTACAATGACTTTATTTATTTATTTTTTAATAGAGACTAGTGTATCATAAATTGTTCTTCACCATTTTAATTTTTTAATGTTTTATTAAAGAAAATTTGAAATACACTTTTGATTATTATACTTTTACGTGAAGTTAAAAGATTGTAAAAATATTTTAAATATTTAAATTCTTTTAAAGATTATTCAGTATCTAATTATAAAAAGTTGGGTTGCCTTATGTGTATTGGGTTGGATAAAAAATAAATAAAAATCACATAGTATTTGGGTTGGGTCAATCAGGTCTATCGGATCCATATGATTGGGTTGGGGTGGACCCACCCGACCCGTTTTGATTTGTCGGGTCCTTTGGGTTGGGTATTTACGCCTTTTATCGAGTTGAATCCGAGTCGGGTTTAGATCGACCCGTGACTCATTGACAAACCTAATTTAGATGTTGTTACTAATTTTTAAAATTTTATTCTTGATTTTGATATGTATTTTATACATATTATAAGAAGAATGGTTACATAAACAAATTTTGTGGGCTTTTCTCATCTTGACAAACCTTCTGTGTTTTGATTTAATTATTTTTGCGTTTTGGTTTAAAAATTAAAATGCGGAATTATAAATTTTGTGTGTTAAGGTTACTATCAACTAAAGATTCTTTGTTTGTCATCAATTAAGATGCAATTAGCCAGGATTTTATTTTGCATGTGTTCTATACTTCTCTTCATTTAATAATATAGCAATTTTTATATGCAATTAATTATAATTTTGTTTTAGATGTATTATATAATATGAGAACCCTATAACCCATTAATATTAAATCTCATATTTTGTCGAATCAAATATATCTTCCTTTTTTTCGTATTGTACGTAGTTGTTATTTTTTTTATAGTTTTTTTAACTTCTAGTTTTTTTGAAAACCCATTTTTTAAATTTAATATTTTATTGAATTTACAACCGCCTTTCTTTGTGATATATAAGAATTCTATGGCTGTTCTCATAAAAAATGAAAGGGTACCAACCGCTCATATATATATATATATATATATATATATATATATATATATATATATATATATATATATATGTTTAATGTGTAAGTAATTTTTCTTGTACCACTTGATGTGACTGTAGTATGAAAAAGGAAGATCATCGTCTTTTTCGTAAGCTGCATTTGAAAATGTGTTTGAAAAAAAAAACTTTTGCAAGTGACCGTAGTATGAAAAAGGAAGATCATCGTCTTTTTCTTAAGCTGCATTTGAAAATGTGTTTGAAAAAAAAAACTTTGCAAAACTTATGAAAGAAACCCTATGTTAAAAGAAAATGTGACAATTTCAAACTTTACCTAATTAAAAGAAAATGTGACAATTCCAAAAGCTACCTTAAAAGAAAATGAATTCAGAATATTGGAAGAAGAAGATTCACATATTTTGGAGTCATCCTTTAATATGCATGGAACTCCTCCAATTTACATGGAAAACATAAAAGAATTTTTTTTTATTTCTAAAGATTTAATTATACAACTGTGGTGGCACTTCTATTTATATATCATAATCTTAACTAAAAAATTAAAATGAATCTTAAAAGTTAGAAAAGAGTCTAATAAACTTATTCAAATCTAAAATAGGTAACAATCTAATAAATATCTTAAAATTTTGAAATAAATCCTAAAATCAAGGAGACCCTAAAACTCGGACATTCAACCACAACTAATCGAAGGTTAATAATTGGAGGTAATATGTCATACATCAACTATGTATGTGCAGTTAATAATATATGAGTTAATCGTGTACATGGTGTATAACAATGTACAGAAACATAATAATCTTTGAGTTGCCAACATTAGTCTACGCAACGCCATGTCAGCATTCACCCCACTCAACGTTTTGTTTTGCATTCAAAGTGAAGACATGTTGAGAAATATTTGCAAAAGCCATCAACAACAAATTTGACAGCATATATAAGAACTGAACACCACAATACACAAGAACACAATGATATGTGTGGTTCAGGTTAAGCCTACATCCATATGAGACAAAATCCGATAATCATTATAGTAGGTGATATAAAAAAGCATTTAAGTAACTCATGAACTCTTTTATTGAGTTTCTCTACACAACGCCATGTCAGCATTCACCCCACTCAACTTTTTATTTCGCATTCAAAGTGAAGACATGTTGAGAAATATTTGCAAAAGCCATCAACAACAAATTTGACAGCATACATAAGAACTGAACACCACATTATACAAAAACACAATGATATGTGTCGTTCAGGTTAAGCCTACAAGATAAAATCCGATAATCATTATAGTAGGTGATATAAAAAAGCATTTAAGTAACTCATGAACTCTTTTATTGAGTTTCCATCTCTTAGATACACTCTCAATATGTCATGTATCTCTATATTATTCGCTTGCCTTGCCATGAAATATACATTGTTTATAAAGATAAATTTTTAACTTCCTTGCCAATAACCTCATGATAAAACTATAACAAAACAAATTTGTTACTTTAAATATTAATCAAGATAAATTTTTTTTTGTTGTTAATTGGATTCCCACATCAGTATGACTAACGTTATGGGTATTCTATATAAAATTTTAAAGTTTGGTTTATGTTATTTTATTTCTTGATTGAAAAATGTGAAATATAGAATTACAAGTTTTATATGATTTTAATATTTTATATTCATTCAACTCGAAATTTTGTATGTCATCAATAAAATATTTTGTATGTTAGAATTTTATTTTGCATGATTTCTATATCTTATTTTCTTTGAATTTATAGATTTTTTATGTAATGAATTCGGATTTTATTTGATATGGATTTTGTATTTTTAATTATAAGTGATTTATTGATTTTTTGTGCCATCAATTTGTAATTTATTTTACATCAATTTTATGCAACTATTTATTCAATATCATAACTTTTTTTTACCCATGAAAACAATAATGTCATATTATAATATTAAATTTCATATTTTGTGTAATCAATATATTTTAATTATATATTTGTTATATTTGAACTGCTATTATTTATATTTTTTTAATTTTTTTAAAAAAAAACCTTTAAATGAAGTTTAAAATTTTGCCTTGGCTATGTCAATGCCTATCAATTATGTTCTGACGCAAAGCTGGTAACTGCGGATGTGAAGTCCTTTTGGCCCCCGCAAAGTGGTGATCCCAACTCATAATTCGCCCCTTTCAAAGGGAGCGTATGTTATGACAATATGACCGCTACACTCAACTTTATATATTATGATAGCGTAATATATATACTCCACGCTATCATAGAGTATATGTTTTTTTTATTAAAATGTATGACACGAAAAATTTCATCATTTTTTCAACATAAAAAAAATACAGATATATCTCAGTATATACTTCATTTCATATGTAACAGCATGTACTCCTATAAAAGTGGATGACTTTATTTGTTATAAGAAAACTAACAAGGACTCTAATTAAGGTTGTACTAGGGGCCGTGCACATCATTTTCCAAACCTAACTCCTTTGAAAATTGTGTGTTTAAGCCGCCGCGCGGGACCATTGCTCTGAGAATATTGTCATCCTTTGACAACAATCACATTAGATCAGAAAAGAAAATTTTTGTTTGCCCTCTCCATCCACATTTTTTTTATATATCTTGTGAGAACATTTTCAATTGGTACATTAGCGTTGATATGTATTTTGTAACCCGTTTCATAGTTTCATATACTATGATAACGTATTATATACTGCATTATCATAGTGTATGAGGTTTTATCATAATGTATGTGAAGGTAAAAATCTGTGTTAGGACATGTGTCACGGTAAGGCGGACATGGGTCATCTTACTTAGGGCCCACAAGATCCGATCAAAGATGGAAGACCTCACGGTGGGGTGCAGACACAATTAGACTGAAGGATCTAGTCGGACAGTCGAACACCTCGTGAGTATATGTCACCTCGAGTAGTCTAAGGCACGACTTGACACCAGGTCTGGTCGATCGACCTTATTCCTCGGTAACGAGCAGTCAAAGGCACGGCAGGAGAAATGGTCTGGTCGGTCGACTTTTTTCTCACAGACATACTTGGAAACGTAACGCGCAAGTGAGCACACCAAGGGACGCTGAGTAGATGGAGAAACGGTCAGAAGACCAATAACGTCTGTGACCACCACATTGGCACTTAAGACCCACTACCAGCATAACATGGGAAATCAGGGATTGACGTGGATCATAATTGCTAGGAACGTTTCCCTGAAAAAGAGGCCACTAACACTTGGTGGCAAAACGGTTACAGAGTCACTTTTGGGAACGTGTGGCTTGATCCCTTACGGGTACATTGGCAGTCTATAAAGAGGTCACGCGCAAGCACTTTAACGACACAGCCAGTGGTATAAAAAAATACATTCACTGAGACAGTTGAGTTTTGTCCACCTAAATTAAAATCCTTTTATCCCATACATTCTTCCAGTTCTATAAATGTTGTCTGTAGACAGACTCTCAGAGGGAACGAGAGATGGGGTTCGTGGAAGGTAAGATCGACAACGAGAAGCCCTTTCGGGGCAAGGTCTTCCCCAAAACATACCTTCCCGGAGGAGGCACAAGCGATCATGATCTGGTGGAGTTGGTGAAAGATGATCGTGCGTCGCTGTGGGAGGCACTGGAACAGCACGGGGCACTCCTCTTCAGGAGTTTCCGAGTTGATTCCGCTGAGGATTTCTCGAGCGTGGTGGACGCATTTGGGTGGGACGAGATGCCCTATGAAGGCGCCGCTGGCAGGACCAAAAAATCTAACCGCGTGTTCACCGCCAACGAAATCCCCCTCGACGAGCCCATAACCTTCCACCACGAGATGTCACAGGTAATTGATTGATGCTGAATAGTTAATGCACAAATGCATAGTCTCTTTTATTCAAATGAGGTGGGTGGTTTGGATTCAGATAAAGGAACCGTGTTCGAAGATCTTCTTCTTCTGTATGGAACCGTCACCAGAAGGTGGGGAGACGGCAATAGTTCCGAGCGAGGTAGTGGTGGAAAGGATGGAAGAGGAGCTACCTGAAGTGATGGAGAAATTCTCACAGGTTGGGATGATAAGGATTCTCCACACTAAGGTCGTGGAGGAAGAAGATGGTACCAAAAAGAAGATTTGGCAGCGGATGCTTAAATCTGAGGACGAGGATGAAGCTCGGAAAAGGTATTGTAAGCTCATTGAATAAGCGGGGAATGAGGAGGAATACATGAGAATAACTAAAAAATAATTGTTTTGCTAAACCTTGATAGCTATGCTTTCATAAGTTAGAGTGAAGTGTGATAATTATTCTAAAAAAAATGTTAGAATTATTTATCTATGGTAATGGATAATACTCTTTTCTGTCATTTTAATTAAATTTTTTATCTCACATCTCACACCTATTCTAAAAAAATTTACATCTATTATATAACATACATCACTCATACTTATTCCCAAACATAAAACATCTGTTTGGATAATAGTATTGGTGGTTAGATTGGGATTGGGAATTTCAATCCAGGTGAATTGTGATTAGAAAAAGTGATTGAGAATCCCTACTTAGAGGATCGAGAATCCTACTCATGAGATAGTATTCCCTTAGTTTGGTGGATTGAAAAATGATTTTTTTACCCACGCTTTATATCTTCTTTTTTAATAATAACGAAATCCCCACTTTCACCCCACCCTGAATCCCAACTCTTGTTAAAAATTAAAAAAAAAAAATTCCTCGATCTCCCATCCACATCAGACAACAACAATCAATTTCCTCCATCGCTACCAATCCACATCAGCCAATAAAAAAAAAAACACAAATAGCCAAGCAAAGAAAAAACTTCTTTGTATTTTTTTTTTTATGTGTTATTCATCAATGCATTTGTTTAATCAATACTAAAATATTCTTTTGTATTTATTAAATATTCATCAACGTGGTAGGTTTTGATATCGATTTTTTTTATTCATTCTCAAATCCAACAATGATTCATAGGGCGATGGAAAAGCTATCATGCAACTCGCTGAATTTTAACGAAGACGGGACCGCCGATTTCGTCTTCGGGCCTATGAACCCGATCAGAGAACTGGGAGGGAAGAGACTGTGGTTCCACTACATCCAGAACTACCAATGCTTTGACAGAGATGGAATCGTCACGTATGGCGATGGGAGTCCCCTCCCTCCCCAAGTTGTGAGTGTTTTCGACAGGATCTTGAACGAAAACTGTGTCGATGTGAGCTGGAGGAAGGGCGATGTTTTGGTGGTCGATAACTTCCGCTTTCAGCACGCTCGACGTCCCGGGAAACCTCCGCGATCTATTCTGGTGTCCGTCTGCAAGTGAACCAGGAATAATTCTCCACTGCATCTGGTTGTTGTTACCTATATATTATCATAAGACTTTAAATAAAATGTGATGTTTATGTCATGTAATTGGGAGAGTACTGATATAACAGTCTGTACCTTGTTGAGGGCCTCAGAACCCATTTAAATCGTGTTGTTATTACCTATATATGTTATCGTAGACTTGAAATAAAATGTGATGTGCTGTAGTGGAGCAGTTTGTAGTGAATCTTTTCATTTGTATAACTTGTTTAAAAGTGAAATATCATGGAACTTAAATACGTTGTTGTGTTCCTCTCTAGAACCTGGTTAGAATCAGGTTCTTCCATCGTCGTCTTGGGTCTGAGGCAGACCAAACCAGTCCTTATATAACCATGTTTAGTTAGAAAAATAATGGGAGAATAACTAGGGATAAGATGGAATACTGATAAATGAGTGTTTGGAAGGTTGTAATAAATTAAATTTTGTATGAACTGATATAAAATAGTATAATAATTCATGCTACATACCATATGAAATTAAGTTATTCTAGGTTATTCAACGCATTTAAATATGTGAGTCACATTATTAAATCAATTGTCATAATTTTTTATAAATCAACTCTTAAATCAAAATAATCATTTTTTCATCTTTTATAAATATTTGTCTGCGGTTTATTCATATTTATCAACGAAACAATAAAATTTCTTATTATATTTTTTAACGAGAATAATTAAAAATACAAAAAAAAAATTATTTATTACTTATCTATATTAAAATATTAATAAATTTAAATAATTTAATTAATTCGGAGGCTATGAGATTCGTGTTAATTTTGCAATTTACTGTTCCACTCGATGAATATAATGGAAAGTCTTCTCACTGGAAAGGAAATCAGAACACTGATTTACTTGCTGTCCCTCTATCTCCCATGGGCCACACTTTTTACGATTAACTGCAAGTGACTGTGTGTAACTGTACTCGTTTGGAAATATCATTCATTGTACCTTCAGTACCCCCAATTTGATGATTCCCAATGTCCAAACCAAACAACTACTATACATATACATACAAATAGATCTTTCTCTAGATCATGTCTATTAGGATTCAACATTAAAAAATTTCAATATTTTTTAAAAAAAAGAATGACTACACAAACAAATTTATATAGCAATTTTGTTATTTTATGTGATTAATACTTTTATTTGTTTAACATAGTTAGATAATAATGATAGGTTTTAATATTAAATATATTTATATTATTTGTTTTTTACATTGAAGTTCGAGTTGATTTTGTTTTAGAATTTAAAATTCTAATTTCTAGAACCATATTCATGAAGTTGCATGGTTTGCCTCCATTAGAGTGAAATTCTAACTAGCTGCAATCACTAACGTGTCACCATAATAAAGATTGTCACCTTATTATGATTTATAGGGGTAAAAGGCTCGTTTGGCTGGTATCATTATTTTCAATACATTTTTTTTTATCAAAAATAATTTTACATGGAACTTGTAATCCACTTTTAAATAAAGTGTTTTCTTGACCTTGATCTTCACCCGTTTTGGTCAAGTTTTCTTTTCTCTCTTTTCCTATTTTGTCTCTCTGTTCTTCTCACTCTCTTTCGGATTTGTAATCCACTTTTAGTACAAGTGTTGCTATAAAGATCTAACTTATTTCAAAAGAAAAAAATGAAAATTGCTTTTAATTAGATTGTTTATTTTGTTAATGAATGTTTAACTAAATTCAAATTCCACTGGAATGTACACTTGTGGTGTCATGGTGGATGCACTACTACAAAAAAGGTCAGAGATCATGGTACTAAAGATCACGGTTCGCGTTAAACCGTGATAATAGCTATTAAAGATCACGGTTCACGTTAAACCGTGATCTTTTCCAGCCTAAAACCAATTTTAAATTTTTTTATATTAACATTTGATCACGGTTACAACAAAAAACGTGATTAAATCTACCATATTATCACGGTTGTGGTGAACCGTGATCAAATAACCATATTTGATCACGGTTTGTATAACCTACGATCACGGTGATATTTAAACCGTGATTAAAAGTTGTGTTCAGAATTATTTGTATAACTTATGATCATAATGATATTCAAAGTGTGATTGAAAATTCTGTTAATTATTTGTTATATCATTGAAGAAGCAAAAAGATCACGGTTTATATAATTAGGTGATCGAATAAATTATTTTAAAAAAATTAAAACGATTAAAATAGGACATTTGATCACGCTTTTCTAGAGAGAAAATGAACAAACATGAAATATACATGTAAAAGATCTCGGTTTCGTATTCATAATTTTTTTACATTAGTAATTTATTATTGTTTCATCATCTGTGATAAAAAGTCATCATACGATTACAGGTTAAAACATACTGAGATAAAATGATATTGAGTTAATCCATAACTACCCTACTAAAACACATTAACAAAACTTTCAAACGCGTTGACGCAATCCGGACCGTTCCCACCTAAAATAAATAAATAAATAAATAAACAATCGAAGACCCACTGTCACCACAACTAAAAAATAAAAAATCAAAATAAAAATAAATGAAAGGTGAAAGGCCCCATCGTCCTCATCCCCACAACAAATAAAAATAAAAATAAATCAAAGGCCCCATCGTCCCCACAACCAAAAAAAAAAAAAAAAAGGCCGAAGACCGTCCGTCCCCAACCGACCCCACGGGCTCCGTCCCCACCGGCACTACCAGAGCCGTCCCTGTCATCCAAACCTCCGGATCTCAGCTGTCCACAGGACGATCTCCGCCATCCATGGGCCGATATCCACTGCCGGATCTCCATTCCGCAACCCATTGTCGGATCTTCACCACCGGATCTCAATCCCGCAGCCCTATATGCTCTCTAATCTCTTATCTTGTTGCTTTTGATTTTCCTCTATATTCCTTAATTGATTTGTTGGATCTATGTCATGGAAAAGGAAAATCTGAAAAAGGTAGATAAAATCAGAGGGAGAGATGTGTTTAGGGAGAGATGTTGAGGATGCGAAGATGAAGGGGGTTGGGGAAAGATTTAGAGATGGTGAGGGGTTTGGGTTTCGGATTGAAAATAGTTAGGAGATGGTTATGACATATTTATAGGGTTTCGGATGTACCATAAAAAAGAGGTCTAAAACGGAAGAGAAATTTTTTGATTCATGTCTTCATTTCTCTTCTGAATTTATAAATCATGATTTCCTGCTCTTCAAAGCAAAATCAAATTTAATGTATGCATTACACTGTTTTGCATTTAGGTGCACATTTGACAGTAGCATTTTTTTGCAGATAAACTGTTCGAGCATGAGCTAAATCAAAAAATTCAATCAGAAGGAGAAGGTGGGAGACGGTGATTCACATGGAAATTGATTATTGCCCTTATATTTCTTCATGAGCAATGTGTTATACTAAACATGGTACAATGAGTATGAGATTTATGCTTATTCTGTGATATCATTAGTTTTATTGGTTAATTGCACAGTTTAAAAGTGTCATATAAACAATTTTATTTAAATTTAACTTGGAGGCAGTGAAGAGGATATGCCCATTTGAGGATGGGCATTATAAAGGCAATATCATATCCTATTTACTCATTACCATGTTTTGATTGCTACAAAAAGTATATGTTGATGGCCATCTCTTTGCAAGAATATATTAGGAGACTAGAAAATGTCGAGAACATTAAAGTGTATTATGGACTGATGAAGCTTTTTATGCAAAAAAGTGAATCATCTAATAAAGCCTTTCTTTTTTAGCGTTTCAACCAACCTTTCATAGGATTAATCTATCTTTTCATTTGGTAGTATGCATTGAATGTTGAAGCCCTAATGGAACAGCAGTTGAAAGATACGCAGAAGGTGAATAGACTTGTGTCATCATCGGTTATTTAGAGGCGCTTAGGGTAGCTAATTTATCCCTCTTTCATTGTCATTCTCATCTTTTTTTAACATCTTTTTTTAATATTTAAAGTTTGGTTTATTTTATTTTATTTCTTGATTGAAAAATGTGAAATATAGAATTATAAGTTATATACGACTTTAATATTTTATATTCATTCAACTCGAAATTTTGTATGTCATCAATAAAATATTTTGTATGTTAGAATTTTATTTTGCATGATTTCTATATCTTATTTTCTTTGAATTTATAGATTTTTTATGTAATGAATTAGGATTTTATTTGATATGGATTTTGTATTTTTAATTATAAGTGATTTATTGATTTTCTGTGCCATCAATTTGTAATTTATTTTACATCAATTTTATGCAACTATTTATTCAATATCATAACTTTTTTTTACCCATGAAAACAATAATGCCATATTATAATATTAAATGTCATATTTTGTGTAATCAATATATTTTAATTATATTTTTTTTATATTTGAACTTTTATTATTTCAGTTTTTTAATTTTTTTTTAAAAACCTATATAATTAGCCTCTTTCAAAGGGTGCATAGATTATAACCGCTACACTCAACCTCATACATTATGATAGCGTAATACATATACCACGCTATTATGGTGTATATGTTTTTATCAAAATGTATGACATAAAAAATTTCATCATTTTTTCAACATAAAAAAAAACTGATATATATTAGTATATACTTAATTTGATATATAAGAGCATGTACTCATATAAAAGAGGATGGCTTTATTTTTTATATGAAAACAAACAAGGACTCTAATTAAGGTTGTACAAGGGGCCGTGCACATCATTTTCCAAACCTAACTCCTTTGAAAATTATGTGTTCAAGCCGCTGCGGAGACCACTACTCTGAGAATATAGTCATCCTTTGACAACAATCACATTAGGGGTGCATTTGGTTGCGCGATTGCATAACGTTTGCGATTGCAGTAAACTACGTTTACAATCGTGCAACCAAATAGTTTTGCAATCACAGTTTTAAATCAAGCGATTGTAGGCAAATAGTGTCCAAAAGCTACGATTTCAAAAAGCTGAGAAAGTGAGCTTCCTGCAGAATCAGTTTTGTAATCGCATATTCCTGCATTATCAGTTTTGCATTCGTGCAACCAAACGCACCCTAGATCATAAAAGAAAATTTTTGTTTGCCCTCTCCATCCACATTTTGTTTATATAACCTGTGAGAACGTTTTCAATTGGTAAATGAGCACTGATATGTATTTTGTAACCCGTTTTATAGTTTCACATACTATGATTATTTTTTTAACATGAAAGAAAATATACTAAGGCGTCTCAACATATATTTTATTTCATATTGTGCAAAATACCCCTCAAAAGTATATTGATGCAAAAATTAAATTTTTTGAGGGGTATATATGCAAAAAAAAACCATTTCAATTATCCCCAATTAATCACATATGTTGATCATGATATGGCCTTAAGACATCTCAATATATATTTCATTTCATATAACTGCATGTAGTTCAATAAAATAGTATATTTTTTTAACAAAAAAAAAAAAATTGGGGTATGAATTGCAATTGGAATTGCAAAAGGGCTAGAGATGTCATTCTAAATTGCCCCTATTATTCCATAGATGATATCAGCACAACCACCTACAATATTTATTTTTTGTGTCCGCTGTCATCGAATGGCCGACGAAAGACACAGGAATCATGTACATCGTTATAAGAAAGAGTCTAGATTCAATCAAGATTGGTATCATTTAATCTGATTAGTATTGCACTATATAATTAATTGTTGAATACGGGTACCACTCTCTTATTGAATTTAATAAAATATGAATTTAATTAATATCATCAATATTTAATAAAAAAGAGTCTAGATTCAATCAAGATTGGTATCATTTAATCTGATTAGTATTGCACTATATAATTAATTGTTGAATACGGGTACCACTCTCTTATTGAATTTAATAAAATATGAATTTAATTAATATCATCAATATTTAATAAAAAAGTCATATTTATATATAACGTAATTTGATTTATAAACTATATAGTTATATATATATATATTATGCAGTTTGATACGGATGGAGTTGATCGATCAAAGCCAATGAAAGGGTCCGGACTATATTAAATGAAACTGATTAAATATGGCTGACATTATTTTCTTGAACAGAAAAACGTGTAGTTTTTGTTGATGTTTTTTTTATTAATATATATACATTTCAGAGGTACACAATGAACAAAAATGTTATAATTTTTTTTAGGGATTTTTATTTTTAACTCCCCGCAAACCATTGTATTTAGCGATCACCCCCTCCATTCTTCGTATTTGGGTTTTACTCCCCACATTCAAAGGATAATTCCTTTTTACTCCCTGTGAGGGACCTATCTGTAAATTATTTAATTTACTTTTTAGTCTCTGATAGGGAGTAAAAAAGAATTATCCTTTGAATGTGGGGAGTAAAACCCAAATACGAAGAATGGAGGGGGCGATCGCTAAATATGATAGTTTGCAGGGAGTTAAAAATAAAAAACCCTTTTTTTTAATACAGGTGGAATTTAGAGATACACAAAAAGTTAAACAGTATACCTCTTCAATTATTTTGTTATTGGCGTTTTGTGGAGAGGGTAGGTGCCTTAGGAATCGGAATCATGTTTCCACTCAACATTTATAGTTTACATTTATAGTTTTTGGTAGATTTAGTTTTGATTTGGGTATGGACGTACCCTATTTTTAATTTTATATCTATTTCAAAAATAAATAAATTTTTTTAATAGAGTAAGTGATTTTTTTGTGTTATTGTATTTTTTTGTTATTTACAATAAAAAATGTAATAATAAAAATTAAATTGTTTGATTGATTAAAAATAAAATATGAATAAGAAGTAAAAAAACGATTTGATATGTGTGATCCATTGATGTATAAGAGGTGATAATATATAATTTGATATGTGAATTCTATTATACTAGTGAATGAATAACACAATTCCATGTAAAAGTGTAAAATATAAATATCAGTTTATTCTATAAATTTTTTTTATATATATTATACTGTGTACTCTCAAACAACGTATTAAAGGGCGTCTTAAAAAATTAAATGCGACTCCAAATGACGTCACCGAAATGTAATAATTGAAACCATAGTATAATAGAAAAGAATCACAAATAAGTCCTTCAATTAAATCAAGAAAAAAAAAATTGTTGTAGCTCTCTCAAAATTTATGAAAATCAAAAAAATCTTTATAAAATTGATAAATCCCATCATGTCTCTATCTTATTAAACAATATTTATTTTAGTTTTTGTAACTAACCAAATGCGTGGCTAACCCTAACCATGTGTAGTAAATTTCTGTTATACCATTTTAAAATCTTTGTTGGAAAAGATCGAAATAACTCTATGAAAACTTATGAAAATGAACAAAAGTCCCTCTAAAATTTAAAAATTGTCTTAACTCCTTAAAATATTCTTAAAATTACAAAAAATCTCTATCATTATTTAAAAATATATACTGATTTATTTAAATTTTATTAAATAAATTATAGTTTCATAATCAAGGTGTTATGGTTTATGTTGCTAGTAATTTTAAGTTGAACATGTATTATAGAATTTTGATTTGGGTTTTAAATTGTTTTATATGATTTTGTAATAGAGTTGATGAAACTGTAATTTTTTATTGGATTACATATTTCAACTTTTTATAAAAAAATCATACCTCATTAGATGAGACATATAATTTATTTTTTTAAAAAAATATGGGCAGACTATGTTGAGACTATAAAAAAAGATTGAGTGTAACATTTTTCTTTTATTATTGATAATGCACATCTACCAACCACACCATTTATTAAATAAAAAATAATTTAAAAAATTGAATAAAAATATATATGAGCTTTCAAACAACATTCACACGATTGTGATTTCATGATAAATATGTTATAGAGTGCCCTCATTAGTGGATTCATAAAAAAAAGGTACCCTAGTAAGTGGACTTTACTTAAAAAAACTCATAAATTAAATTTTAAAAATTTCAAAATTTTTAATACTTATATCGAGCCATTATTAATTAAGTTTTAAAAAAAACTCAAACCAATAAAAGATATTAGCACCTTTACGGGAATCTTCATGATGAAAATTTTTTTTTTATCTTTCCATCAAAATACCTTTTTCATTTTTGTTAAACCATTTTTTTCCATAACTTTTATTAAATATATATTTTCTAAGTTTTGCTCTTAATTAAAAAATAAAAACAAACTTTATACAAAAAAAAAAAGAGAAAAAAAACTTTTTCCTAATAATCAAAACTTAAATTATAATAAGAAATTGATAACCACATGTAGGAGGCAAGCCGCAAGCTCGCGTCAAAGGGTGATCGAAGTTCCAAGGCAAAGGTATCCCGACTCATTGTCCCCGCGGTTGTATGGGCCCTTTGGAACGCACGTAACCTGCTAATTTTTTGTAGTCAAACTTGGTATGAGAAGAACATCTGGGAAGCCTTCATGAGGTTCATTAAAGATTGAGGTATGTATGGGGTTGGTATGAGAAGGGTCGCTTTTTGTAGAGACATACTTAAAGTGATGTTACGGGCCTCGATTGCATGGGGTAACCCTTAGAAACCTCTTCTAGTTGTTCCATCATGCTTATAGTGGCTTGATTTTTGTATATTTAGACGCATGCCTCAATTTTATAAAATTATAGTAGCATGCCTACCGTTCATAAAATAAAATAAAAAAATTGATATCTTTATATGAGTATTTGAAGTCCCAAACAAATGAAATAATCTTCTATGAAATCCTTGTCCGCCATCTCGTTGAATCCTTTTTTGCTCCTCTCTCTGTCAAAACAAATCATACTTTTCCCCTTCTATTATTTTGATTATTAGGGCTTATGTGTGATTCAATTAAGGGGACTGATTTCTAATTATTTTATTATACAAGGGCTTTTAATAAAATATTTACATTTTGTTTTGACCCGCTTGGTGTCGTGTTTGAATAGAGACGTGTATATTTTCTTTGAGACGTACGCCGTTTGATGTCCTGTCCTGTTTGAGTGCACAAGTGGAGATAACTAATTGAATACAATTATTGTTTCTTGTTCCGGAGGGAAACAGGGGATCCGAGCCAACAAACATATGATATACATATGCCATCATACACTCAATTTAAGCCTGGTTTGACAGCGCTATGAAAAGCAATTTTTAATTTTTTTTATAAGTTAAAGGTAAAAATCATTATTGAATAAGTAAACTAAAATACATTCAGTAATGTAAGATTTTATCTCTAAATATATATCGAAATATGTGTTCTATAAAATAGTCATCATCATTACATTATTAAAAGGTGTGTATAAAGCATCAAAGCTAAAAATTATTTTTCACATCATATTTCTAAACGTACCCTTAATTTATGACATTAAATAAATTTTAAATTTTATATATTATGATGGTATAATATACAATGTATTATAGTAATGCATGAAAATTAATTAGTTTTTTTAAATTATATTAATCCTAATAAGTGGACTTTATTTAAAATGAAAAATAGTGAGGACTGCGATCGGACGACTGCCCACAGAACTACTAAAAGTGATATGCCATGTATGTCTTTCTTTTTCAATAATTTCGTCCATGTGATGTAGATCACATAAATTTATTTTTTTTGCTTGGTGAGTTGTATCTCAGCAGATGTGACTTGATCGCAGAAGTGGGACACAATAATTACAAAAGATTACAAACAAAAATAGGAATCCAAGATAGTGAAAGAAAAATTAAACAAAAACAAAAAAATCACATAAATTTTGAGTCATGAATTAAGTGGATTTCAATAAATTTCTTGGCTTTCCCATGTGGCGCAAATAAAATAATATAACAGAAGACATGTATCACTACGCTCCCACTTTATGGAGCACTATATATCACAAGTAAAAGAATCTAGCTCTTCGATTTATTTAATAAAATAGCTCTGCATTCTGTGGGTCTTTAAATGCAACTTGTCAAGTAACCTAACTTTTATATAGCTGTCAAGTAACCTAACTTTTATGAATCAAAAGATTGTGACATACTAAATGTAGCTTTAATAACGTGATTGTAAAATTGATTTTATGTCATCGCTGAGTTTAAAATTACGATGATAGGAAGCTATCTCCTCTTAGTTTTTTGAAATCGCAGCTTTTAAATATTATTTGCCTGTAATTGCTGGGTTTAAAAGTACTGTGATTGTAAAATTGTTTGGTTGCACGATTACATAATCAGCTTCATGCAATTGTAAACACTGAGTAATCGCGCAACCAAACACTATCTTAAGGTAAAAGATTCTTTCTCTATAAGATTTGAAATAAAAAATAAACATATAATGGAAAGAGATAGAAAGAAACATAAATGGATGAGAGAGTATCCTACTTTTTTTTTATTCTTTGAATAGAGAAATTACATGAGATCTATTTACATACTTAAAAATTATATTTGGATATATACAAATATGAACAAAGCTTGTTAACTACGTATCCAAATTGGATCTAAGATTTACAAGGGAGAAATATTGTCCGTTTCGTTGGTATCATTATTTTCAACACATTTTTTTATCCAATACAATAATTTTATAAAGATTCATTTTGCATGAAACTTAGTATAATTAATTAAGACGGTTTACTTTGTGAAAGAATATTTAATTAAATTCAAATTTCATTGGGAATGTACACCGGTGGTGTCTTGGTGGATGGGGAGCATACGCCAAAATACAAACAAATTAAACATGCTTGGAAGGAATGCAAATGAGAACTCATGATTGTGTGTATATTATTAACATATTTGACCATTGTTTATTTTATTTATTTTTTGGAAAATGACGCATGTGCCTAAACTCTTATAAAATAAGGTAGGTGTGGGCCTTTTAACAAAAAAAGAAAAAAAAAATCTTGTAAAATAAGTAGCAAGCTAAGTATGTGCGTAATCTCTTATAATATAAGGAATATTATTATATTCCGGCAACAACAACCATTAAAAAAAATTTAAAAAAAAGGAGGTGGTTATTTTAACCCCACCAACTTCTACACATACCCTTTTTTCTTTTTTTTTATGTGATCCTAACCCACCCCTCCGCCTGCCTCCGCAAAGCCCTCATCGTCCTCGACCGCATGTCCCGCGACAAACTCCCCGCCTCCCCCTACTACTCCGCCCTTCTCTGTCAATGCATCCGCCACCATGACGCGGTGGAGGGCGCGGCCATGGAGGAGGTCGCGGTGGCGGATGAGGGCGCAGCCATAGAGGAGGGCGCAACCGCGGGGGAGGGTGCGGTGGTGGTGGAGGGCGCGGCCGTGGAAGAGGTCGCGGTGGCGGATGCATTAGCGGAGGAGGGCGGAGTAGGAAGAGGGGGAGACGGGGAGGTTGTCGTGGGACATGCGGTCGAAGACGATGAGAGCTTCGCGGAGGCGGACGGATGGGTGGGTTAGGATCACAAAAAAAAAAAAAAAGGTGGGTTGAGGAGTTGGTAGGATTGAAATAACCGCCCCCTTAAGAAAAACAATCTAACAATCTAACACACTCACCCATAGAGGTCGATTCTACCAACCACCGGAAAGAAGACATCTCCTCGTACTCTTTAATAATGAATTTTTTTACTAATGAAGAATACATTTTTCGCCAGCACATTATTGTCCCCGGTCTGTTATGAAATGTACCACAATCTCCCATACATTCTCCATGTCATTCCACCACAATAGTGTTTCTTTAGATAACATTCGCCATTTCAATTCGCTAAATAGAGCATTAATTGTTCATATCCTCAAGGTCCATTTAACGAGATGAGCTTTCCTCCCCTCCCCTCCTACTTCATTCCTTAGGAATCCTCTCCTAATGCACTCCAACTCGTTCAACACATCCTTTGGTATTCTGAATATGGAAATGAAGAAAATAGAGAGGTTTGTTATGATTGCATGCAAAAGATTAAGCTGAGCTCTAAGCTATGCGACTTGCTTTTTTAGCAGTCCAGTTTTCTTTTCATCATTATATGAATTATGGGATGCCAAGCTGAAGACTAATTTTTCCAGATGAGGGGGGCAGACTGATTCCAAGTGCATATACATTTTAAATAAAAGTATTATGTATTTTTTTAGACGTATATGATGTACAATAAAGAAATAAAGAAATAGCCTAATAAAATATGAACATGGGTGTATCGTAATTATTATTTAATTAAAGGGTTAACGACATCTAAATCCCTACAAATATAGAAAAACGCATATAAATCCTTATTAAAATTATGACAAACGTAGGAGTCTCTGAAAACTAAAAAAAACCAATTATAATTCTTGAGTTAAATTTTCAGAATATTCCATCACATATAATTGTGGATTTTTAGTTTTACGTCCCCGGAAACTATCGAATTTAGCGATCGATCCCTCACGTCTTCATATTTTGGTTTTAGTCCCTGCATTTAAATGATAATTTAGAAATAGGTTCCTCTCAGGGACTGAAAAACAAACTTAATAATTTAGGAATAAGTCCCTCCCAGGGACCTATTCCTAAATTATCATTTGAATGCAGGGACTAAAACCAAAATATGAAGAAGTGAGTGATCGATCGCTAAATTCGATAGTTTCCAGGGACTTAAAACTAAAACTCCCATAATTGTGTAGACATTGAAATCCCTATCAACAGTTGTAAAGATAAATTAGTCCATGTAAAAGATAAAATTGTCCCTCAAAAAATTTTACTTTAAATTGTATGCACATTGCAGTCCCTATAAACAATCATAAAGACAAATTAATCCCAACAAAAGATAAAATTGTTCCTGAAAGACTTTTATATTTAATTGGATTGACATTACGGTCATTATAAATAATCGTAAAGACAAATTGGTCCGTGTAAAAGACAAAAATACTCCTAAAAGATAGGATAGAAGTTTTATCTTTATGATTGTCTTTACAGGGACCAATTTGTCTTTACGATTATTTATAAGGACTGTAATGTCTATTCAATTAAATTTAAAAATCTTTCAGGGGCAATTTTATCTTTTGCAATGACTAATTTGTCTTTATGATTGATTATATGGACTGCAATGTTTACACAATTTAATGTAAAAGTCTTTGATGGACAATTTTGTCTTTTATAGGGACTAATTTGTCTTTATGACTGTTTATAGGGACTTCAATATCATATAATTATATGTGATGGAATATTCTGGGAATAATCCCTTAAGTTTAGATGAAAATTTAACTCAATGATGATAATTGAGTTTTTTTTAGTTTTAAGGGATTCGTACTGCTGTCCCAATTTTAGTAGGAACTTATATGGGTTTTTCTATGTTTGTAGGGACTTAGATGTCTTTAACCCTTAATTAAATTGTTAATGTACCTCTTGTGCAACACGTGGTGATTTTTTTTTCGTATCACAACCACCGACACTATTACTCTTAAGAAACACTAATTAAGTGTGGCTGAAATTATTTAACTTGAAGTGAACATTAATTTAAACGTATAATTATTTGTTGATGATTTTTATAGTAATATACCTCTGAGATACATAATCGACATAACGTTTTTAAAATAAATTAATACAAAAAATTAAACAAAATCTCTTTAAGATTTCAATTTTACCCGTGTCTTCACATTTTAATAGTGTACAAAGACATGTTAACAGTGTATATAGATTTGTTAACAATGTATATAGACAGTGAAGGAGAGGTAAAATTAAAAAATGTAACGGTTGATTTAATGGTGTTCAAACAGAGAAATCCAAAAATAATATGCAATGATGTCAAGAGATCTAAAAATAAATCTAAATATTTTAGAGACCTAAAAATAATTTAAAGGTTACTCGAATGACCCAAAATTAATTCCCCCTTAATATTTTGATATTAGCATTTTGTGGAGGGTTGGGTGTCTTAATCCTTGAGTTCAACCAAAACATGATACACGTGTCTTGTACGTACTTTTCTATAATTTCGTTCATGTGGCGCAGACAACATATATAATTCGGGTCACATGTATTATACTTTTATATGTTTATTATACGTTTCTTCATTTCTCCATGTGGCATAGATCACATAATATATATATAACACAAGACATCTGTGGTACTATATATACTCCCACGTTTATCTGGCAGCAACAGAAGAAAAAAAAAATCCTATAATTATTCACTTCGTTGTATCAAACGGTGGATTTATTTCTCTTTTCATTTCATCTCAATTTTAAACTTGTAACATCACTTTAACAATGAAAGTGTCGGTATATCAATATCTATTCAGGAGGGGACAACAAGGGGCATGGGTCACAAATTACACCCCTATAATGATGTCTACTAGTGATAATCCCAATTAGATATATGATAATTGCGTTGATGAAACATTTTTTTAAATTTTAAAGCAAATCTCAATTATTGGATGATTGAATGATTCTATTAATTGGTCAGATTTATCTCCCCAAATTCATGGAGATCCAAATGGATACACCTTCTATTGGGCATCGCTTTGATACCACTTATTGGGATTCCCGAATAATTTTATCTGTGTGAAATAAATAATACTGATCGTGAAAAAATATGTACGCAACCCTAATTAATCACCGACACAACAAAAAAAAAAGAGAGCACACTACCACAAAAAAAACACTTAATTTAAGGTGGTTCGATTTAAACCTACATCAATGGGATAATCCGACGACAATCCACTATATCAAAATATAATGAGAATAATTTATTTTCAAATTTTGTCTAAAAGTTGAGGAATACAAGATAAAAGATGGATACATAACAAGATACCTTAATGAAACCCTAAATAATCTTCTAAACAATATGGAGAATTCAACCTCAATGCTGGTATTTCTGCCAGAGCCATTTGACTCAGAGTGTCCTCCCCTTGTCCTCCACATTCCATCTCACTAATATCAGCCCAGGCAATTTTCCATTGTGATTCCCACCAAGTTAGTTTTGTCCAGATACCATTGACTAGGAGATTAGCCACAGTAAGGTGAGGGGATTGAGCCCAAATGCTTGAAGACGACGAAAAGAGGTCGTATAGACTAGCTCCATTGATCCATGGGTCTTCACATATTGTCACTTTACTCCCGGAGTATATGATGTACCTCACATGTTCTTTAATTCAACTTCTAGAAGCTAGAATTTTAGGCCAAATCCAAGAACCTGAGTGAGAGGGCTGGTTTGCTTCTCTCAGACAACTGAAGAGCTATGGAGGGCCGGGAAAGAGCTGCGAAGGACCGTAAACTCTGGAAGGGAGGTGAGGAGATCACAAATAATCGTACCAGTGAGCACATGGACGATATGGAGGACAAGAAATGAGACGTTTCTCCGAGGAGCTCAAGAGTATACCACGAGAATATGTGGGACTCGTTCCAGGCTACGGTGAGAGACTAGGACCTTTTCATTGCAGCGGAAGGCGGGAGGACACTAGAGCTCGGTAACAAGAATGTTGCAACAGAGTGTTGGGTAGCGGCGGCAGTCCTCGGGCTTAGATGCCTCTTCTACCCAGGACATCGATGCTCATTTGTATCTTTATTTCAATTATGTTAATTCCTTTTGTTGGTTTTTTTAAATGTTTTTCAAAAAATAAAGTTTCAAAATTCTATGTTTAATATGAAAAATATATTAATATATTTTGACTCCAAACTTGATCCCTCACATGATTTCAAATAATCACCAATTACTTAAGTATAGGGCTTGGATATAATATGGACAAGAGCTACATATATATGGATGTGTAGTACATGGCATGTGGATGTGGACTTGGCATGATTCATTGTGTGTTGGCTAATGGAGTAGGTACATTGGACTCTAATTATCTAATTAAATATGCAAGGTTCATGTGCTTGGGATTCCTAGGTGAACCTAGGATGGTATGAACCATATTTAATGCATTAAATATGAAGAATTCATGTATGTAGAATTTCTATGATGAACCTAGGGTGGAATGAAGCATTGAATATGCAAGATTCTCATTCCAATGATGCACCTAGGTTGGATACATGAATTGGCTATAAAGGAGTCCATTATGTACCTTGAATTTGTCATTCCCATTGAATATGGAACAATGAACCATGCATGGAATGATTGTGAGTCAATTATTTCTAATTGAATGAGTGCCTTGAATTTGGCGGTGACTCTTGGGCAATCTAAAGGCCTATATAAAGGGACCCATGTATGTTATTCCATCAATCGAAGTCACAAAGTGTATATTCACTCAAAGAGAGAGAGTCTCTTGTGAGAGTTTGTGAGAGATAGCCCTGACGTCCTATTATTCTAGTAGCCCGAGTGCTTTTGTGGTGAAAGCCAGTTTCTGATTCCACCTGAGCGTGCACTCTGTGTGGGCTTACTGGATCCTTGGGGCGGTTCGGTTCATGACTTCTGCACCGGGAGGAGCCGAATAGCTCCTTAAGCGTTGCAGTGGGCTTCGTCTATACATTCATCCCTCACTCCTTCTCATTCTCTCTATCGTTTCAGTATTTTATTGTGCTGAATTTTTGTATTTTCACCCTATTTTCATCTTATCCTGTAACACCTTTTAATACCCTCTCCTTTTCAAAGTTTGTATTCCAATGCTGGGTAATTGATACTGCATAGCAAAAATATCTACCTTTCATTCAAAAAAAAAAAAAATTAAAAAGCATTTAACAAACATGCAATATTGAAATTGAGTGTTTTAATATTTAGATGGGAGAGCTCTCCCACGGTAGAAGGGAATATGTAATATAGTACTCAAAGGTCCAAAACTATTCAAATGGTATGAGAACTCATGAGGGAAAAGAAAAATGTCAAAGATATGTAGTCGTTTTTAATCTCCCCAGCATTTTGAAGTTATTTAGAAAGTATGTATTTGTCAAATGAATTGTATACATACCCTCACAACAAAATGAAATATATACTACAAGAAAAAGTAAAAAACTTCTATCACTTACTCATGAAAGTAAAAAACAAAGTGACCCAAGTTTCAGTTCCATTTTTACATTCTATAAATTTTACAATTACTCATATCTATTTATTCAAAATTTAAGATTTCAAATCAAATTTAAAAAAATAATAAATATATTCTAAGATTTTAAAATCAGATTTAAGTAATCATGTCAATATATTCAAATTTAATGGTTCAAGAATAAATATATTTAAGAAATATATCTAAGTTAAATTATATTAAAAAAATGTTATATTATTTTTTTATAATTAGAACAAAAAATATTACATGATATAATAATTTATTGTCCTATATACTAAATGGAATAATCATTTTCGATAGTCAAATATTCTATAAACATTCCGTCTATATTGTGTTATATATTCATATCAATATTCTAGTTATCTTGTACATTTAGGTTCACATGTATTTGTCACGTATATAAAACAAATAGACATTTTTATTGTATATATCTTAACAAAAAAAATACATTCCACAAAAATGAAATACATATCTTTATGAAAACATATATGCGTTTTGTATTTCTATAGCGTTACATTAGAATAAAGTGGGGCTTGAAAAAGAACTATATGTGTACATCAACATAAAAAGGAAAGTTACATTTTCTGCAATTTGAGTTAATTTAATTATAATGTGTTCAATTGAATTCGTTGGCCCCCCAATTAACAGGGTCCACCAATTAACGGGATGTAAATTTTCATTCAAAGTCCATACAAACAGATGAAGTACCAACCACCAAGAACAAACATTTCAATTGTACAAAATGGGAAAAAGTGAAGCTAAGAAAATTAATTTTTAGTTTTCTTCAATGGACCCATTTTGTAGTTTGTGCTTCGTGCTGCCCTCCGCACACTTCTTCTTCAATGAGCCCATCTTGTAATTAGTGCTCTTTTTTGCACATCTCAATCTTTTCTTCAGTCTCTTCTTAGGATCTTCATTTGGAGGTATTATGGAAGAAGTATCTTTCAGATATATTATGTAATCCTCAAAGCATTCATGCTTCCATGTTCTTGTCCGACTCTCCTCATTAAGATATTCATTTGGTGGTGTCATTGAAGAAGCAGTATCCTCCATGAACAAATAATGGTAACTTGATATTTTCCTCGGACTCTTCTCAAGATTTTCAATTGGAGATGTAGTTGAAGAATCGATGTCCTCTACGTACTCCATTATATCCTTAAAAAGTCACAAATATAGCATTATGATAAGCACCACATTTTCCAAATTAGTATAGAGCTAGTATGACAATTAAATTATCAGTCAAAATGAGTATATGATATGTTGTTCATAATTGAAGATCATAACGTAAAGGACATCAAGATCATAAACTAACCTCGTAAGGGATGCTTATTTCCTCAATAACCTGGTCCAATTGTTTGTGAATATACGAGTTGAGTTCCTGATCCATCTGATAAACAAAATAGCAAAAGAGGAACTTAAATCTAGCTTATAAGCCTATTAAGTTAGAATAAAGGAAAATTTTCATATTTTTTGTAGGAGACAATGGCCATATTTATAGATATAAAAGATGAAATCTTAAAAGGGGAAGTATCAACCTAGGAAAAAAGAAAAATTAGGAAAACTAAATAAGGAAAGGTGAAAAACTAGCTAGGAATAATAAATAAGAAAGTGAAAAACTAGGAACATAATAATGCTCTAATAATATATGAATCTTTAACATATTAATTATATATAACATTTAATCCAGGTAATATTAAATATTTCCCACTAAAACATTAGCTTTAATGATTAATAGATCCAAAACTTATTCTTGAAAATTTGATGGTGAATAGGATCGGTGATCCATAAAAAATAATAATCATATACTGGGGAACAAATTTACTATAAACTATTGAGACTAAAAATAATATAATATTTGAATTTTTATCACAGTATAAACACAACGAAATATGTGAAATAATCCTAAATTCACATTTCTGATAATTATGATGTGTTTGGGGTTTCTACAACTATTTAAACAGGCATTCTCAAAATCCAAACTCTTAATAAAAATAAAACTGTTAAAAACAATTAAAAACAAAAAAAGAAATCCTAATAAACCATCAAATTATAATGGTTATATGAAGAGTTAGGGAATGGAAGACATTGTTACCTGGTTATAATATGAATGACTTCTTTCTTTATTGACTACTAAATAAATCTATGTTTTGTTTTCAACACGATGAAGAGACTATATATAATAATGATTAGTCGGTTAAAACAATTGTATATTTTTTTAAACACATTATGAAACTGAAACAGGAAAGTTTACTTTCCTTATGGACCTTATCTCGGATGGATTGACAGAGTAATTAATTTGATCAAAGTCTATTTGTTAGATCAGTGGTTATGATCAATTGCATTGATTGTAGTTACCAAAAATAAAATCTTGTAGGAATATGTTTTGTTTTAGTCACATCGTAACTAACTCTAATTAAGATTTGGAAATCTATATAAATAACAAATTTGAAAAATTTAGAAATACTTGAACAACCTTGGATGCTCTTTCAATATGGAAAATACCTCAAAATCTTTGATTGAATGATTTGAAATACCCAAATCTTGCATTTTAAAAATTCTGTCCAAAAAAAAGTTTATTTAAAAATCTTGGAACCTAAAATGAGTTAATTACCTTATGTTTTTTAACTTTTGAACTCTCTCAAATCTAATTAAAAATATTTCACAAACTAAATTTAAAAATAAACAATAAAAATATAACAATCTATCTATATATTAATGGGAAATGTTTTCAATTATATGTAACACAATTTTTACATTTTTACTCCTATTAAATTTGTTAAAGTCTATTATTATCCAAAACCAATATTTATTTTCCTAATCTTATGTTATTTTAAATAGATAATTAGATTTTATAAATACATCTATATTCAATTCAAAATTTTAATGTTAGAGTATATTTAAATGATAATATTAAATATTCATCAATCTATCTATCTATATACTAACCGGAAGTGTCTAAGTTTTTCAACTTTAATTTCTTTCTTTGTAACACTTTCTTTTTTATTTTACCCTTAATTGTTATAATTATTATTTTTGGATCAAGGGACTGAATGAAAGATAAAATACTCACCAACTTTATCTTGGGATTGAATCCAGTCAGTTCAGCCAGTACCGAACTAGTCACATTTTTAATCGAACTGCACAACGTATAAATCGAATTGCATAATCAATTGTTGGGTATATATTTCACTCTCTTATTGGATATTGATTATACTTAAGAATCCATATTTTCTCCAATAGCTGATTGGATCCAATAAGAGAGTGAAATATATATCCAACAATTGGTTTTACAGTTCGATTCATATATTGTGTAGTTCGATTAAAGGGGTGTCCAATTTGGTACTGAGTGAATTGACTAGATCCAGTTCTGACTAGATTCAGTCTCCTTTATCTTATTCAAATCCACAAATCCTTTATTCTAAAATAAATTCTTATAATCCTCATGGTATCAATATAAAAAATGTGATATAATATTTAATATTATTAAAAATATAATATTTCGAATTAATAGTATTTTTTATAATTATAATAAAAATAATGTAACAATTTTTTTATAGAATTCAACTGAGATATATTTCATAAATATATTTATATTCTTGAACTATTAAATTTGAATATGTTGATATGTTTACTTAAATTTAATTTTGAAATCTTAACACAAACACACACACACGTTTTGTTTAAATTTGATTTGAAATCATAAAACTTGAATAAATAGATATGAGTAATTGTAAAATTTATGGAATGTAAAAGTGGGAGTGAAACTTGGGTCACTTTTTTTTTTACTTTCATAAGTGAGAAATTTTTTTACTTTTTTTTGCAGTATATATTTCATTTCATTTTTGTGAGGATATATACTTCTTTTGACAAGTGCATGATTTCTAAATAAGTTCAAAAAATGTTGGGAATTTTCATACCATTTGAATAGTTTTAGACCTTTCAGTAGCATTTAAATATTAAAATACTCTTCTCATTTTTTTGTGCGTAAAGGAGGGTTCGAACCGCAACCTCCCCTTTAGGGAGGATGCATCTCGACTACCCCGATATTGCATGTTTACTAAGTCTAAGAACTTTTTAAAATAGAGTATAATTAAAATAATCAAGACTAAATTGGCCAGATCAATCGGTTAAACTTCAGTTTCTAGTTAACACCCAATAATAAAATAATGAACTAACTTAAAATAACATAGTCTTGTACACAAAAAAAGGGAAAATCCACAGAACCCCCTGCAAACTTATTGAAGTCCACATAACCCCTTGACTTTTCTTGAAATTCATATAAAATTTTCAAATCTCGTTATTTATATAGATTGCCAAATCTTAATTAGAGTTAGTTACGATGTGACTAAAACAAAAATAAGATTTTATTTTTGGTAACTACAATCAATGAAACTGATCATAACCATTGATCTAATAAATAGACTTTGATCAATTAATTACTCTCTCAATTCATCCGAGATAAGGAAAGTAAAGTTTCTTGTTTCTGTTTCATAATGTGTTTCAAAAAAACACAATTGTTTTAACCGACTTATCATCATTATATATAACCTTTTCATGGTGTTGAAAATAAAACATAGATTATTCTGAATTTATTCAGCAGTCAATAAAGAAAGAAGTCATTCATACTAACCAGCTGGTAACAATGTCTTCCCTTCCCTAACTCTTCATACAACCATTATCATTTGATGGTTTATTACGATTTCTTTTTCTTTTTTTTAATTTTTTTTAAGAGTTTGATTTTTACTAAGAGTTTGGATTTTGAGAATGCCTATTTAAACACATCATTATTATCAGAAATGTGAATTTAGTATTATTTCATATATTTCTTTGTGTTTATACTGTGATAAAAATTCAAATATTATATTTTTTTAGTCTCAATAGTTTATAATTAATTTGTTTTCCCCAGTTTATGATTATTATTTTTTATGGATCACCTATTCACCATCAAATTTTCAAGAACAAGTTTTGGATCTATTAATCATTAATCATTAACTGGATTAAATGTTATATAATTAATATGTCAAAGATTCATATATTATTAGAGTATTATGATTTCCAAGTTTTTCACTTTCTTATTTAGTATTCCTAGTTTTTCACATTTCCTTATTTAGTTTTCCTAAATTTTTTTCCTAGGTTGACATTTCCCTTTTGAGATTTCATATTTTATATCTATAACTACGGCCATTGTCTCCTACAAAAAATATGAAGTTTTTCTTTTATTCTAACTTAATAGGCATATAAGCAAGAGATTTAAGTTCCTCTTTTGCTATTTTGCTCATCAGATGGATCAGGAAGTGAACTCTTATATCAACAAACAATTGGGTCTGGTACATGATCTTGAGGAAATAAGCATCCCTTACAAGGTTAGTACATGATCTTGATGTCCTTTACGTTACAATCTTCAATTATAAACATTATATCATATACTCATTTTGAATGATAAATTAAATGTCATACTAGCTCTATACTAATTTGAAAATTGTGGTGCTGATCATAATGTTATATTTGTGACTTTTTAAGGATATGATGTTGTACGTAGAGGACACCGGTTCATCAACTACATCTCCAACTGAAAATCTTGAGAAGAGTCTGAAGAAAACATCAAGTTATCATTATTTATTCATGGAGGATACTGCTTCTCCAATGACATCACCAAATAAAAATTCTATAAAAATACTCGAGAAAATATTGAGTTATGCGAAAAAGAGCACTAACTACAAAATGAGTCCACTGAAGAAGAAGTGTGCGGAGGGAAGCATGAACCACGAACTATATTTGAATAAAAGGAGGGCAACACGAAGCACAAACTACAACATGGGTCCACTGAAGAAGACCAAAAATTAATTTTCTTATCTTCACTTTGTTTTTTCATTTTCTACAACTGCATGTCAGTTTTGGCAGTGGGAACTTCTTTGTATGTATTTCTTTGTTAATGGGAACTTGGTATGAAAATATATTAATGAAGGAAAAAAAATTGATCGGTCAGGTCATTGGTGTACTAATGAAATTTAATTAACTCAAACTGCAAAAAATGGTTTTTTTTTTTAATGTTGATGTACACAATCATTCACATAATTAATTCTTTTGCAGCCCCACTTTCTTCTATTTAACATATATTAGGCTAGAAAAATACAAAAGGCATTTACGTTTTCATTAAGATATGTAGTTCATTTTTGTGTTATATTTGTAAATATATGTACAAGAAAAATATATATTTGTTTTAGATAGGTGCCAAATGCATGTGGACCTAAATGACAAGATGTAAATCAATGTTGATATGTATAATACAATACAGACAAAATGCTTATAAAATATTGGATATCTAACAAGATTATTCCATTTAGTATAGCTAATAAATTTGTATACCATGTGAGGAGGATAATTTCCCCTCACAGATAAATTTGTGATTTTGGGATTCGGAACTTCAAAAGAATTTAAGTAATGGAGTTTTAGTGGTAGGCATAAACAAAAATGGGTTTTTGGTGGGAAAGGGAGAGACTTCCTGGTTATCACAAATGACTAAGTTATCACCGTGATTGTTTTAAATTGCTTCGAATATGCCATAAGAGTGCTGTCTCACGACCTCTTTATAGGCTGCCTACGTACCCCGGAGGGATCAAGTCTCACGTAGTTCAATTGGTCACTTTGTAATCATTTTGCCACTAAGTGTTAGTGGGCTTTTTTCTAGAGAAACATTTCCTGTCATTACTCTCCATGTCGTCCCTTAATTACCCACATTCCACTGATAATGGGCGATAAATACCAACGTGACAGTTACAGACGTTTGTGGTCTTCTGACCGTTTCTACGTCTGCTCGGTGTCCCTTGATGAACCTGCCCGTGCGTTAGATCTCCATATATTTCTGCGAGGAGTAAGGTTGACCACCCAGTCCCTGCGTCTGGTCGTGCTTTAGACTACTCGAATCTGAGTAATAAGGTTGCCCGTCCATACCTATTGTCTGGTCGTGCCTTAGATTATTCATACTAGAGTAATAAGGTCCCCGACCAGATCTGTCATCTGATCGTGCCTTAGATTACTCGTACCAAAGTAATAAGGTCGCCTGATCAGATCTGTCATCTGATCGTGCCTTAGATTACTCGTACCAGAGTAATAAGGTCGCCCGATCAGATCTGTCATCTGAGCATGCCTTAGATTACTCGTACTCAAGTAATAAGATTGTCCGACCAGATCTATCATCTGGTTGTGCCTTAGATTACTTGTACTCAAGTAATAAGGTCGTCCGACCAGATCTGTCATCTGGTCGTGCCTTAGATTACTCGAGGTGTCATCTTTTCTCTAGATATCCGACCTTCCGACTAGATCCTTTAGTCTAGTCGTGTCGACATGCCAGATGACATCACTTTTCATGTATCGGGCCTAATGGGCCTTACGCCAGATGGCTCACGTATTGTATTTTTACCTCCACACCATGTAATATATATTTTTTCTAATTATAATAAAAATAATGTAACAATTTTTTATAGAATTCAACTGAGATATATTTAGTAAATATATTTATTCTTGAACTATTTAATTTGAATATGTTGATATGATTACCTAAATCTAATTGATTTTGAAATCTTAAAATATATTTATGTTTTGTTTAAATTTGATTTGAAATCTTAAAATTTGAAAAAATAGATATGAGCAATTGCAAAATTTATGGAATGTAAAAATGGAAATGAAACTTGGGTCACTTCTTTTTTTTTTTTTTTTACATTCATAAGTGATAGATTTTTTTTTCTTGCAGTATATATATATTTCTTTTTTGTGTGTGTGGATATATACTTCATTTGACATATCTTTGATATTTTTATTTTCCTTTTCCCTCGTAGAGTTCTAATACTATTTGAATAGGTTTGGACCTTTCAGTACTCTTCCTTTCTACCATGGGAGAGCTCTGCAATCTAAATATTAAATTGCATGTTTACTAAGTACATTTTAAAATTGAGTATAATTTAAATAATCAAGACTATCTGAATGGACCAATTCGATCGATTAAACTTCAGTTTCTACTTAACACCTACTAATAAAATAATGAACTAACTTAAAATAACATATATTCTTATACAAAAAAAAAATAAAGTCAATTGGTGTGTTGAACATACAAATGATTGTTTTTTAATGAACTTGGTGGGTCTACCAATTATTTGTATTAGATATAAAGGAGTACATTCCAGGAGATACAAAACATCAAAGTAAAGCAAACAAAAGATAAGCTGGGGATCAAAGGGGAGGAGAAGATTATCAGGGGATCATGGATACATGGGTAAGAGATTTGCCTAGGCTACCAAAGCCCCTAGAGACACTCTTCATCACTGGAGCAATCCAAAAAGCACCTAACCGAATCTGCACCAATGCAGAAACAACCCTAGGCAGAGATGAAATGACTAGCACCGTCTCATATTCTATCTCCTAAGACCACACCAAAAATTATGTCATTGCGGCCTAACCAAATCACCCACATTGTTGCCGGCACCAAGATCTACATAACTTTGCTATGGATGCTCCTATCACCCCTTCTTGAGGGCCTATGCCCCAAGTAGGGCTGGTAAACGAACCAAGCCGCTCAGGCTCGACTCGGGCTCAGCTCGGTTTGAGCTCGTTCAAGCTCGTTCATTTAGACAAATGAGCGAGCTTGAACAAGTTTTAAAGCTCGATTAGGCTCGGGACCTGTATCGAGCTTCATTTTATGTTGAAATTCGACTCGTTTGTGTTATTAAAACTTATTTGAAGCTTGACTAAACTCCTTTATAAAATCAGAATATTAAATTAATACAAATTTATGCTCGTTTAAGCTCATGAACTTGGCTCATTTAGATTAAAATTTTGTTTTCAATCCTTAAAAATCCTAAAATGAAGAAGAACGCTAGGCTCGTTGAGGCTCGTGAGCTCGGCTCAGCTCGACTCATTTATAAACGAGCCGAGCTTGAACATGTCAAAGCTCGACTCGTTCGGCTCGTTTACCACCCCTAACTTCAAGTCCCATACGTGATCCAAATATTGGGGACCCCATATGCAACCCAAGACAGAACCGAGCCTTCTCCCGACTTCTATTGCCATCTGGCACTCACAGAAGAGATGGCGAGTAGTTTCCACTCCAGATTCACGTAAGGCGCAAATGGTGGGCTCACTGGGTTGCCGAATAACATGAAATGCTAAAGTTTGAAGACGCTCGTTGTAGAAAAACCCGAACCTTCAAGGTTATTTTGCAGTTCTAAATTTGTCGAGCTTTGTGAGCAACACACCCATTGAAGGGGAAAAAATCATTTTTAAAAACTGTCTATGGATTGCTTAAATAGGATTTTAAAAAAATATCAAGTGTTATTTATGAAGAGGAGCTTTAGGGTGATGCCCCCTTATTTTATATAATATTGAAACAGTCTTTTAACTTTTTAAAATACATTGCACTCCCTCCTCAATTTTAACAAAGTAAAAAAAATATTTTTGTTTGACAATGATTTTTAAATTATTACACTTTTGTATATTTTAGTATCCCATTAACAATTAATCAATGGAAATATTGATTAAAAAAAATAGGATTACTAATTTTCAAAAGATTGTTTTGGATATATGTAAATTGTAAACGTTTTTTGGGAATGGTGTCCAATTGTACACAAAAAATTCTTACTTCATTTATGATAAAGATTAACAAAAAAAATTAATAAATCTTTTGAAACTACAAGATATCCAAGATGAATCTTCAAAAATACAATGATGCTAATTTTATAATGATGATTTATAAAGGATATTAAAAAATATGACAAGATATAAATAAATCTTCAAAAATACAATGATGCTAATTTTATAACGATGATTTATAAAGGATATTAAAAATTATGACAAGATATAAATAAATCTTTAAAAATACAATGATGCTATTTTTATAACGATGATTTATAAAGGATATTAAAAAATATGACAAGATATATATAAATCTTCAAAAATACAATTATGTGAATTTAGATTAAAAAAAATAATAAATTTTTCAAGTTAAAACCCAAATTCAATCAAACTCAAACCCAACCCGAGCACGAACAAAACTCGACGGGTTGACGGGTTCAGTTTAAGCTTCTCAAACCCAAGGTTCGGGTTGAATTCGGGTTGAGCTCTAAACCGACCCAACCCACTCGATTGAGTTGCACCCTAATATGAAGTTAAAATATTGTTAAATTAGCTTCTTTTGTTTGTTTAGAATTCTTAAAAGTGCATGATTTGGTTATTTCAAATCAGGAAAACATTTTTTAAGGTATTTTCCATATTTAAAGAGTATCCAAGGTTGTTGAAATATTTCTAATTTTTTAAAATTTAGTTATTTATATAGATTGCGAAATCTAATTTAGAGTTA
Organism: Acorus calamus; assembly: GCA_030737845.1. Lineage (NCBI taxonomy): Eukaryota > Viridiplantae > Streptophyta > Magnoliopsida > Acorales > Acoraceae > Acorus > Acorus calamus. The sequence continues at coordinate 26,152,343 of CM060865.1, read as the reverse complement.
GTTACGATGTGACTAAAACAAAAAAAAATTCCTACAAGATTTTTTTTTTGGTAACTACAATCAATGCAACTGATCATAACCATTGATCTAATAAATAGACTTTGATCGATTAATTAGTCTCTCAATTCATCCGAGATAAGGAAGATAAAGTTTCTTGTTTCGGTTTCATAATGTGTTTCAAAAAATACACAATCGTTTTAACCAACTTATCATCATTATATATGGCCTCTTCATCGTGTTGAAAACAAAACATATAGATTATTCTGAATTTATTCAGCAGTCAGTAAAGAAAGAAGTCATTCATACTGACCAGTAGCCAGGTAACAATGTCTTTCCTTCCCTAACTCTTCATATAATCAATACCAACCAAAACTCAGACCACATATATTTTTATTTTTTTTAAATAATAAACATTATCTAATAAGATATATGCTATAATAAAAAATTGTATATCGCCGTATTCCGAATTGAATGAACTCATTTTTAGTAAATATATGGAAAAAAAATTACGAGGCATATACATAGTTTAACAAGACATATGCTTCACTGGATTTCTAACAAGGTATATAAAACTGTATTTTAGACTGTAAAAAAAACTAAGTGTAACACCCAATTTTTATTGTTTGGTTGACTAAGAATAAAATATAAAAAAAGTGATAAGATATGAGAAAGAATTTTTAAAAAGTGACATTGATTTACAAGAAAAGCATAGGACTTGACATGTAAATTACCTTTAGATTGAGTGAGGATAACCCAATTCCATAATAAGACTAGAATACTAATACAAACTTATTCTCAACTATTCTAGCATAGCTGTAATCTTCTATTCCAAACAAACACTTATTTTGGATTTAGTTACTCCGCTCCAACCTATTCATTATTCCTCTACCCAAACAGACCAATAAGGGCTGCTGGGAAATGTCTCAAATACAATGACTTAAATCGAGTAATGGACACTTCTAAACACCAATGTGCTGTATTCTTGTTTTATTTGGTGCTTCTTTGTAATACTATAGCAATGATGAACAAAGAATAGCAGTGGGCATCACTTACCTCTAACCATTTGTTCAAATTGTTCCATCAAAAGAAGGCCAAGATGGTACTTGCATTATGACATATCTGGAGAATTACAAGATGGCATGTTTATGTACGAAAATTCAATACAACATGATCATTTCAGATTTGCTGTTGTTTCCTTGATCTCCTCCAATGAAATTGTCTGAACATGCAAAAAAGATTAAAAAAAACAAAAGAATGTTAAGAAATTGGAAAACTTTCTAATAGACAAGTGTATATACTATGCAAAAACAAATTCACTGATTAACATAACCATAGAAAAAAAGATATTTTTTTTCTTCACCAAACTGATTTCGGGAAGCCATCTGATTATGTGCAAGGCAATTCCTGAATACTCTCTGTTCACAGGTTAGGGTAATTACAGTCTGGAGGTATAGCATGAATGGAGATAATCTTGTGGAATTTCCAACTCAATGGGTTAACATTTTTGAGCAAGATGGAAATTGGAGAAAAATGATTTAAAGCATCTGTAAAGGTTATCAGAAAATCCGAGAGAACAAATCAGATCAAAGTCCAATTTGCATCAGACAGTTTGATGAACTACTGCATTGTGTGCAGTCCTGAAACATTGGTTCTATCCCAAATGGACCATCAAGAGATAATTTGATCTTGCAGGGACTTCAGCATCCCATTCTATTCTATTTTATACTCCATCCTATTAGTAAACAAGGCAATGTAAGAGAGAAAATCATATTCTTGGTAGATAGAAATTGAGCACCGACTCTCTTCCTGGCTACAAGAATATTGAGGAAAAGACGTAATAAAATTATTCGATACACTGAAGAAAACAAGAATAAAATAAACCATTAAATGCTGTACATTACTTCGATAATCAATAAACAGGGAATGTGTTTGACCGTTTGACTTAGAAAAACAGCAAATAAAATGACATATATAGGGTGACAGTTTAATCTATATGCACTTTTCAGAGATTTTTTTTCTACAAGGATGACATAACATGCTTGGATCAAGGACTACTGGAATTGTAATGGCCATACCTGTTCCCTCCCTGCAAAATCATTATCCTCTGTGAGGAAAAGCATACAGTGGCACTCTTTCCTGCAAAAGGACATTACATTTTTTTTTACCGAAAAAATAAACGCAAAATTATTGACCACATAAGATTTCACCTCACAGTAAATGATCATATCGACTGTACTATTGTTATTTGTTCAGATACTTTTAAGAAGAATTTTCTTCCATTGGGGCCTCATTTCATAATATAATTAAAGAGGACAAGAAATTTGTACAAACCATAGTTTGAAATGCGACCGCACGTACCGGTACGTGCGGCCGCACATGCTGATGTGCGCCCCCGGGCGCACATTATACCCAATATGCGGCGCACGTTCGAATTCCGTTCGAACGGAATTCAAAAGGTCTCTTACCGTTCGAATTCCGTTCGAAGTTCAGTTCGAACGGTAAAACCTACCTCTGAGTTCGAACTTCCGTTCAAACGGAATTCGAACGGTCTCTTACCGTTCGAAATCCGTTCGAACGCAATTCAAACGGTAAGAGACCGTTCGAATTCCATTCGAACGGGGTTCGAACGGTTACCTTACCCTATGTGCGACCGCATGTTCAGTACATGCGGCCGCATATGCCATGTGCGGACCCCACCGCACATGCGGTCCGCACATGGTTTTGAACTATGGTACAAACACAATGGACTCCAACATGTGGCCAATTATCAAGAAATAAATATAAACCATCGCGTAAAAGAGCATGTAATATACAATAATCCATCCATTATATAAAATCAAAGATATGAATGCGAATTTTCAATTATAATGATCCTAAAGTGCTGATACAATGGACTCCCTCTCCCACATTTGTTGATGACAGTTGATACCAGCAATCTTTGCATGCCAATTCTGAGGTCACATACCAAAACAACCTTCCACATTCACCAGTGCAATAGATTTCAATACCATTTATTTGAATGACATTTTTGGATTATGAAGAAGAATTATAATGACACTTGTCTTGATTTTTGATAGTGAAGCAATAAGTGAGCTCAGATGGATAAATTAATTCTCCACATCCACAAACTGGCCTCTGCAAAAGCATTGCAGGACCATCTTACAAACTAGCCTCCAAGAACTCAGCCATATACCTTTCCCTCATAGGAACACATGGGCAGTTCCAAAAACCCTGAGCCGCCTCCGCTGGTTTGTCATCATAATGCCTATAATGTTATAGTTTGGTCAGAAAATTGTAAACATGCATAACAAAAAGATTTTTCAAGAAAAAGAAGACATTTTTAAAAAATTTCACATATAACATGAATATTGCAAATATACAAACCTACAGGGACAGAGTGGTGCACCAAGTGAATCTTTGTGGTCAGCCAGTCCCTGTTTCAATCATGATAAAATATCTCATCTATTAAAAAAATCCCTTCTGTATCATTCATAGTTTACTGATATTAAAAGAAATCATTAGTATCATATAATTTATATGATGCAATCTCAAGATGCTAAAATATTGTTGAAGCCCAATCCAATAACTTAAATAACAATGTGATCCCTTCCACGCATCAATGATGCTACAAGGATTCTTGAGTGAAGTTTTACCGAGGATCAATATGATCTCCAGATTCACGGGAGTGCCCTATAACCGAACCAAGTAGATGGGACACGGTTTGATGTTTATGATATTTCAGTTTAGTGACTATAAAACACCATGATGTGCCAAAAACAATAGAATAACAAGAGCTAAAAGAGGCATGTTAAACTTTATGTGTGTGGGTGTGGGTCGGGGGGGGCTTATGCCATAGAATTGGCAAATTTGACACAATCAGCGAATATAACTTAAACCTAAAATGAAGTTGGCGGATTTTGTTGAGCATAATCATGTTCAGATCATAATCCATAGAACAGCCAAACCACTGCAGTAATCAAGTCATGTTCAGGTTGACTTGCCAACTCTCCTACCCAAATGACCTATTTATTTAATCATATCACGTTGACACGACTTGACCCATTACCTATATAACCTGCATAAGAACTGCATATAAATAGGTAACAGATCATTAAGAAAAATATATAGTTAAAATTTTAAAAAAGGGTAAACAAGCTAATTCGCACCATACAAGTGATTCGAATATAATGACTAATAACAAGTAACGTGAAAGGCATAAAAAAATGCTAGACATAGTAATTGTTAATTGAAACCCAAACCTTATCTGTTGGAATCCTCTTGAGATAATCAGATCCAAATACAACTTAATTCTAAGAAAAGTAGAGGATGAGGGGCAAAAGTAACAGTTTTCAGGGAAATATGGTAGTCATAAGACGATCTAAAAAAGATATGATGCACTAGATGATCATGCTACAACATGAAAGAAACTTCGATGGATAGAGAGAGCAGATCTGATTATAATGGAATAGATAGTGAAATAATGATCATGCACTGAAAGAGAAGAACGAAGCAAATATGAACAACAGTTATGTTCTCCCTTCACAGGAACCATTTAAACTACATAAATGATGCTGGTTGACAATGTTCATAATAATTAAATAAGGGAAACTGTGCAGGGCCAACCTTTTGAAGTAGAATGCCTCAATTTCGATGGCATCAGCATTCAATACAGTGTGCCAAGCTTAGGATTCTATTAGATATAAAGATAAAGGAGAACTAAGACGTTAACTGATACACTTAAATGTGGATGCTGAGGTAAAAATTATCAAAAGTGTTGCCTTTCATCGGAAAATCAGCATCAAGAGCTTAAAGAAAAGGAACCACAAGCATAAAGATTGAAAAGCTGACGTATTATCTACTAAACAAGATAACATATAACTGATGAAAAACCCAAAATGTACCAATAAATAAATAAATAAAACTGCAGTTGTTTAGAAGTTGTAGTTATTAGTTTAAAAAAATGTTGAAAACATGTATACTGCATGCATGGGGCAATGCATTTACATTACATCATCCAGCAGTAGGAATTCATAGTATACCAAGAGTGAAACTTCTCATATCCTCTAAGAGATTCCTTATGTCTAAACGAACTGAGTGAATAATAAAAGTAACATTAGCAAAAAGGACAATGTTATGTCAATATCGCATTCTCTGAACAATTAATACCTTGAGATACTGCAAGATATGCATATGCACATGCATATATGAGCTATAAAAACCAAAACAAGAAACAAATAAATGACAATAGCTGTTTGTCTTACCTTGATAACAACGGAAGTGACCCCCTTATCAACACAAAAATATGTTCCCGAGCGACGGGCGTACTGCTCTGAGAACTTCCTCATTATATCCACAGATTTTTCTGATGGTTCTCCCGCTGAAAATTTAGAATTCCATACGAGAACCAATTAACAAACTAAAAATTCAAAACAGATTAACTATGGAAACTGTAGTCATGATTATTTTCTAAAGAAATGTCAATGCAAGGCGAACGGACAACAAATAGTTTGCTGGGTTTTGAACATATATCTCAATGGTTGATACTTGACAAGGATGTTTGCAACCAAGATGTCTTGGGTTTGAACAACCCAAAGAAAATGTGTAAATATTTTTCTATATACGATTTATATCAATAACATTCATACAGCAAAAACTTATTAGCCTACAGAAAAAAAAATGGAGAAAGGAAAGTGAATGCAAATGTAAACAAAGATAAAGTAACAAAGTGACGATGAGAATAGCTTCTGCCTTGACTCTTTAGATAACCAAGCCTCCTACATCTTCCAGGATGGCAGCCTTTAGTTTGGTCCTTGCATCCACCTTGTTATTGGTATCTCTTCATTCAACCACTTCAGCTATCACGCATGATGGAAAACAACCTATAAGGACATGGCCTCAAAAAAAAAAAAAAAAAAAAAAAACTTCGGGAATGAATTTTTCTTTTGGCTTTGATTTAGACCTCTTCCATCAATTACAAAATTGTTGACAATGTGACAGGGAGGTAGAGGAGTATATGGAAGAGTTGAAAAAAAATCACGAAGATAAGGACACAAGTTACTTGAAAAAATAATCACAAAGATAAGGACACAAGTGGTGGCTCACTATGTTGGCCACCATCAATTTCTATGGGTTATGGATGATGTCATAATGATATCCCTCTATTTAAACCTACAACTGATCCACGTCATAATGATCTTTTTGAGTGAAGCTTGCAAGAGATCAAGTGATATAGATGTGGGAAGCATAAGCAGAAGTCCAATCAATGCCCTGCCCTAAGACAGTTGATGAAGATGAGCACATAGAAGGACTAAGTTTATGCTTACGGTCATGCAGGAGACAAAGAACATATTGCGACTCAACAACTGACTGCAACAATTGACAAAGAGGAGGATCCTCGAAGACATGATCTCTTTAAAACTCAATGCACAATCAAGCAACATATTTACAATGTCATAATTCATGGCAGAAGATTTGAGAATTTCAACCCTAAAGTGAATGGTGAAGAAGATGAAACTAAAACCAAGCCACATCCAGAGCCCCTGTTTCTTTGGTTGGATTTCTCAAAATAAAAGATTTTTCGTGGTGCTTAAATGTCATGTACTCATGTTTATCAATAAAATTTATCACAACAATATTTAATGTGATGTATTTGATATGCAAATGTATGATGTGCTTGGAAGACCATGGCTGTCGTACTAAAACATGGTACATCAAGGTCGAGAAAATAAACTGATGAAGCTGTGAAGCATGACTACATCAATGCTGCCATTCAAATACAAAGTTGCGAATTCAAAAAGATCAAAGTGTCATAGTGCTGAAGATGATGTATTTCAAGTGAAGGGGACTAATTCAGCAAAAAGAAAATATGAACAACTTTGCCGGCATTCAAACAACTCTGAGCAGACACTGATGAATGTTTATAAACTCAAATGTCTTATCTGGCATCAAACGAGACCGCAAGTGGACACAAAGTGATCTTTCTTGGTTTGTATGGTTAATCTTGATCTTTAAAAATTTGAAATCCCTTTAGGATTAGTTAGTTGGTTAGGATTAGATTTTTCATTCTAATTTAAAAGATTGTACCCTGTCCTCTATAAAGGGAGAACAACTTAAACTTTCTTTAATTTTTAGTATTATCTATTGAAATTTAGCTAAGAAAACTTTATTTTCTTTTCTTTCTCATCGACCCAAGGACCCAATTCGTAGGTTTGCAAGCGGAGATGATGATTGAAAACAACATATAGGCACAGGTTTTAGCACACATTTCAAACGAGCCACATCTATCTATCACAACCTATCATAGACATCTCAAATACCAGATTCCCCAACAAAATCACGAATTGCCATGAAACACGTGTTCAATTGGAACGAAAAAAAAGAGGATTTGGGGAGAAAGGGCAGTTCTTGATTAATCAATTGGAAGAAAATGAACTTACATGCTCGGATCACATGGAGGCGTGAGCGTTTCGGTGGCCTGGCGGTCGTAAAGCCGGGGACAGAGAGGACCCCATAAAGGGAGGAGGTTTGTGCAGTCATGGCGACGACGATCTCGAACAGAGAGAGAGGGAGAGAGAGAGAGAGAGAGAGGAGAGAAGGTGTTTGTTATATAAATGAATCGATAGGGGGGAAACTGTGTGGACAAAGAGCTGGCGCGCGCCACTATTTGGGAGAATTAAAATTAAATCGTGATCACAATAAATGGATAGATAATGAATCCATTTGGAAGAGAGTGGAAGGGAGAGGAAATCCGTTGGGGACTTGGCTTTAGGACATTGGTTACCTATCCTCTTTTTGAGTAGTCTGAATCCAGTTAGGACTGGTCTCAATGTCATAACACTGATGGTATCAGATCTAGAGTGTCAAAAGCCTCAACCCTTGCAATGGTAAAAAAAATTGGCCCACGTAATGCTAATGAGGAATCTAGAATAATTATGCATATGAAAAATGTTAGACTCAGTCATTTTTATTAATCAAAACTCAGACTACACATGTTTTCATTTTTTTAAATAGTAAACATCACCTAATAAGGTATATATTTTAATAAAAAGTGCATATCGATCTATTTCGAGTTGAATGTACATATTTTTAATAAGTGTAAGAAAAAATTAACGAAGTATATACATCGTTTAACGAGGTATATATTTCACTAAATTTATAATAAGATATATAGGATTGTATATTGATTGATAAAAAAAATAATAACAGCCCCCTAAGTAAATAACCCTGGTTTTTTTTAAAAAAAAATTTCGTAGATCTAACAACCAAGGGCATGGAACTGTGTTTCAGCACACAGCGTATGGGATCATTCCTCTACATATGTTATAGTGAATTTTATTGTCCAGAATGCAAACAATATATATTTTTATTTTTTTTAAATCATATACATTTTCTAATAATGTATGTCCTATTAGTCAAAAGCATGAAATTGTGTTTCAAGGCACGAAGCATGAGATCATACGTACATATATTATATATATGCATACATATCTTTCATGTACATGTATATACATACATATATTAAACACAACGTGTCACAACGAGATAAAATAGACTACCAAACAATTTTATTCCTTTTTTACTCCCCTTAAATCATTAACCCCCGTTTGGATCGAGGAATAAGTTACTATTCTAGGAACATATAATTTTATCAATGGAATAAGTGATTTTCCGTTTGACTGTGTTTTTTTTTATTCTCATTGGAAAACGTAATAATAAAAGTTGAGTTGTTTGGGTTGATGAAGAATAAAATGTCAATAAGATGTAAAAATTTAATCTAACATGTGGACCCTATTGATGTATAAGAGATGATGATAGATGATTTGATGTGATAAAATGCGATAACTAAGACAGCATTTTTCGACTAAAACACAACCCAAACACCATTTTTTCTACCAAAACAGCATTTTGTTGTACACAGCATTTTGAAACCCAAATCGCATCATCGACCCTAAAACGACCAAAACCTCATTTTTTCGAGCAAAACAGCACTTTCCATACTAGAAAATAGTTTTTCGACCCAAGGAGCATTTTGTGAACCTGAACATCATTTTTCAACCAAGACATTTTTTCGACTAAAACACGACCCAAATACTATATTTAAATCACTTTGTATTCATTATTCAATATGTTTGATTCAACAAGGACCCTAACAATCGATCGAAAAAAAAATATTTTTTTACATAAACTTTTTAGGTAAGAAAATCCTAAAATTTTCCACCAAACAATGTGCATTCAGGCATCTCAAAAGATGTACTGCATTCAGGGAAAGCCCCAATCATTTAATCAAGTAAATTTTAAAAATAAATAGTGAAATGTGTCACTGCATTTAAAAAAGATGAATTAGTCTCTTTCAAAACACTTTCTCACTTTAATATCCTTTGAATCAAGCTTAAAATCTTTCATCTCTAAATCTCTCCAATCATAGTAACAATAATCATTTGAAATTTAGACTTTCTCTTTCCAATGTCTCCGCTTTTTATTCATCTCTCTTGGTTGAATAATATAGTGTTTAAAGTTTAAACCCTCTTATAAAGGTATTTTTCTGATTATTATAATTTTATCATTCCATTAAAAATTTAATATTTTTATTATTTTTTATGTGCATATGATAATGTAGAAGGTTGTAATTTAAATGATTTTATAATATTGTATAACTATTTTTATAATATTTATAACTTAAAATAAATAATGTGTAATATTAAAAAAATTTACATTTAAAAAATTATTTGGGCCCACATTTAAAGCTCACCTAGGACTCAACCAAATTTTTTTAATTCTCTGGGCCATCCCTGTCGTAAATATGGTGCGTTGATACACTAGGTCCTTACTAATATATATTAATATATTTTCTCTATTCTAAAATAGACTAGATTAAGAAACATGTAAATATTAATATTTTCTCTAGTCTAAAATATACTATATTAAGAAACATGTAAACAATTATATTCACAAGTATATAATTATAAATAAATAAATACATACTGGACTGCATGTTCTGACACCTTCTATAACTATGTCTGTGATGCCTTTTAACATCTTAACACCTCCCTCCCTTTATCTTTTCAAAAGTATCAACTCTTGACTCTTGAATCATCAAAATTGTTCACACATTGTGTTCAATTTTATTCACAGCATCTTTATTCATGGTTGCTCTAAGGATCCCACTACACTGGAAATCTGCTAGTCATCACCTGTTAGGTTCCATGGCTCAACCAACCAGTTAAATGTGTACTGTATCAATATATGCAATCACAACAAGCAATTTGAACAACATATATGCACAAGTAGATGGCAGAAATATGTACAACTCAACCCAGAGGAAGTATTGGATTTGCAGTTGAGAAATATTAATCAGAGTTTTGAATTGCATTTACAGGCCATACTTGTTCATATCTGTATCGCTGCTCCATTCACCCAAGATTTCCCAGCAATTTTACAATTTACAGCGTCAACAACCAGATATTGAAATGGTTGTATATGGAAGAATAAGGCGTAACAAGATTCGTGTTTACCTTAAGTTGCAGAATTACGTGATGGGGAATGCCGAACTTAGTTTCGACAGTTAAAAGAAATAGTGTTGTGGTCATACTTTCCAGTTTATGTCCAATTTACAACAAGTCAGCAATTGACAGGTCTTTCATAGTTCGGCGGTAAGGAAGGACAGTTCTCATTCATGTTCGCGTATAGCTCGACGGTGTTGTATTGCGGCAACTCCATCCAGTACTCTCCCAATATCTGGCAGAATGGAAGGCGTCCATCCTCATCGTTGCACCAGCTTGGAAGTCGCGTTCGATTATTCTCAAATATCTTAAGCATGTAGGCATCCCGAATCTGAAAAAACATAAATTAATGATAAATTAGACAAAGGGGAGTTCCATGCAGTGGGTTTTTAATATTATTGATTAGGGTTTGTTTGAGGCACTTACAGTAAATTCTGTAACTTGGATGGAGCTGGAAATAGGGCCGAAGATTCCTGCTTCTTTATACATTGCAAGAATGAAAGCAACACAAGTGGTTGATTTTCCGTCGCTGTACACCCACTCATCTTGTTCAGGGATTGTGAGCAACTGATCAAAGGTCATGCCACGCCTTTCTGTCTCAGCAACAATGGCGTATAAATCCAGATCCTGAAAACCGGGTCAACATTTTTTTAACCATAAGACAAAGAAACATCAAAGTTGGGAAAAATCCAGACAAAATTTTCGGATATTTATACAGAAGCTCAGATATAATATGGCTTCATGAAACACGTTACTCTACCATAAAAAAAGGCATAAGCCAGCTCCCACAAATTCCCGTTACAGATATTGGGCTGAGACTGTTAAACAAAGACCAAGATAATCTGAATGGGTGCTGCTACACGCAGTCCTTATATGATGACCTGTTTATAATTCATTTTATTCTAACAACATATATACTTTGTTACATGAATTATATGATTTTTTTTTAATTGTGAAATGGAGTGCACTCAATTGATTTGAGTATATACTTTATTCTTTTTGTAGAAATATATAATTCATAAGATCAGTATATAGTTCTAAAAAAAAAATCAAAACATGTAGAACTATAAAGAGGACTGCAAATAAGATTGCATTTAAGTTATCCCTTGAACATTTAATTATGTAGCATAGCCCACCAAATTTTTTTTTTATAAGTAGCATAGTGCAATCTTACTGTGAGAAAACAACCATTTGGATAGTTCCATGAGTAATATACTTGGTCAAGATATAATCCAATTGGTTTAACATCTGAAAACCATGCAAGATAGATTTATAAGATTTATCACAACATGGAAGGCTAGAACTGAGGCAAGCAGAAAGAACTTGGAAAATCTGTTCTTAAACTGATGAAAATTCCTCTAAAAAGTATCTGACCCCTTTATCTTCTGTTATCACATACCTTAGACTAAACAGAATAGCCAGTCATAGGTATTCTGCTGGTTGTCTTTTTTATTCCGACAGATATTCTTCTAATACCAATTTGTCTTGTAAGTCCATGCTTTGTTGCTGATTTATAATTTCAAAACATGTCATATATTTTGGTTAGCAAGTGGAGATCTATCTCAAAGAACAAAACAAACTCATCAACTAGCATCAAAATATGTAGACCAAAATTGCAGTTCTCAGCCAGTCACATATTTAGAAGAAAACAAAATGCCAATTTCAGATCGACCCAGCACAGAGAACTCGAATATAAATCACTGCTATAATACCTGGAGGACTTCATCATTAATTAAGGGAAAAATATTATAGAGGGATATGGATTTATAAAATAAATAGTGGAAGGCACATTCTCTATACACGCAAGACACGAAATTCCAAGTGCTTGCTAAATGTCGTAAGTACCTCAGTCCCAAGTCTCTTATTTAGAGCTTCATTCCACATATTTGCAGCATAGGTAGGCTGTAATCTAGTCCACATAGACATCATAGAAACAACCTGAAATATGAAACAACAAATAATAAGCTATGTTGTCCACCTTGTACTTGTAATAGAATAGATATTGGCTTAACAATTGCAGTGGACAGAAAATTGGTTTGGCTTAAGCAGTTCATGTCTTACACAGAAACTGATGTAATCAATTAAAACATGCACTCTGGAAAAGAAATAAGACTCCATGTTGTCAAAGATAAAGACATGTAAAAGGGTATGATGACACTCTAGCCTGTTATAGTGTTCATACTTATGCACTAAATGCATATCAAGTAACATCAATCTTGTGAGCTAGAATGCTGCATGACTATGCCTTTTTCAATTTAATTCAGTTCAAAAATGAAGTGAGCAAAAGCTTTATGATAATTGAAAATACCCCATGGTTTACTACCCATGAACTCATTTTGCCTATCCTATGCAGAAAATCCATATTGGCTGAATGCCACGTATCACCAAATCCGTTATATGATGCCACCTTCCCAATGCCTCAGATTCAAAATAAGGTTCAAGCCCATTTTAATAACTAGACATAAAACAATGGGACGGCCCAGGAATTTATCTCGTAGGCGTAGTACAAAACTGTCTGTTGGACCAGATCAAGCCCAAACTCATTTGCCAAAGGGGCGACCCACCTACAATACCCATTGTCACCTACATAAGGATCCATGTTAGCCTACCTAGCCATAACCTAAAATCCATGACCGAGTCCATATAACCTAGGTGGCACAAACCTGACCCATCGCTGCACAGAACACATTCCTGGGGCATTGCGTAGTCATCACGACCAGTCACCTCAGTTCACAAATGTTCATAGTAGATGTGACGACTTGACTAGCTGACACCTGGAGACACTGTCCCCTACTATGATTTGAGCAGCCCTATCTATGCATCCCTTCATCTTTCTCCACTTCATCTTCTGTACTCTATCTATGCATCCCTCTGACCCCCAGGAGTAATGTTATTTGACTAATTTTATTCCAACGGTACAAGGGGGGCCCACACGTGAAATCACTTGTCATCATCTCTTACAAATTAGGAGAGCTCACATGTCAAATCATTTTTTCACAATTTATAAACCTTTATCGACATCTTGTTCACTTTTTATCCACAACTTATCCACTGTCAATCAAACAACAAAAATTCCATTATTACGTTTCCCAAGAAAATAATTAAAAACACAGCCAAAACAGAAAATGATTTATCCCTCATCTATGCTAACTAATTATATACCCCGAAATAGTTTGTCGCTACCCAAATGGGGACTTAGATCCTAAGTCAAATCCCACACAAACGCCCACATTTAAAACTTTGGCTTTGGTGCTCACCAATACCAACTCTCTAAAAGACCTCTCAGATTATTTTTAGAGTTCCCTGAACATCAAGAATTAAACCTACAAACATCACTGCCCAACCAGCCAGATGAAACAGAAGATATTCTTGGTCTCTGGTTTTCAGGCGGCCAGCCTTGAGCTAGCTGCTGTCCAGTCAGCTGATCTAGCAAGCCTTTTTCAGAAGCCATTGACACCCAAATCTTTCTTGCTATCAGTCTCCTCCAGAAGAGAAAGGCATAACAGCAGCAACCCAGCAACACATTTTAACTTCATCAACAGTGCATCACACTCCAATATCTGTTTCACACTATTGGTTTAAAATCATATATTTACATTCTCATTTTTTAAAGCATCTTATTCTTTCCTTTTTCTGCATTTAGGGGGTTTTATTTTAGAGGAGGAAGTCAGCAAATCTGGTATGTATTTATTATTAGAGTTATTATATAGGCCTGTTGTTGGGCCTATTCCCAGAGGCCCGGGGTTGGGGGGCAACGCCCCCCATGGGCCGCAGCCCCCCCCCCCCTCCCTGGGCCGGACCTTTTGGCCTCCATTGCTGAATATAATATTATTCCATTTATTTCTTCTTTTATCTTCTATCTTTTTCATTTAAAAAAATGATGTTGTGTGTCCCACTAACTAGATCAGTACCTTTTTTACGAGTACTTCAACAAAGGTCAGTACCTTGAAGCATAGTCAACAATGCCTTCAAGGGGATGAACACCACATCTCATCACGAGGCCATGGAAGCAATGTTCTACCTTCCTTAAAAGCAAGCGATAATCAAGAAAATACTCGGCAGTGTCAAATAACAACAAAGAGCTTCAATGATCATGATACCATGTGCACAGAAAAACCTCAACCCACAAATTGTTTAATGACATTATTTTCTTATCCAATAAATAGGTGTATAAAATGATGTTGCTCAAACGCTTGTCAAAAGAGACATTGTGACCCTAATGCTTTTATCATTGGTGAATTTCATCGCCGAAAATAACACTCTTCAATTTTGAATCCCAAAGCCAAGGGATGTTATGGTCAAGCAAACTAAGTCAATGAATCCCAACAACTCCAACAATAATGCTCATAAATTCCCAAATCTGAAGCAATCAATGATGAAGTTAATTAAGTTTTAAAGTCCTGACATACCATACTCTTGGTAAGAGATAGCATTTTATTTTCGCAACAAGAGAATATACCTCCAAATAAGAATTCATGGGTCATGTTTGATCAGCTGAACTGCATCCATTTCATCATAATTGTGCTAATGAGAACGTTAATTTAAGGTGTCTAAACTGACTTTTTCGTGAAAGTTTTGTAAATGTTAAGGTAAATCGTATGACTTAGTATTACTGCCAAGCAAAAACAATAAGGGCAATAAAAGACATCATAGTTATAAGATAAAGAGAAACATCATGTGGGACCATGACCTGATCATGAGAGAGAAAATATTTTAAATTATTATATCACATAAAATTTATGAATGTATAAAGCATGCTCATAGGAAATAATTCCCCTTCATGTAAAACAAAAGAACATTGCTCTCAAGGGGATGCTGTTAAAAAAGGGAACATAGGTTCCAAATTCAGTCTCATGTGAAGAGTAGACCAACTTTTTAAGGATAGATGCCCAGTAGACTGTTGGGATTATGTCTCGATCGGTGTATCAACATTGGATGGCATGATGAAATTAAATTAGGGTGGGCACCTAATTAATAGATTAATTAAGATTTAATCTTAATCAAGATATAAAATGAATCTCCTAGAATCAGGGAAACAAATTGTTTGTTACAGATTCGTTTGTTAGGAAATTACAAACGAATATCCTCTAGAGTTCTAGGGCAAAACTTGACATGGCATAGGCAGACAAAATGTAGAGATTCATAGGAGAGAGGTTGAGAGGGTTCAAGAGAGGGTAACTCCATGAGAGAGTTTGTAAGGCTTTTTTGTATCTCAACTATTATAGTGGATTCTTTCTGTTTTCGCCCAGTGGATGTAGGTCTAGGCCGAACCACGTATTTTTGTGTTCTTCGTATAATGGTGTTCCACTCTTGTGTTCGATCTCGTGTTTCATTGATGGCTTCCGTGAATTCGTTTTCCAACAACTGGTATCAGAGCTCCATGTCACGACCTAGGAGGATGAAATCTGAAGAACGACGAAAAGACATGGGTCAGAGAAGGCCAGTGATGTCTTATCGAGGTTCCATACGAAGAAGAAGAAGAAATTGTCACAGTTGCTGTAGCCATGAGAAGAAGGAAAAAAAAAGGCCCTGCATGCCTTCGGAGTATTGAAAAAACAAAAAATGAAGAAAAGATCATGGTATAATCCCTAATTGCATGGGATTTTTTTTTTTTGCATGGGTGATGTCATCATTCATCAATCTACAAATCCCTGGAGGATGCAAACACAGAGGTGTCAAAGGGAGGGCACGAGTGCAGGTGCGGCCATGCGGGCACAAGTGCGGATCGACGCACAGGGTCACATGCAGGGGCACGTGCAAAGACGCGGGACGTGACGTAGCACGCTACGAAGAGCATGGCAACGTAAGGCACGTGATGGCGATGCCGAGTTCATGCATAGGAAGAAGATGGAACAATGTGACACGGAGAAGGTGTTCTGAATCCGGGTAGTTGTCCTAGGTAGTTCAGGTAAAACACGAGTTCAAGTTTGGAGCTTGCGAGCATGTGATGTGTTTGTTCAAGGTGGAGCCCAGATCCTTCTTCAACGACGTACATAGAGATGGCGTTCTGAACCCGGGCAAGGTGATGTCCCAGGTGGTTCAGGTAAAAACCGAGTCCAGGTATTCGGAGCACGTGCTGTAGCTTGTTCAAGGTGGAGTCCAAATCCTTCTTCAAGGACATACACAGAGATGACATTCTGAACCTGGGCAAGGTGATGTCCCAGGTGGTTCAGGTAAAAAACGAGTCCAGGTATTCAGAACTCGCAAGCGCGTGGTGTAGCTTATTCAAGATGGAGTCTAGACGATCCTTCTTCAGAAATGCACAAGGAGTATGCGACTGATTCACATGATTACTAAGTCGAGATACTGACTTGAAGATACAGCGGTGCAAATTTCCGGAGGAAGAAAAGTTCTTCTGCCAGGTGGAGTGGAGTTCTGCAGAGCGAGGTGGAGATATCAACAGAAATCTTCAATAGGTTCGTGGAAGTCGGAGTTTACCGTATTAGAGCCAAGGTGAAGATTGTTGGGATTATGTCTCGATCCGGTGCATCAACATCGTATGGCCATGATGAAATCAAATTGGGGTGGGCACCTAATTGATAGATTAATTAAGATTTGATCTTATTTAAGATATAAAATGAATCTCCTAAAATCAGGGAAATAGATTTGTTTGTTATAGATTTGTTTGTTAGGAGATTATTGGAGAGGAAGTTATTTATCTATATAAATATCCTCTAAAGTTGGCATGGCTGGCAGACAGATAAAATGTAAAAATCCATAAGAGGGAGGTTGAGAGGGTTCAAAAGAGGATAACTCAATTAGAGAGTTTGTAAGACTTTTTTGTATCTCAACTATTATAGTAAATTCTTTGTTTTTGCCCCGTGGATGTAGGCCTAAGGAGAACCACGCATTTTTGTGTTCTTTGTATGATTGTGTTCCATTCTTGTGTTCGATTTCGTGTTTTATTGATGGCTTCCACATTCATTTCCCAACATAGACTTACCAAATAAAAAAAAACAATCAGAGAAGCAAATCCATCTGGACCTTCACAGCCTGTTCTACACCTCGAGAATAGAGGAGGAGCTCAATATGTTATAAGTAAACATGAGGCAGTCAAGAACAGATCTTAATGGCAACTAACTGTTCTTTACTCATTTTTAATAAGAGATATGCAACAAAACATAATTATACAAGTAAATGAAGATACATGAAGAATCTCTAAATGCAATTTCATGACAATGAACTAACAAGAACATGCTATCATAAACCGCACCTGGAAAGAGATGAAAGACAATGAGAGACGAGCTAAAAACTATTTTATTTGCGTATAGTGAAAACAATCCAGTAAAAAGTTCATATATACCAAGTGAGAATCTAGAGGTGGGGGATAGTTGTCAGCTATGGTATCAATCCAACTAAATATCATATTGTGATAACCATATGGTTTCCCCGTCATGCTATGAGCATAATTCCATGCAGCAGTTGCATTAAACTTTGCACGCAAATCAGGATGTAGTGGAAGCAGAACTATTTGTGGATTAGAACTATCCTTAAGTGCAAGTTCCCACCACTCATCCCAGGGAATCACCACTATAATTTCCTCTCCCTGCACACAATTGACTTTATGTAAGGACACCAGTCACACCACAAAATAATCATGCAGAAATAATATAACAAAAACAAGAAACATACTTGAACAGCACTGTTTTCATTGCATACTAAAGCTACTATGGGGATATTTGCAACAAAGAAAGGGTAAACAACAAATTAGTAGAGATAAGGTCTAAGTGTAAGTTCAGTGTGTGAACAGAGATTCCTTGCCAATCAGATGATGAAGTATAAGTTTGATAATATAGTTAAAAGGGACAAAATTGGTTGTTGATATGTTAACAAGGATGTACTAAAGGACTCTTGCCAACCAGGCTCCATCAAAAAAAATATTAATCCCCAGATCTCAATTCCAGTCAGCATTTTAAAATTCCATATTATTCCAGTTTGAGTGTTCATAAACAAAAGAGATAATTATATTCCTCAACAGGATTCATAATGAATCATGTAAAATCATGTACCTTCTCATTCTCATGCCCAGATTCACCAACCCAAAGATTGCCCAATTCATCCTTCAAGCAGACTGCTGTATGTCCAGCAAATGCTCCAGTTACCCATTTCTCTAATGTCTCAAACCCACCCCAGCGACCACGGATTTTTGACACTGCTAAAAAATCACCAGAATGAACATCCTCCCTGTTGATTGTTGCACGCCAAGGTTGCGGACGTTTTTCAAATGATGCTCCCATGTGCTTCTCCAAAAATGCCAAATTTGCATTCTGACCCCAAACAGTATTTGAAAATAATGGCAAGACATCTAGCAAAGACAATAGAGTACCCAGCATCCCTGATGGCATAAGAAATACAGATATGCCATGTTGCTTTACCTGACAACATACAAGCAAAAAATTACCTTAGGTTCCAACATCTGGAACATGAAAAAGAATGAAAAATCAACAAATCAAAATAACATACATATTCCAGTTCTGCAGATTCTTCCCATGACTCGATCATCAGTGTATGCTCTCGAGCAGAAAAGTAGTAATCCCATGTTATCCTGTACGGTGTGGCAAATACATACAGGTCCATACAAGTCCAACTATGAGCTTCACTGGTCTGCAAGATAATACAAATATTAGAGAAGAAGTAAATAAATTGCTAATCAAATAAGAACATACTTACTTCTCATGAGTCGAATAAACCAGACTTAAAATTGCAAGTAAATACATGAAATTTAGAACTACAAATGATTTGGAAAAATATGAGGAAACGAGCAAGAGGGAAAAAACTTGTACCGTGTCAATGCAATTGCACAGGGTCTCAATACGAACATAAAAGCAGCAGTTAAAATGTTCAGGCAAATTCATCACACATTATGTACTATCAATAATAAAGAAGTCAGCTATAGGAATCAAACGACAATAATAACAGATAGTGGGTGTCCAATCACATCCATATCCTATATGGTAACCTGAATATATACCCAACTCTCCCGTATCTCCTCGTAGAGTGATGATGCATATAAATAAAGAACAAACAAAATACTAGGATCTCTAACAAAATTTTAGGAAATAAAAAAGGCCATGATTAGTTAAAAAAGAAGAATTTTTGTTACTGGTATTGGTTATTACTTATTAGCTGAATCTTCATTGCAGTCCAACCTGTGGTCCACAAAGAATCAAGGGTCTAGACACTAGACACTGTTGAGGAAAAGATAGGCATCCAGCCTCAATAAGATATTATTGAAGAAAATGCCAGAAGAAACAGAAAATGAAAGGAGAACACAAAAAACAGGAAAAAAGGCCCCATTAAAAAGCTAACATCTACCAAAAGCTTTACCCCCCATCATACTCCACACCTCCCTCGCAAATGGGAAATTGACCAACAAGTGTTCAATAGTTTCTCGCAACTTCCACAGAGAAAAGAAAAAACATCTTCCTCGGGAGCCCACTTTTGTCTACAACTTGGTTAGTAACAAACTAAAACAAACATGACATGTGCTAACTACCGAAAAGAAACCTCCCCTAAGTAGAGTAGGCATCTACCCGGCGGGGAAGGAGGACACAGCCCACCCAGGCCCCAATAATTAAGCCTCCCATTTTGAAACTAAGCTCCTCACATCCGCAGTATGCCTTCCCCATTCCTTTATCAGCGCCTGATTCTACAATGGGCCCAACAGTTACAGCCATTGTAACCATCCCCTAGGGGGCCACATGGTCCCAATGATTGTTTTGAGAGTAGCCGTCTCCTTGATGAAGGGGCACAAGGGTCCAACAGTTACACTCAAAGTGATTGTGTAAAGGGTAGTTTCATCGATTGTAACCTTCCTAGGGGGATTAAGGGAATCAGATAATCAATCCTAAGAGTTGGAGAACCATTAGTTGGAGCTAAGGTATAAGGGTAGTCGTATCTTGGTGTGCCTCCGTCCAGGAAGGAAGGTAGTTGGTTGGTCCCAAGTGAATACAGTTGAGAGCATGGCACCCAGATTGGGACGGAAAGAACATTGAGGGATGCTCGTTATAGAACTCTTAGGGAATTTTGCTCGCAAAAGCTAATCCCAGGATATTACATTTTGTCACTGACTACATCAATAGGCTACTGACCTGTCCAAACTAACTACATAGGATGCCTTCCATTTTGTGAATTGGATAGTACTCTTGCACCTTGTTCTAGTCACATAGAGTTGGTAGCCCATGAGAGCATTATCGGATAACACGGACAACATTGCTGGATGACTCATTCCATGCTGGCATAGCTCTTGATTGATACGTGCCTGACAAGATTCATTCCATCCTGGTTTGACCATCGATTGATAGTTGATGCGCAACCACCTACCTGCAGTGTTGAAGATAGCTATATAGACCGTCTTTCACGTATTCCAAGAAGCATGGTACTATCACTTCAATGTGACTTGTCATTCGGATAATTTGGAGCTTGGTGTTCATACCTCGATGTGATCCAACATAAGAGCATGGCTCTCGAACCTCAATGTGACTTGAGAAGTGGCTATTCTACAAAGTATGGTGTTCATATTTCAACGTGTCCTTGAAATAAATATTAGTGATGAAATTGTGGTAGTCTAGTGGGCCCAATGGGAGCCACTAGTGAATTTCATAGTTCTTGTAATCATCTTGGGATTTCATTACAATTCCGTGAAACCTTGTTCTATTATCATTGAGACATAAGCCAAGGTATATGAAAGTCCTTGTTTGGTTGTTGATACTTCCTGACTTAGGATCTGAATTCTGAAGAGATCCAATTAAAGGTTCTTTTTCTAAGTTGAGGCTTTCACAAATTTTCTTTAAAAATTCTTATAAACATTTGAAGACCTTATATTCATACTAACTCAACAATCTTTCAAGCCCTATAAAGTCAAGCCATCCATTCATGCCTTATATTAAAGAATTATACACCCTAGTCTCATAAAGCCAATATCAGATCATCTACACTTAAAATGTTATATAGTTCACGCATAACTGGAACAACAAGATAAAAGCCAAAAGCTAGTCCTTGATACAGAACGAGGATGATAACATACTAAGTCATATTTATTCAAAGCACAATTTTACTTTGTTTTTCTACACTAAAGAAATAATGTTTGGATGGGCAATTCATAAGCATCTTGAATTATGCAGTCTGATGCCTTCCTGATCTTTCTGCCCCCAAATTCTTCAAAAAATAGAACATCCAACAAACCTTGATACGAAGTCATATTTATTCCTAGCACAATTTTACTTAGTTTTCTACACCATAAAGATAATGTTTGGATGGCCAATTCATAAGCATCTTGAATTTAGCAATCTGATGCCTTTCTAATCTTTTTTTTTTTTGGTGGGTAAAAAAAGAATATGTGTTGCTATTTGTGGTTTGTACAGTCAAGTACACACTTCAAAAAGAAATTTACAACATGCCTTTTCTAGGCCAATACCGGAAAGAAAATATAAAACCCAAGGAGGGAAATCTCAACCAAGTGAGAATGCATCCCTTCGATCCATTTCCTTCCCAATTAGAACCTGGAGAAGTCATCGCTTGATTGATCTTGAGCAACGCTCGCCAGCAGCATCTTTGGATAGGATAGACTGAAGAGCTTCATCGAATTGTCCCGGTTGTAGAGTAGAGCAACCCGGTGATGTGCGCAATGCAGCTAGGAAATCAGTAGCTTGATTTCCTTCTTGATAAACATGCGAAATACACCATTGGGTGAGGGAAGCCAGAATAGCTTGCATTTCATCCCATGTCCTGATGACCTGCCAAGGTAAACATCCCCTTCACTTGACCTAAGCCACTACCGTAGACGAATCACTTTCAAGATGGATATGTGTGATGCTTAGGTGCTTGCTAATGCAGAGACCTTCGAGAATACCCTTAAGTTCGAGGGCATGCTAATGTTTAATGCCTTTTGGAGGGCATGCTATTGGACTTTGGAGAGACCTTGCAAGCTGTGGCAGTCCAGGACAGCCCCCTTTCCTCCATTAATGCCTTTCTGATCTTTCTACCCCCAAATTCTTCAAAAAATTTCAGGAAAATAGAACTTCAACAAACCTTGATACGAAGTCATATTTATTCCAAGCACAATTTTACTTAGTTTTCTACACTAAAAGATAATGGTTGGATGGGCAATTCATAAGCATCTTGAATTTTTCAATCTGAAGCCTTTTTAATCTTTCTACCCCCAAATTTTTCAAAAAATTTCAAGAAAATAGAACTTCAACAAACCTTGATAGTTGATACAAAGTCATATTTATTCCAAGCACAATTTTACTTAGTTTTCTACATGAAAAATATAATCTTTGGATGCGACAATTCATAAGCATGTTGAACTTTGCAATCTGAAGCCTTTATTATCTTTCTACCCCCAAACTCTTCAAATAATTTCAAGGAAATAGAACTTCCAACAAACCATGATACGAAGTCATATTTATTCGAAGCACAATTTTACTTAAGTTTTCTACACAAAAAAAAGATAATGTTTGGATGGGACAATTCATAAGCCTTCAATTTGCAATCTGATACCTTTCTAATCTTTCCACCCCCAAATTCTTCACAAAATTTCAAGAAAAGTACAACTTCCAACAAACCTTGATACGAAGAACACCGCCATCAGTGGTAGGCTCAAGCCACGCCTCGTTCGCAGAGAAGCACGTCCCGTTCCACTTCACAAACCCTCCGTCAGGCGAAACGGAGCCCACGAACGACGGCAGGAGGTCAACGGCACCGTGGAGGGTGTTCAAGACAGGCCATGAAACCTGCCTCGGAAGGATCGGCAGCACGTCCTTTGGTGTGAACGGAACTTTGAAGGCACAAACCGGATCCAGAGAGAGAGCAAACCCTAGAAACAGTAGAAACCCCATAAAGAGAGCTCGTTGAGGAGGCCATGGTGGCAACCTTGACATGCTTTTTGTTTTGGATGTATTGAATCCGGGGCTCCGTCTCTTGCAAGTGCAACTACGCTGTCAAGAGACGGAATTGCAGACGAAGAAAACGAGAGATCGGCCGAGAGGGGCTTTTTCATGTCATAAAAGTTGTTTGTTATACATGATTCAATCTGGGAGTGATTTTTTTTATAAAAAATTTTTGTTTCAGGGGATGGTGTGGGTATTTTTCCAACGTTTGGGGGAGGCGGGCCTTTTTCCACGTGGTTTCTCCCGGTCCTCCACCTGGCTTTCTCTGTTTTTTTTGTTAAAACATCTGAGTACATGTAACCATGAGAAAATTCATCCAAGTTAAAGTTGGAATAGACATACGAGTCCCCGCAAACGCCAAAAAATTTATATACATCTCTGCAATTAACAGAAGTTAATTCTAATTTAATATATCTTAGTTAACCCTAACCTAAACAATAAAATGACTAATGTATCTCTGACTTTTTCTCTCTCATCGATCTCTCTCATCCGGCTCCCTTTTAACTCTCCATGAGACCCTAAATAAAAATAAAAATAGAATAAAATGGTCTGCCGCCGATCCCTCCACGACAACAACCCTATCAATGTTCATCGTTGGCGTCCCATGGCGTGGATCTAAAGAAGAAAGACCGGTTAGCGTTCATCATTCATCATTGGTGTCCCTTGTTTATTTTTTTGGATGATGTTTGGTTGAAGATAAATTCGTAGAGACTATGGGATTTGATGTTTCGTCGAAAATATTTTCTAATGTGTTGGAATATTCTAGGAGTATTCCGTTAAGTTTAGATGAAATTTTAATTTAGGGATGATAATTGGGTTTTTGAGAGTTTTCAAGGACTCGTACGTTTGTCCCAATTTTAGTAGGGACTTATATGGATTTTCTTATGTTTATAGGGACTTAGATGTCTTTAACCCTTTTTTTTAATGAAAAATATTACAGAATGATCCATATTCAGCTTCAATTCCAATTTACATGAGTTTTGAATTTTTTTAAAATAGTATACCTCATCTAATAAAATACATATTTTTATAAAAAAATTAAGCATATATTCCAATGAATTGCATGGATGCATTTATAGAAAATATAAAAAAATTCTTTCAAATCATATATCTTGTTAACGTAAGCATGTGTGTCATTAATTTTTTATTAACGCATATAGAGTTGGTATTAAGGCTGAAAACGGATCTGGGTGTAACTGCGCTCATTTCAAAAGCATGAATGGGTCATTTAAAACACAAATTGGCAATCAATTTTTATATAAAATAAAAAATAAAGAAAATATATTTTTAAGTTTATGTAAACTATGATATTTGGTGATCAATCATTTTCTTCATTTTGTTTTAGAGAGAAATCCATATAACCCCCACAAATATATTAAAATTCTTATAACTCCGTGTATTTTTCTTAAATCCAAATAACCCCTTGTGAACATAATGAAAATGTAAATACCTCTTTCTGTGAGTTATGTTAACCTATGATTAACCTGAGTTTAACCATATGTGTGAAGTTACAACTATGCCCCCACCCCCAACCCATCACTAATCATGATAACATAACCCTAACATTCCCTCTATTGGTTTCTCCTCTGCCGACATTCACCCAAGGTCATCACCAACGACATCCCCATTACCTGATAACGGTCTCTGTTCTCTATGCCTTTTCTCATTGTCCAGTAATGTTTGATAAGGAATGGTAAATGCCTCGAATTCAAATTTCAGTTATCTATTATTGTCAGCTCAAAATTCCTTAATTGATTCCTTCCGAGAAGTAAATATTGGCCCTTCACAGATGATGACTATATTAGGGTTGGATTCACGAAGATACGATGGAGTTGGTTGTACATAAAGAGATATCCAAAACTATCAAGGAAGGGTTCAGAATGAAATGAAAGAATATGATGCCCAAATATTTCTTAATTCTTTTAAAGAAAATACTGAAATGAATCTTTCTTTTTATTTTGTATGTGAGGTGGATGAAGACAATCGGCTCACACACTGTTTTTGGGCAGATGGGGTGCAAAGAAGGTTTATGCTCACTTTGGTGATAAAATTGTGTTTGACACAACTTATGAAACCAACCAATATTCCTTAATTTTTGCATCATTCATCGGAGTTAATCATCATTTTCAATCCATTTATCTTGGTTGTGGAATCTTGAATGATGAAAAAATTAAGTCATTTTGTGTGGTTATTTACAAAATGGCAAGACACAAAATGGGAGGATGTGCACTAAAGGCTATCATTACAGATGAAGACCTTGCCATGGCTGCTACAATCGCAAGAATGCTACCACAAGCCTATACATCAGTTTTGCATTTGGCACATAATGAAGAAATTACCAGAAAAAGTGGATGCATTGTCTTACAGATCTGATTTTTTGATGTCATTCTAGAAATGAATTTATGGGTCAGAGACTCCTGAGGAATTTGATGAGACATGGAAGAAAATAATTGTAATGTTTCTGTATTGTTCAGCATTATATATTTATTTTAAATATATAATGAAAATTTTAATTAAAATTAAATTATTTTATTTTTCAGTTTTTGTGGTGGGCCCAAATGGGTCCAATTAGATTTATAATTATAATAATTATAAATTGATATTAAAATATTTATTTTATATTTTTCAAGAGATCTTTATTATCTCAAGATACTTTGGTTAAAATTTAGTTTTTAGGATTTTATGTCAAGTTATTGGATCCAGTGATCTAGTTGCGAATCCAGAATACATTTTAATGGCCTTCAGAGATCTATGTAAATCAGATAGGGACCTAGTTGTAAGCCTAGAATACTTAAGGGGTCATTTTATAATTTTGATAAACCTCTTTAAATAGCATGTTTAGGTTAGGGTTTTCTTCCAAATCTCAGAAGGTATGAAGGGTGGTGATGACCTAACCCTAGATGAAGATGGTGGGTAGTGTAACCAGATCTAAGGTGAGATATCATTCCTTATTGATTTTGTTGTTTAGTGTTTTAATTTATTTTTTTATTAGGATATGATTGTGTCAATTGATTGTTTGGGGAATAAGTTTTATGAATTAGGGTTAAGGTTTTATCGATTTTTGGTTGATTATTTTATTATATTTCAATGGATCTCGAGGGATTTCTTAAGATCAAATTAAATTTATTGGTTTTGGGATTTAAAGGGTTATTTTTGGGTTGATTATATGCTTGGACGTTAAATCATGTTTTTTACTATGATAGAGTTGTTTCTGGGAAAAATATATTTCGCAAACAGAAATAGGTTTTGAATCATCCAATTCGGAGTTACGAGTAGAAAGTTATGATTTTTTAGATATTTCTGTGCATTTATTAGAATTCAAATATCTAGCTTGATAACCAAGTTCGATGAATTTTGGAGATTTAAGGGATCCCAAATTGATGTTTAATGAAGTATAAGTTGATTTGTGGGTTTTGATGATTTTATTGATCTTCGTAACTCAAATTGAATCTTAAATCAATTAATTTGGTTTAGTGGGATCAATGAATGTTAATTGGATATTATTGTTATTTGGAATTAAATTGATTGGATTTAAGTTATTTCGATCATTGGAATTATAGTTGAGCTTTATTGGATTTGTCTAAATATTTATTCAAGGATTTCTCGATTATATGAGTTTTATAGAATAAATAGATATTGATTATCGGTTCATTGTGAGTATATGAATATTTTAATATTTATTCAGAGTTGGGATTTTCGTTAGGCCTTTGAGGTGAGTTACGGATTGTAGGTCTATTAGATATGGGCTTTTGAGATTTTTGAGCTTAGTGTTGTTGTAAGTTGGTTGTCAGTTATTTGAGTCATAACTGAATTGTTCTGATTTATTATTGCATAATTGTTATGCTAGGTTATCTACGTGCGAGTGTGTATCATTCATGCACGTGCATCAGTTTGTATTTCGTGGACTGGAGGTGAGTGGGTCTAGTCTCATATGTAGTTTTCGAAACTATCGATATGGTATATCATTCCGCATCATGGCTACTTTAAAATATACAACTGTTATCTAGGATATGGAGTACTTGAACATGTCGTCATGATTTTGATGCGTTATTTTACATATATAACTCATATATTTGGAGACTATTATTTTTATTACATGCATATGTTTTAGAACGAATGGTTGATCATGCATGCATTGTATCGTCTAGGTGGCTCGGTCTTGGTGGCCAACGTCTAGGTGGGCGTACGTCTACGTGGCCAGGTCCGAGAACGTATGACCCAAGTCTTTGTGGTTATGTCTACGTGGCCATGCCTGTGGAAGGCCCCGCGAGCTAGGTGATGCGAAGACGGACATGCGTGTTCATGATGTTGCATGCATCATGTTGGATATGATTGTATGTCTGTGTATATATATTATAATTTTGTTGAAGAAATGCGAAAGATTCTTAGTGTCTCTCAGCAAGCTCACACATAGCTTGATCAAGCCCTCCACAGACATAAGCCCTTTGTTACGACGATGGTTGTCGTCATGGCACGATGACCACCAATAGAGCAAAAAGCATGAACAGTATCTTGAAAAGTGTAAGAGGATTGTTAGTCACTACCATATTACAACAGACATTCATACGTGTGTCAGAGTATTTTTATACGAGGCGTGAGTCGGCCGAGAGCATGTCAGGTGAACATGTGTCATCTATGCAGCAGCGTTTGGAGAGAACTGCACATGATGCAAGGGCGATGCTAGTAAAAAGGCTTGATAGGTTAGAATTCAATGTCCAAAATAAGAATGCGGTTATGTACATCGTCTTTTTATGACCAAAATACCCTTCAAACACAAAAATACAGAAAATGTCTTTATCACCTCCATTAAGAAGCATCCAATTGTCAGAAATTGTATGTTTGCCATATAAAAACAGCTTTTGAAATCCTACCTAAAAATTATTTAAAATTTGCATTTAAACTATAAAATTCAAGAAATTTAATGAGATTTGATGAATATGTAATTGGATTCTTTTTTTAAATAATTTAATTAATTTGTTAGATATTGTAATTATATATAAAATTTAGAAAATATATTATCTATTTAAATCTTAATATAAGATTAGGAAAAGAAATATTGGTTTAGGATAAGAAAGAGTTTTAATAAATTTGTACAGGTAAAAACATATAAATGCATTACAAATACAGGTTAAAATTGAAAAACACTCATGGTTTGTATAATAAATAGATAAAAAACATAGTCCATCTCTGGAGTACCTAAAACAATTTATTTTTTTAATAGTGTACATAAAAGTTAGTAACTGTAGTTAGTTATAATTACAATTAATACTAAAATAAATATTTTCTAATAAAATAAGGACCTGAAGGGATTTATCAATTTTACAGGGACTTTTTTTTATTTTCATAAGTTTTCAAGGAGTTATATTGATTTTTCCCAAAAAAAATTAACAAGTTTCAAAGGGGCTATATTGATGAATTTTATCTTGGAGATTGTGGAATGATTGTATCTTGATTTTTGGATTGTTGATGCACAAGTTGAAGATTTAATGAATGGTCATTGTATAATTTTGTGGACTGATTTTATATGAGATAATTGGGTGTATGGACTGAATGTGGACTGATCAGTATGTGATTGTGTGATATGAAATATGACGGTTGTAGGAAAAACAGAGTTTGTGAATGAAATGATTGTGTAACAGTGAAGATCCTTGGTAAACTGAACGTGAATGGCTGCTACAAAATGGACACTTTTTTAGTCAAATTTATGTGAAATAGTGGTGACTATTTGTGAAATGAATGTGGAAAACTACTTGTGAACTGTTTTTTTTCTTCTATGGTTGGTGGAAAATGGACAATTTGTGAATGATTTGAACATGTAACCTTGTTTCTCCATTGTAAACTGAAAGTGGAAGACCATTTTGTCAAGTATTGTGTCTTTTTCTATGAAATAAAAGTTTGATGGTTGCCATAAAATGTGGTATTTGTGAATGAATTGAATGTGCAACAATAAATGCAATCTGTGAACTGTTTGTGGAAGACCATTTTTCAACCATTAATGCCAAACAACTGTGAGTCCCCAAATTATGTTTGTATGACATATTTCTGCACAAAAACATAGATACGAATCAATGTAATTTGTTGAGTTGGGACTCATATTTATCCTACAAAATCAATTGGAATCTTTTTAGGTAACCACCCCATTGTCAAAAGGGGTTTGGATCCTCTGCTTGTTTTTTCTGTACTTGTTTTGTGCTTTAATCAATCAGCTGGTCATAAATGCATCAAATAAAATGGTTTCATTTATCCATTCATAATTTGATATATTTATAACCATTTGATTTTAATTGTGGCGATGTTGCAATCCCATAATAAAAGTCAAGTAAGATACAAGCAGAAAAAAACAAACAGATGATCCAAACCCAAAATCCAAACCCAAAAGCTTGTCAAAAGTATCAAAGTTGGACATTTTTAATCAAGACATTACATGACGATTTGAAGTTGTTTTTCATCAAATTAATCATTGTTTTAAAAGAAGCTTTCAACAAGTTTTTAAATGAATTTTCAAAAAGGTTTGGATGAATTTTGAACTTTTTAAAATGAGTTCTGAAAATTTTGAAATAAATATTTTCAATCACGTAAAAGACCCAAGTGTGTGATTTATTTGATTAAGCGAAGATATGAAAAGGGATGAGTAATTTTCAACCATTCTTCTACCATCTTCAATGATTAAACAACAATTCAATGATAATTTGTTTTTCACCAACATTACCAACACAACTTAAACACACGGGTTCAACACTCCCCCTCGGAGGTTTTGCGGCACTCACCCAAGAGAAGGGGGACTAGAGCATCAAAGCTAAGATTTTTATGTCTTATTCTGCTATTGCATGGACTCTTTGGCTTATTCAAAACCACCTTCTATTCAAAGGGACCCAGCCACCCAAGCATACAAAGCAAATGGTTGGGACATTGCAGTTATCAAGGACTGGGGGAAGGCCTGTGGGGGAGCAAAAAATGTTTGGCTGGTCAGGGAAAAATGTCATTCAAGAATAGGTGGGAAAAAATTTGTCATTCAAGAACAGGTCTCGTTTCTATTGCGTGGGCTACTCGGTAAAAACCTCCTGTACCGGTGTGTGGTAGGTGGTCCTTTTTCTTCTTTTGGCTGTCCATTCCATTGAGTATTGGTAATTGTTTTGTTTTAAATTATAGTAATTTTCTGGACATATGTCATTATCTAAATAAAGTTTTAAGACATGCTTATCTTTCTCTCTCAAACAAAAAGAAAAGAAAAGGAAAAACAGAAAGAAAAGACAAGTAAAAAAGAAAATGTTGAAAAGGGAAGTCGGCAAGTTTGGAGGATATATTCAGTTTAGAGAGGCTTATATATAGACATTGTGTGTGTGTTGGGGGGGACTACATATCCTTAAAAAATCAGATCAATTTAATGCCCCAAACTGGATTATTAACAATGTAAATCTGATAAAATACAAACATAAACCACTAATATTATCCAATAAATTATGAAGAGGATATAATATATTTTGAATTGTTGACCGTTTAGATTGCTGGAAATTGATAATCTCAGTAAATAAAAGTACCTGGAGATGCTGTTTCTTCCAGAATGTAACTGAACTTATACAGTAGTATGTTCCTTTGTCCATATAAATGAGCTAGACATTATTTTACCAGCAACATGATATTGCATTTTGGCAAAATGTAGCCAGTCAGACCACGGAAGTGAATACATAATGAACGGGTATGTATAATTTAAATTGTGAATGCCAGTTACACAATGAACACAAAATAAATCAACTAAACAGAGCAGAGCAAAATTAAATATTAGACTCGAAAATGGGCTGTGCCGTCGCCCGTTGCAGGTTGGCCATGAGACTTTCTTTATTAGTAACTGCTTGTGCACATACTTTCTACAAAATGATCTCCTCCTGAACACTGATATTCAGGACCTTATTAGGTAGGACAATGCTATTAATTACCACAACTTCATCTTCAACAGTCACAGCTTCACCTGAATAATAATGCAAGGTTTGTTCAGTCCATACACAGCAATATTAAACTCTTGAAATGCAAATGAAAGTAACAAAGAATGGACGATGATAACTACCCAGGATTGTGATTCCAAGCTTGGAATCATAGTCGCCTACACCCTGCAAAAGAGAATACCATACACTCAGATAAGTTAGTGAAAATCTAAATCAAATTGACATCAAAAGAATAATAATTTCATCACCCAAGAACATAAATAAAGAGGAAGATTATATATAAAAGAAAGATCTCATCCTAAATTTACATCGAAGATAAATAAAAAAACTCTTCCCAGAACTGCCATTCCATTCATGTACAGACTAATACAAGTTAAGCAAATCAGTTTCTTAGAGTTTCATCGTCCGTAATTGAAGGATTAGATCCTTGTTACTCTCATGTGAAAGGGAGTTTTTATGGAAAGATAATTTTTAAAATAAGCTTGGACAGTTCTCTTTTTGGTTTTCTACTGGCTAAGATCATTTGAATACAATGCATGAGAAGACAGTATGGAGTGTAAATTTCTGTGGTAGTGGAAATTATTCCCCCAATAATGACAATAGATTTTCCAGTCACCCAGAAATTAAAAATTTAGCATATTAATAAGACATAATAGACATTTAGAAACCTAAGGTTCCCTCAGATCCATGATTATGTGAGAAGCAATAGTTTTGCAATGATACATATATAATACTCTCTAAAACATTTTTTTATATTCGTAGATTGAACCTTGTCACAGTCCATGATCATATTGATCGCTTGATTAGATCAGATTCTTAAAAGAAGATGTTGATGCAAATCGAATTAGGACTAATTTGATTTTTTTTTTAAATTTTAACTGGATAATTAGTTAGTGGTTTTTATCCCTTTATGACAATGGATTTTATACAAGGACAGGATAATAAATTTATTAGGATTTGTCAATAATTGATTAAAAAGAATAGTTATGTTGTTAATGTTAGATTGAGTTAAGTTATTAGGATGATATTGTGCTGTTGAGAGTGATTGGAGATTTAGTTTAGATGTATCCAATGTCAACAAATTTTGAGACCCCTTTGTTGAGGGAAGAGGCAGATAAATTTAGAATTTATGTAATTAGGCTCCCCCCCCCCCCCCCCCCCCCAATTCGGCTTGGGGTTTTTAACCATCGGGTTCAACCCGACCCGAGTCAAGGAACCCAATTTGAGTTGGGTTCGGGTTGATCGGGTTCCAACCGAACCCGGTAGTGGGTATTACTTTTGCTTCAAAACTTCTACATATATAGTGATGTTTGCATTACTTATGCATTTACAACTTATCCTAATGCCTGAGCCATTGATTTTGTGAGATTAAATCAAGAGCATCCATTCAATTACTAACCTAGATACCCAACATATTCTTCTCTCCATCGCCATCCCCAACTGTTGCCCTCTTGTCTTCATTTTGGCCAAGAGTCCATCCTCCATCCATCCATCTCCATATAGATCAATCATAAAATGAGAAAATGAGATTTCATATTTGTTCCCCATTTGTAAGAATATTTAAGTCTTTAAATGTGATTTTTTTTCCCTTTCAATTTGACAGTTGCATTCCCCAAAAATGGATTTTTGGGTTTATGTTGCGGATCACAGTTTGAGATTAGATTTAATGTTTTTTAACCGTTCTCCCTCCCTCCCTTATAAGGGGTTTTGCTGGATTATATAGGGGTGTTTTGTTTTATTTATATAAACATAATTGATTATCTGTTTTGAATGCCCTTTTGGGCTCTGATGCTTCAAATGGATCATGAATTTGTTTGTTGGGCTGTGGTTTTTTGGAAGTTTTATTCATATTTTCTCTTTGATTAGAAGATGATGATTAAAGATACCCAGAATAGCCCTTCATCATGTCTAACCCAACCACCCCGAATTTAACCAGAAGTCCAGAACCCCACCCAAACCCGCAGGTTGAAGGTTGGGTTGGGTTCAGGTTGACTCCTTCAGGTTAAAGGTCGGGTTGGGTTCAGGTTCAGGCATAGTTCAAAACCATGTGCGGTGGGGTCCGCACATGGCATATGCGGCCACACATAGGGTAAGGCAACCGTTTGAATCCCGTTTGAACTGAATTCGAACATCATCTGGACGCGAATTGCGTTCGAACAGATTTCGAACAGTATGTTGCCGTTCGAATTACCGTTCGAACGGCAATCCAAACCCAGAGGTAGATTTTACCATTCAAAGTCAGTTCGAACTGAACTTCGAACGCCCTCTTATCGTTCGAGAAGTCCGTTCAAACTGAATTTGAACGATAAGAGACCGAACGGAATTCAAACGTGCGCTGCATATTGGGGGGAATGTGTGCCCGGGGGCGCACATCAGCATGTGTACGTGCGGCCGCATTTCAAACTATGGGTTCAAGTTCATGTTGGACACTTAAGCATACAATTTGGGTTGGGCAACCCTCTAACCTGACCCAAGCCAACCAATTGCAAGCCTACTACATGGGATCAAGGAAGGCTTCATGTCCTGATAGCAAGACAGGTTTGGAGCCTGCTACGAGGAGCGACTAGTATGGACACGAATTTCTCTTCGTTACAAGGCATGTGGGAAGCTGGAAAAAAGTTGAAACCAAGAGGAGATAGGAGCAAGAAGACCAAGGTCTCACAGTCTTTCGTGCCAGTGGTTACATGGGATTTGTGGCTTTCTCCTCTTTCAGGGCACAAGGCTATACACTGAAAATGTGTGGCAGCTCGTTCATAGCATCAAAGACTGGGGAGTATCATGTGGGGGCGCTACACAAGTGTTGTTTGTAAGAGGAAAACTTATTGTTAAGGAGTAGGAACTTATGTATTT
The DNA here is from genome assembly GCA_030737845.1 of Acorus calamus. NCBI lineage: Eukaryota > Viridiplantae > Streptophyta > Magnoliopsida > Acorales > Acoraceae > Acorus > Acorus calamus. Next base: position 26,118,164 of record CM060865.1, on the reverse strand, counting down.
TGTTGATCCGTGGTAGAGCTCTCATCTACCACGGATGGTCAAGATTTGGACTTGTTTTGTAATTTTGTAAGTTTTGGGCTTTGGCCTTGATGCTAATCATGCTATAATACAAGGCTAAATTGCCTACCATCCCATCAACAAATATATATATTCCCCACATGAAGGTGATGGTGTACCGTGTACGCATCTAGGATGGGTTGCCATGCTTTGGATTTTTTTATTAAATATTCAGGGCTCGCTCTCCATATTTGGTGCCTTCAGAAAACAAATTGGGAACATTTAATTCAAAGACTCGATAAGAAGCTTGATGGATGGAAGGGTCATCTCCTTAGCTTGGGAGGCCGTCTTGTAATTCTCAAAGCAGTCCTACCCTTTATTTCTTTTCCATCTTCAAAGTTCCTTGCGAGGTCCTTGGGAAGATGGAGAAAATCCGAAGGAGATTCCTTCGACCAATGAAGGAACAAGACACACCTTGCTAGATGGGATCTCATTTGTAGATCCAAGAAAGATGGGGGCATGGGTGTTCTACACCCTCCATTGAGCAAATGGTTATAGTGGATGACTGCCGACCCAGAGGCTCTTTGATCTAGAGTCGTGCATCAAAATATTACTCGGGTTGCACAAGGCTCTTTCTTCTCCCACAGCCTAGAGTAGTTCTCTCAAAGGTTTGGAAGGATATATTGGAAGTGGTTGAGTAAAGAAGGGAAATCCAACTTATTCCTGACAATGGTCTTGAGATTCGGTTTTGGAAGGATGATTGGCTTAACGGCTCCTCACCAACCACTCTTTTCCCCAACCCTATTGAGTAGCTCTCAATGAAAATGGTATATGCGACTCCTTTACATGTGGTGAGAATTCCATAATTTGGGTGAAGCTTCACCGTGATCTCAGCAACATTGAGGTGGAGGAGAGGTTACATTGAATTTGGAGGAGGAAGACTTAGTAGCTTGGAAGTTGGCCCCTTGATCTGGGTTCCATGAGCTCTCTTTATCAAAATCTTAACAAGAAGCCCCTTCCTCACCGACTCACATCCCGCTTTAAATGCCTCATTTGGGACACTATACCACCTTTGAAGATTCTGAGGATTTATGTGGTTACTCTCCATTGACAAAGTACTCACCAAAGTTAATAAAGCAGAATGGTCAAAGTTAATAAAGCATACTGATGACGATATATTGTGTGAGCTTTGCGGTGAGGAGGTGGAAACAAGAGATCATCTATTTTTTAAATGTTTCTTTAGCATGAAAACATGGGAGAAAGTGGGAGAGACTCGGTTCTTCTTGCTCTGACATCGACCTTGAAGGAATGTGGTGGTGGTTTCAAAAACGAAGGAAGCGGGGCGATAAAAGTAATTTAGCCAAGTTTCAATCATTGATTCCTCAAGCGACATGTTGGTGCATATGGCTCACTTGCATTGAAAGAGTTTTTCAACGGAACAGATTATATTGGGAGAACACACGGGCAGCGATATCCTCTCTACTTAAAGATTAAGTCACAATCATTTTGGAGGAGGCAACGCCTTCCTTAATTATGGGCAATCACTGGATTAGGTGATGATTCTTGGGTATCATGATATCGGGGTTCTCTCCTGTCTCTTGTCATTTTAACCTTTTCTTCTCCTCTCCCTTCTTTTGTAAAGAGATCCCTTGCCTTCTATGCAAGGGTTTCTTCAAATAAGACACTCCTATAAATTCTCAAAAACAATAAAATAATAACAATAAATAAAAGAAAAAGGGACAATTATCCTAACTCATTATACGATGCTAGAAAGAGGGGGAGTGAAACAATAGTACAAAATAGAAGTTTCATGAGGTTGAACTTTATAGCTCACATTTTATGAACACACATGATAATTTGTGCGCATTATAAAAGCTAATTATAACAAACACAGGAAAGGAATTACTGGTTTTCAGACAAATTTGGGCAGAAAAATTTGGGAACAGTAGCTGCGAGTGAAACAAAGAACAATAAACTGTAACTTTCCTGGACACGTGACCATTTCCCAACAGATGACTTCCAACCGACAATAGCATGCATAACCACTGCATTTTCCTACAAGATTAATAAAAAGAAAAGAAAATTTTATGATGAATGATGAACTTGAAAGAAATTCTCAGGCAGTAATATATCATTTTTGCACCTTAATTTCAACATCATCCAGGATGATGCAGTTGATGAGCCTTGCACCAGCTCCTATACGAGCATTTGCAGATATTGAGACATTTGGACCAATCTGTTTCAAATGCCAATGCCGGTTAGTAAAATAAAAAAATTAAAGAACGAAATTAATATCATCTCATTGTATTAAGTACATTAGTCGAAAGGAAGTCACAGTTTAGGACAGATTAAAAATAAACGCAAGCTCAAGAAAAAATATATATGAGATGAACACATTTTAATTAAGAGATGCATAAATGTTTGAAGTTCATTAGCAAATACCAGAATTAAAGGACTTCTGCATTTTCAAAGAGCACAGTAACAACAATAAAATTAGCCAATAATTCAAGATAATCCTTCAAACTCAAATGACTAAGGCTCATCAGAAACACAGAATTCATATAGAAGTTTCATTCTCAATTATTCTCAATATTCCAATGTTAGGTTGAGATGCATTTCTTCAGTGTTTTGAAGATGCTTACATTTATGCATGAGTAAGATTTTGCACTGTAAAATGCATCAGAAGGTGAACAAGGGTAGCAGTTTGGTAACTTCTTTGGATTAAATATAATGCGCGTCGAGAAAGGCATATAAGAATTTACATGTGAAATGAGGTGAAATGAAGTGGATTAAACAGTTGTATGGGAAGCCAAGAAGCACGGACAATTCAATGAACATGTCGTGTTCGTGTCAAACACGTATGGGATACGCGACACAATACACATTGGACGCATGTCAGACACGTCCCATACGGTGTCCAAAATAAAAAAATGATTGAATTTTGGAAACACATTAGATGCACGATGAACACAACGTGAACATACAACACGTAAGGCACAAGATTGTAAATTTTTCCTTACCCAAGTTTTATGCTCACATAAATTAAATGATATTAAAATCGTAATGAAGTTGATAGTTGACACACCATTGTAGCTATAGTTTATGGAGATGCTCCGTTTTTCTAAATATTCTAATATATCATGTATATAATTTTTTAATTATTTATTCATTGTCGTGTCTTTGTCGTGTCCGTATTTCTCAAGATTTTCCATGTCACTGTGTATCGTTTCCTTGTCCCGTGTCTACGTCCACGCCCCATAGATGGGAAGAAAATGACTTGTTCCATGAACGGTGTCAAATTTATATTTGTTCAAATCACTTTTCTCTTTTTACCTATTTTAAATTATTGCACATTGTTTTCTTTATTGGTAAGTTTTTTTTTCCTGATTAAATATTTCCCTATCCCTAATGAGGTCCCCTCACTAATGAATACGTACCTCTACCATCATACCAGCAGGAGATTCAGTTAATTATTGCACATTGTTATTCAATATCCATGTATCATTTTTCTTCTCAAACAATCATGGCATGTCCAACCTGACCTATGCAACATGGACGCAAACACGCGACATGAATACGACGTAACATAAACATGGTGATAGTGTATTTTGAAAACTAGAACACGAACATGACAAAGACATGACAATAATTATATAATATATTTATTGTCATGTCAAGAACAAGACAATAAATACATTGAATCGTGGTGGTTAATCTACCTTTTCACTCGAATATAATATATTTTACACATCTATACTTAAAATATAAGAAAACCATAAGAAGTACATGGAATTATAGTGTGTGGTGTACCATGGAAAAAACAAATATAGAAAACAAAGAAGATAACAATACATAATCATGTTACGGAACTTGGATTTCTTTCAATTTTAATCACTTGTGTATCCCCTAACAATAATAACAACCAAGCCAAAAAAACAATAATAACACACACAACAACAAACAATGAAACATCATGAACAACATTAGCCAAATTACACCATACAATAATAATTAATCATAAAGAAACAATAAATCACATTCATTTGAGGTAAAAAGTTTATGAAGGAGATTATTTTTAGAACAGTTTTCATGGAGAGAGGGTTTGTATTTTAAATCAAATTCTTATTGAAGATGATCATGTTTGAGCCGTGTCCGGGCCATGTCAGGACTGTGTCTGGCTGAAATTTTCTTATTATTATTTTTAATATGGACATGGCCAAGATGTGTCAAGCACAGGTTCGGCATGTGTTGGTCATGTGTCCATAACTCACTTGAGCGACACAAAAAATTTCATTTGGTCTTTGTAGGTATTGGAGTCATAGAATAGGCCTGTTGTTGGGCCAACCCCCGGGCCGGAGGGAATAGGCCCAACAACAGGCCCATGTGGGGGATCGCCGATTGGGCGTACGGGGGTTCGGGGGCAGCGCTCCGACTCGAATTTTTGTCATGGGTATTTTGGTCATTTTCCTATTCTAGGGCTTGTACATCTTGTAACTATATAAGGGACCTTTCGGTCACCATTACAATACAATATATATTATTCCATCTATTTCTTCTTGGTATCAGAGCCGCAAAGAAACCCTAGGGTTTCACAATTTTTTTTTCCATCACGGGTCGTGGTGATAATTATTGGATCGAGATTTGAGTTTTTCTTCTTGCAATGGATCCAACGCTGAAGGACCCCACGCCACTGTCGGGTGGGGAGATCAAGGACGACGCCTCGTTAGGGCAGATCCAGGACACCTCGGTTGGTATCACCGCTATTCCGTTAGGGCATAACTCTCATGCTCAACGGATTACCAACGTGCTTCTTGATGGACAAAATTATCCATCATGGTCACGTTCCGTTCGATTGTATTTGGGTAGTCGAGGCATGTCAGGCCTTCTTCTTGGTACCATTAAAAAGTCGGCTGGAACTGATGCAACCTTCAATCAGTGGGAAATCAACAACTGCACGGTTCTCAGGTGGCTTTACAACTCCATGGAGACCCGGATCTATAATATGTTCATGTATCATGATATGATCGACTCTCTATGGGCTGCGTTGAAGAAGACCTATGGTCATGCCAGGAATGACTCACGGATCTATGAGTTGTACAAGGATATTTCTCAGGCCACCCAAGGCACCCAATCTGCTACAGATTATTTTGGATTTCTTCAGGCTCGTTGGGAGGAACTTGCCCATTATGAGCCTCTCTCAGAGTTGTCTAAGAAGGCTGCCACGCTTGTGGTTGGCCGACTACAACGCCAACAGACGTATGCGTTTCTTATGGGCCTTCAGTCGGAGTTCGAATCTCTTCGTGTTCAGATCTTGAATACCACACCACTTCCTTCTCTATTTGAAGCATTTGCTATTATTGAGGGTGATGAGCATCGCCGTCAGATCTCTGCCTCAGCACCCACTAGAACCCTCGGCGATCAGATGGCATTGGCGGCCACCTCTAGATATGACCCTCGCGGCCACGGGGATAGTAGTCGCGGTCGTGGCAATATTGTGACTTGTGGCCACTGTGGAAAAACAGGGCATGAAAAAGTCAGATGCTTTCTTCTGTACCCACAATTGATGCGATCTCGCAATGTTGGAGCCTTCATCTGCCCCTCGTGCTGATGTTGCTGATGCCTCGATTCTGGGTGATGCCCCCACTGCTCCATCTGGGCCCTTTGATATGCGTACTATTCAAAACCATATCAATGTCATGGTTTAGGAGAGCCTTGCCTCTCTGGTCTCTCTCATGCTGGTCCAACATCCTCTGCTGCTACCTCAGGTATCCCCTCCGCCTACCATGCTAACCAATCAGGGTCTCCTACTTGGGTCATTGATTCAGGGTCGTCGGAGTTGTCACTGCTCATCCTCTTGCCCAGTTTGTTTCTTATCAGGGACGTTCTGATTCCTATAGAGCCTACCTGGCTGCTACATCGTCTATTCGTATTCCTAGTACTGTTACCGAGGCATTACATGATTCTCTATGGACCGCCGCTATGACCGCTGAGATGGATGCCCTACAGAAAAATCATACGTGGGAGTTGGTTGAATCAATGACCCTGATTGGTTAACATGGTAGGCGGAGGGGATACTTGAGGTAGCAGCAGAGGATGTTGGACCAATATGAGAGAGACCAGCATGAGAGGCAAGGCTCTCACGAACCATGGCATCAATATGGTTCTGAATAATACGCATATCAAATGACCCAGATGGAGCAGTGGGGGCATCACCCGGAACCAAGGCATCAGCAACAGCAGCATGAGGGGTAGATGAAGGAGCTCCAACATTGCGAGATCGCATCAATTGTGGGTACAGAAGAAAGCATCTGACTTTTTCATGCCCTATTTTTCCACACTGGCCACAAGTCACAATATTGCCGCGTCCATGTCCACGACCGCGACCGCGACTACTATCCCCGTGGCCGCGAGAGTCATATCCAGAGGTAGCCGCCAATGCCATCTGATCGCCGAGGGTTCTAATGGGTGCAGAGGCAGAGATCTGACGGCGATGCTCATCACCCTCAATAATAGCAAATGCTTCAAATAGAGAAGTGGTGTGGTATTCAAGATCTGAACACGAAGAGATTCGAACTCCGGTCGAAGGCCCATAAGAAACGCATACGTTTGTTGGCGTTGTAGTCGGCCAACCACAATCGTGGCAGCCTCCTTAAACAACTCTGAGAGAGGCTCATAATGGGCAAGTTCCTCCCAACGAGCCTGAAGAAATCCAAAATAATCTGTAACAGATTGGGTACCTTGGGTGGCTTGAGCAATATCCTTGTACAACTCATAGATCCGTGAGTCATTCCTGGCATGACCATAGGTCTTCTTCAACGCAGCCCATAAAGAGTTGACCGTATCATGATACATGAACATATTATAGATCCGGGTCTCCATGGAGTTGTAAAGCCACCCGAGAACCGTGCAGTTGTTGATCTCCCACTGATTGAAGGTTGCATCAGTTCCAGCCAGCTTTTTAATGGTACCAAGAAGAAGGTCTGACATGCCTCGACTACCCAAATACAATCAAACGGAACGTGACCATGATGGATAATTTCGTCCATCAAGCATGTTGGTAATCCGTTGAGCATGAGAGTTATGCCCTAACGGAATAGCGGTGATACCAACCGAGGTGTCCTGGATCTGCCCTAACGAGGCGTCGTCCTTGATCTCCCCACCCGACAGTGGCGTGGGGTCCTTCAGCGTTGGATCTATTGCAAGAAGAAAAACTCAAATCTCGATCCGATAATTATCACCACGACCCGTGATGGAAAAAAAAAATTGTGAAACCCTAGGGTTTCTTTGCGACTCTGATACTAAGAAGAAATAGATGGAATAATAATATTGTATTATGTAATGGTGACCGAAAGATCTCTTTTATAGTTACAAGATGCACAAGCCTTAGAATAGGAAAATGACCAAAATACTCATGACAAATATTCTAGGCCCAACAATAGGCCTATTCCATGACTCCAATAGCTATGACCGCTGAGATGGATGCCCTGTAGAAAAATCATACGTGGGAGTTGGTTGATCTTCCACCAGGGGAGAGAACCGTTGGTTGTCGATGGGTTTTCACAGTAAAATACAAGGTTGATGGGGCTGTTGAGCGATATAAGGCATGCCTTGTTGCAAAAAGCTTTACTCAGACTCCAGGAAAGTATTTTCTTGCTACATTTGCTCCTGTTGCCAAGCTGACCACTGATCGGCTTCTTGTCTCTAGCTGCTTGCCACAATTGGCCTCTTCATCAAATGGATGTGAAGAATGCTTTTTCTTCACGACAACTTGACAGAGAAAATTTATATGGATCCACCGCCTGGTTTTCAACTTCAGGGGGAGTATTCCGGAAAGGTGTCTTCTTAAATCTCTATATGGACTGAAGCAGTCACCGAGAGCATGGTTTCAGAGATTCAGCGTAATCATTCTCTCTTGGATTTACTCGTTGTCATGATGATCATACTTGCTTCATTCATCGAAATAATGGACGGTGCACCATTGTTCTAGTTTACGTGGATGATATTATTATCACAGGAGATGATGCTGATTACATTGTCAGAGTGAAGACTGAGCTTGGACATGCATTTGATGTGAAGGATCTAGGTCCTCTTCGATATTTTTTGGGGATTGAGACTGCTCGCTCACGCCATGGTATTTCGCTCTCCCAGCGAAAATACACTCTTGACCTACTTGAGGACACCGGTATGTTTGGATGTCGTCCTGCCACTCCTCCCATGGACCAGAACCATCGTCTTCATGTTGAATCAGGCGACCTTCTGCCAGATCCTTCTTTGTATCAGCGTCTAGTGGGTCGTTTGATCTACTTGACAAACACTAGACCTGATTTGACTTTCGCTATCAGCGTAGTGAGTCAATTCATGCATGCCCCACGGACTTCTCACCTAGATGCTGTTTACAAGATTCTTCGATACTTGAAGCCATGCCCAGGTCTTGACTTATTCTATGCTACTAGTGCTCAGCCTACCATTTCTTGCTACACTGATGCAGATTATGCTGGTTCACTCATTGATCGTCGATCCACTTCTGGTTTCTGTACTTTCCATGGGGCAACCTTATTTCCTGGAAAAGTAGGAAACAGAGTGTTGTCTCTCGTTCTTCTGCTGAGGTAGAATATCGTGCCATGGCCCAAGGCACATGTGAGATCATTTGGTTGCGCTCTCTTCTGACAGAGTTGGGAATTCCCTGTTGCTGGTTCATCTACTTTGTTTTGTGATAATCGATCTACCATTATGCTTGTCTCGGACTCAGTTCTTCATGAGCGGACCAAACACATTGAGGTTGATGTTCACTTTCTTCGAGAGAAAGTACAGTCGGGCACCATTGACACAGTTTTTGTCTCTTCCAATGAGCAGTTTGCTGATATGTTCACCAAGTCCGTTGGTCCCTCTATTCTTCGTTCTAGCTTGACCAAGTTGGGCTTGATTAATATCTTCGCTCCAATTTGAGGGGGAGTATTGGAGTTATGGAATAGGCCTGTTGTTGGGCCTATTCCCGGAGGCCCGGGGGTTGGGGGGCAACGCCCCCCGACTTGAATTTTTGTCATGGGTATTTTGATCATTTTCCTATTCTAGGGCTTGTACATCTTATAACTATATAAGAGACCTTTCGGTCACCATTACAATATAATATATATTATTCCATCTATTTGTTCTGTAGGAACCTTAATGATGCAGAAATAGTGGAATTGACTTCACTATTCATGGCTCTCCAAAAGGTTGAATTAGATTACGAAGATGAAGACACGGTTAGTTGGAAATTGGCTCCAGAATCTGGGTTCTCCATGAATTCTTACTTTAAAAAACCTTAACAAGCACCCTCTACCAGACATTCCCACTATTTGATTTGAATGTCTAATTGGGGTACCTTTGCTCCATTGAAGACTCGTTTCATGTGGATTATCTCCCTCAATAAGGCTCCAACCAAAGCCAACCGGTTGAAATGTGCGCATGATGGCAATGGTACTTGTGATCTTTGTGGGATAGAGGAGGAAACTAGGGAATATCTGATTTTTTAATATTCTTTTAGTGCATGGATTTGGAAGAAAGCAGGAAAAAGCGTTAGGATCCAACTGTTCTTTTAGAGATCTCGAAGACATGTGGAAATAATTCCATAACAGACGCAAAAGAAGCAAAATTTCAATGTTTATTCCTCATCTATGTAGGTGAAGCAATATTGTACATTCCAAACAAACATTTATGTGGAGCATACGATGGTGATGATTGCTTCTCTTCTTAAAGCATGAGTTGTTTGGATACTTGGTGTGGAGATTTCTTCCATTATCATGGGAAGTGGTTGGTTCGAGTAGAATGCAGATTATTTCTCATTTGATTCTGTTTTGAAAATTGTCCTTTTATTATCTTCTTTAATTTACTTTTGTAACCTTTTCATCGGAGAATATCTATTAATAAGATCATATAACACATCAATTTCTTTCCAAGTTATTTAAAATGCATTAAGGAATGGTGTAGGGTTGGATATGAAATTTGAAAGATTCTACTACATGATAAATAAAAACTAATAGTAATATAAATACATAAAAAATACCTTTGTAGTCGAGTGTACTTTGGCAGATGGATGTATATAAACATTACCAATGATTGCAGCAGACTTAGTGCCATCACCAACAGCTAGAAGATGAGGAGAAGTGTATCGATATTGGTTGAGGTACAGACCAGAACATTTTAGGGACATCCTGAATTTGGAAAATAAAACAGAAGTTACTTTGTTTTACTATTTTAATGAACTGATATATAAATTATTCAAAAAATTCTGCCAACCCTGGGGTTTTGATTTGTTCCCAAAAATCCACAGTCTCATAGGTATACAGCTGCTTTTTCCCTGCCAGGGGTGACAAGATATCCTGATCCAACCTAACAAAATCTGTAGGAAGGCTCCTGTTGAAAACTCATTACAAATAGACATAGGAGAGACAAAATTATCAGCAATATACTTTAAATACAATGTGCGACATAAATTCTGTCACTTATATTCAGAGGAAAATCAAACACCATCTTAGCACCAAAAGGGTTTCAGAACTGTAATGCTCAGATATGGATAGGAACAATGCAAGGATATCAGTCCATATTGCTTAATTTTATTTTCAGAAACTGAACTGTAGTCCTAATATACAGAGAGAAGCCAAAAATGAGTTAACATATCTTACACTAAGGCTCAGTATTCCATTTAGACATCCACACTATTCATGGAAGTATGCACATGTGAAAGTGAAAAAAAAGGAAAAAACGAGGACAGATTTAAGAAGTCAAATAAGATTTTGCTGTTTACATCTCAATATTTCTCAGGTATCATGTAACCTTTTTTTTCAAAAAAATATAAAATATATAAAATACATTAAAAAAAATTGAGCTACCAAATATCTGTATTGTTCCCCTGTACTCATATGTTCCAATCCACCACCAATCTATGGGTGAAGAAGTAGTTGGATGTCATTATATTTAACAATTAGGATAAAGGATATGAGTATCCAAATGAATCAACAGAATAAAGCCATAGAGTACATACTTTGTTGCTGATTGGAGGGCCTCAAAACTGGAAACACGCCGCAAGTTAGCTGAAAGCATCAAGTTGAAAGTCAATATAGACTTGCAAAAGAAAAACATTTAAAACTGCATTGTGCAATGGAATATGCGTCAGATGGGGGGTGGGGTAAATGTACCCACCCCGCACCAAAAAAAAAATTGTTTGGGGGGTGGGCTCTGCTTAAGGGCATTGGGTTTTTTTTTCACCTTTTTTTTTTAACTTATACCTAGTCTCCTTGTTATCTTGAATCTTTACCATTTAATTCCACAAAAAAGTATGGCAGGAACTTAATTCCAAAAATTGTACAAAAAAGTGGGACCGGGGACCGGGGCAAATGGCGGGAACTCATATCGTATCAAAACAAAAATTGGGACCGGAGCAAACAAGCGGAGGTAGCTTTCCCATATATCAGCCACAAGTTGTCCCTCCGATATAAAAAGAAAAAGAAAAAGAAAAAAAAGAATGTAAATTATGCAGCATCACATTGCAAGGCTAACCTCTATCTTTCCGATGCATGGAAACATCCTGTATGGCAGTAAAAATATCCGGCGTGAATATATAGACACCACAGTTGATCAAATCACTTACCTGCACATAAAGAAAGAAAGATCAAACAAAATGAAAGCCAGAGGATATTTACAACATTTCTACAAGAAACAACAAACAAAACAAAAGAAATAAAAAACTATCTGTCCCAAATATTTTATATATACATACAAAAGTTTCAGGTTTCTCCGTATAATGCAATAGTTCTTTCGTGTCAGGATCAGCCACCAACTCACCAAACTGATTGGCTGATTCGGCAACCACCTATCAAGATGAAAATAAAAATGAAAATCTAAGCTACACAAAAATACAAACATCCGTTCTAACAAGGGGTCTCATCTACACTTCTCCCCTACCTTGCTCACTAACATTGTCCCTATCCCTCCGTATCTTTTCTGAGCCTCTGGAAGTAATAGCAACAGTAATTAGGAAACACCAACATAATAAGTTAACACGGAATAGAATTGAATATTTAGAGCACGAGTTAACAAATAAGATCCCATAAAACTGGAAATTATAGGTGGCACTATCAATATAATATAACACAAGTGACTAGTGTTACTAAGAATTGGTATGCAATGCAACAAAAACACTGGGCTCATCCATTCATGATTGGGGGAAACTCACCAAGCATACCAGTCAGGGGAAAACTGCAGCAGACGTCACAATTCAACAGAAATATTTGCAACTGATGCAATGAAAACAAAAGAATTACATTTTTCTCTCAAAAAAGAAAACAAGTGACTCAAAACAGAAAAAAAAATAATAACGCGAGTAAAGCATAACCGAATTCATTTCTCAAGAAAAATTTTGGAAACTAAAGGAGACCCGGCACAAACCGGACTTTCTTCCATTATGATATCTCTGAAGGTGTAGAGCCCGCCCGCCGACCCATGTGGTTTATCCTCCCTCAAGTACCTTAATCAAATAAGAACTGGTTCACAAAGAGAACTCACCAAAGTAACAATTAATTCGAATTAACCCTCATGGGGTTTGCACTCTGTAGGCCTCGAGATCAAATCCCCCAGGCTTACCTGATGCACTTTTTTTTTTTTGTGAATTCTTCATCACCCAAGACAAATAATTCTAATTATCAAAAACTTCACCATACCGAACGGGCACTTTAAGCTCGCTGGAGATGGAAGATACGTAGAGCGCGAACTCCCGCTCCTCATAGAAACCAATTAGATAGATCTGGACCAAGTTCGAGATCTGACAAAAACCACAAAACATGGCATCTCAATCACATAAACACAAACAAAACACAGAGAGAGAAACACAGAGAATTAAGAGGGTTCTGGTTTTCGTTGATACCGATTTGCAGGCCGAGATGGGGTGATGAACCATGGGCTGCCCGGCGAGGGGGAACAGCGGCTTCGGGACGTTAAACGACAGTGGCCGAAACCGGGTGCCTGCGAATCGTTCAAAATGTGAGAAACAAAGGATAAAACGAAAAATGAAATTGGGGATAAGTTGTGAGAAAAAGATTTCACCTTTGGTTGGGCCGCCGACCATGATGACTGCAACAGACCTATCTTGCGAGATCCCCATGTTTGACGTACTTCCCAAAGCTTTTCTGATTGAATCAATGGCGGCTCAGATGGTGGATGGGGGAGAGGGACTATGCAAGTGGGGTTTTTGTTGGTCGGAGAGAGAAAGAGAGAGATTGTAGGGACATGAGATGAGGGCGTCAGATGCCGTACTTCACCCTCTTTTGGATTTTATGTACGGGCTTCTTTTTGTAAATTCAAAGGAAAATGAATGAGGGACCTTTTTTACTTCCGCAAGACTGTAGGAAGAATAACTGAAGCGCAGCTTAGATCGGGATCACGTTTATGTAGTACATCCATCGCCGTTTATCAAGTGTGTACCCATTTTTATTTAGAAAAATGTTTTCAATAACAATAATGATTTATAAGTCTCAATTGCACAGGTTCTATGAGGTGACAATTGAACATTACCTGTTATATCATTTATTTGATAACCATTTATTCCAAAAATCATAGTATCATTAATTCTTGTATTTCTTTACTATTGCATCATAGATAATCATAAATTTTAAAGCTTTTATTCATGTAACAGATTTGAAATTCTACTTGAATTTGGAAGACATGGAATCTTTTTTTATTTTTTTTTATTTGGGGAGAGATCCATCGCCAAACTCCAATGCGATCATGAATTCCACCTCGGTGAGGCATTTTCATCAATAGTTATGGTATCGGAAGGCCTTTTTAAAGATTGTTAATTTGATGGGAAAGTATAGTATTTTCTTGGACAATGACAGGTTATGAAAGTGGGCAACAGAAAAAAAAATTGGTCAATTCATACCCAATTGAAGATTAGAAACAAGCTTAGTTTTGTAGAAATCTAGATAACCACAAAAACGAGGTTGCCATTAGAAACGGAGAAGGTGAAGTAAATTGAAAGCGATGTCAGGTATTGTTTTGTTGTGTTTACATTATAGAAATTGTGTATTGATTAATAATATTACATTTATAAATGTAACAGTTAATGAATATTGCGGTTTGATGCGAAAGAGACATATTTAAACAATACACAGTTTTTTGTTATTTTGTTACATTGGAAATCTAACAGTCTTGTAAATGTGTGTATTGTTTTTTGTATTTACAATTAAAATGTAACAGTCTTGTAACGACATAATGTTATTTAACATGCGGATTCATGAATATTTCAAGGATCAATCATAAATGTAACAGTCAACTATATGTAAATTTTTTGACAAAAAAAATAAATATAACAGTCAACTAATTTTTAAATCAGTGTTATTTTTGTTACATTCGTAAATGTAACAGTAGCCGTTTGAAGGATTTTGACAAAAAAAAAATAATTTAGGTAAGTTTTGGTGTAATTTAGGTAAGATCTGGGTGTAATTAAAATTGAAATTGAAAATTGAGCTACTAGATAAGGATTTCAAAATTCAAATTTTGAAATACATAAATTTTGGTGTAAATATGAAAAATTAGTAACTCATTAGAGGAAAAAGGGGATTTGGGTTAATGAGAGAGATTTTAATGAAGGGCAAATTTGTATTTTGTCCTTTTTACCTTTTTTGAAAAATCAATAAGCCAACCAATGAGATGATGACACCTCATGGGGCTTGTGAGTGGGGCTTATATTTTGGGGCCTAAGGTACCGTTTGGCAATTGCTCAGAAGTACTTCTGAATGACTTCTCCTTCTGCAGAAGGAGAAGTGATCGCGTTTGGGAACCTGATAACTGTCACTTCTCCTTCTACAGAAGGAGAAAAACTCCTATTTCTAGAAGGAGAAAATAACTCCTTCTTGGAAGGATTTTTTTTCACTTCTGTAGAAGTTAAAAAAAAATTGATATTTTAACAAAAATACCCTTATAAAATTTTATAACTTCTCAAAAAACTATTTTTAGTTATTATTAATAACAAATTTTCTATCATCTCTTTCATTATAAATTGTTAAAAAAAATTTATCATGTGAATTTGATTGAATAACTATATATAAAAAAAATTTATAAAAAAAAACCTATATATAAAAAATATCACTCACGTTTAATATTGTAACAAACCCATTATATCATAACAAACTCAAACACATAATCACATAACAAACTCACCGACGTGTGCATGGGCGTATATCTATATATGGTCTGTTATGTCATATGTAGTTTATAAATTCATGAGAAAGATAATTCACCGGTACAGTGTTGGAATTGATCCGACGAGCTCTAGAGGAATTTTAAGAGATATATAGAGCAACATATAAACAAGGTGCAATTTTTATCTCAATCTTTTTTTAAGATTTTTATTATTGGTTTTTATTTTATAATTAAAAATTGATAATGTTATATTATATCTCTTTTTAAATTGATTATGCTATATTGATTTTAATCTATGTTTCTTTAAAATTAGGTACATGAAGATAATATTATCTTTGATATTTTTTTATGTGGAGAATGAATACTTGCAAAGTTTTAATTGTTTAAAATAATATATTCTTGTTTGTTTGGGTAGGAGGTGAAGTGATAATTTGATAAATTGAGGTTGTTTTTGTGATTATGATGTCTATTTGAATATTTTGATTCTTATGCCATAAATAAAAAATTATTTTAAGATACTTGAATTTTTATGATTTTTTTTTTGAATCTTTTACTGGAATATTTAGAAATTTTTTTCGCTTTATATGCAGATCTTTTAACATGGATAAAGGAAAAGAAAAAATTTATTCAAAACAAAAGGTCACTTGGGATTCACAAACCAATGAAAAATTCATAAGGTTGTGTGTCACCCAAGTGGATCTCAACGAGAAACAGGGTCATTCTTTGTCAAGGGCTGGATGGGCTAGTGTGTTATTAGACATGAACAAGAATTCAGATCAAGTCTTTGAAAAAAAATCAATAAAAAATCACTGGGATAAACTAAAAGCACAATATAAAGCATGGATGGCATTAAAGAATAATACTACTGGATTAGGATGGGATCAAATGAGGAACATGGTCGATGCAACTGAGGAGTGGTGGAAGGATTATATTGAGGTAATATATTATAAATTTTGTAAGGTAATTTTTATATTAAAATAATAATTAATTAGGTAAATTTATTATGCAGAAACATCCACTAGCTGCAGCTTTTAAGAAGAAATGACTTGAGCATGAAGACCTGTTACATAAACTTTTTGCAGGAACGATTGGAACGGGTGACAATGTTGTCAATCCTTCTTCCCAATTTTCGCAAGATACAATTAATTTAACTCAGCCATCGCCACCTTTGTTACACCTTGAAAGTGAAGAGAGAATTAGAATTGAAGATTATTCAACTCCAACTCTTAATCATACTTCTTTTGTGCAAAATGTGATGGATAAAGAGAATGATGAACCATTAGATGTGAATGATGATGGTGAAGTCCCTTGTAAAAATCATATGCTAGGCCCTTCTGAACCATTACGTAATAAAAAAAAGCGATCTATTCAAGCACGACTATCATCTCAGTTTGATACTCTCTTAGAACATGTGCAAACTAGGGCAAAACAAGGAGCAAGAGAAGCGAGGATGCGACAAGAAGTGAAACTGACTCTTCAAGCCAAAGCAAGAACATACCTTCCATTCATGATATTTGTCAAATGTTGAAGGAAATTCCAGGCTTAGATTGCATGCATGGTCTCTTTCAAGATTAGTGAATCCAACACTTCGTGAGTTGTTTGGAGAAATTGATCCAAAGATGAGGTTGATATGGTTGCAAACAGAATATGAAGAGAATCGTAGAGAAATTCCATAGATAGTTGTTTTAGAACTGTGTTTTATTTCTAGCATTGCTTGTTTATTTATGTATTTATATGGATTCAATATACCACAATCAAACGGTCGGATTCCACGTGAGCAAGATAGAGCGACAATGAATGCTTTTCGAGATAGAATAGCTAATGATATTTATTTGAGAGTTATTTGAGCCATTGTGTTATTTTTTAGGAATGAATCTTAAGAATAATGTCTTTATTTAATAAGATTATTAATATTTTAATAATATATTTTTATATAATTTTATTGTTAGTGTTGTAGGCAAATATTATTGCAATTATATGTGTGTTTTGGTCATTTGATTATATAGTTGATTATATTTATTTATTTATATTGATCTATTACGATAATTGTTTAAAATAGGGTCAAGGGTATTTTCGACAATTCATATGATTTTTATTATAAAAGTACTTTTTGAAAACATTCATCAATATGTGTTCCCAAACAACTTCTACTCCAAATACAAGAAGTTCCTTCTTTAGAAGTAACTTCTTCTAGAAGGAACTTCTAGTAGAAGTACTTCTAAACAAGTTGCCAAACTATACTTAAGTATCATGACTCTTTCAATAATGATTTCAGTCCTCCTACATGTCCAAAAGTTTAGGTTGGACATTGAAAAGTTTCAATAGGTATCATTATCTTACTGGTTCTTTGTATAACTTTTTTTAAAAGTAAAAAATGTAAAGACAATACTATTATTTCCTTAAATTTGAATTTTTCATTTCCAAAAAAGCAATATCAATAATGTATAACCACCTCCCAATATAACACTCCATCTTTTAAATAATTCTTTTTTTATTCTCTTATGTCATTCGTCACTTTAAAAATTCATTCCGCTGGCCCCCTCATCTTCGGTGACTGGTGTCACCACCCTTGGATAAGACATGTTTGGTATGAAACAAGATTGAGATGTCATTCTCAATCTTGTTTGGTAATCTCTGGATTACAATATAAAAAATATATATATTTTTAAAAATATCATTTCTACAAAATCTAATATATGTTAATTCAGATTCAATTTTATATTATTTAACTACACACAAACATCTTCTAAAATTATCTTTTATTTAATAAAATTCTAACAAAGATTCATTTTTATCAATTTTATAGGAAATTCATATTTTTTTTAAAATAAACTTTTCTTCAATTTCGTAACATTAACAATTAATATGTTGACAACCCAAGTAAAATAAAATAAATTATTAATAAGCAATTGTAAAATTACCACATGTGTTAATTAATATTTAATAAACACAAAAAAATATGTTACTATGATTAAATCCTTGCATTGATGAATAACATATAAAAAATGAAGAATAACAATAACATCACTCGCGATTAGGTGCGGCGAATGGCAGGTGCGGCCGCGACGTGGGCCGTCTGATCGCAGGTCCATCGCATCCGACGGTTGATGTGAATCGCATCCGACCGTCCAATGCGATAGACCCGTGATCGACGACCCGTGATCGCTGCCGCACCCGCCGTTCGCCGCATCTAATCGGTTCCCACAATAACATATTGTGATTTTTTTTTTTATTGGCTGATGTGATTGGTGGAGATGGAGAAAGTTGGTTTTTATTGGCTGATATGGATTGGTGGAGATGAAGGAAATTTTTTTTTTTAGGGTGAAGGACATCTAAATCCCTACAAAAATGGAAAAACTCATATAAATCCCTACTAAAATTGTGACAGACATACGAGTCCCTGTAAACTAAAAAAAATCCAATTATCATCCCTGAGTTAAATTTTCATCCAAACTTAATGGAATATTCTCATAATATTCCATGACATATAATTGTGTAGACATTGAAGTCCCTATAAACAGTCATAAAGACAAATTAGTCCCTATAAAAGATAAAATTGCCCCTCAAATACTTTTATATTAAATTGTGTACACATTGCAATCTCTATCAACAATTATAAAGACAAATTAATCCCTGCAAAGGATAAAATTGCCCTGAAATACATTTACATTTAATTGAATTAACATTATAGTTCTTATAAACAATCGTAAGGACAAATTTACCCCTGTAAAAGATAAAAACACCCATGAAAGATTTTTACAATTAATTATATAGACATTACAGTCCTTATAAAAAACTATAAAGACAAATAATATAATTTTTTTTTTTTCATCTTCTATCCTATCGCTCACACTCCACCTGAAGATTCCAATTTGGATGTAAAAATCTTTCAGGAGCATTTTTGTCTTTTACAGGGACTAATTTATCTTTACGATTATTTATAAGGACTGTAATATTTATCGAATTAAATGTAAAATTCTTTCAGTGGCAATTTTATCTTTTGCAAGGACTAATTTATCTTTATGATTGTTTATAGGAAATACAATGTGTGTACAATTTAATGTAAAAGTCTTTGAGGGGAAATTTTATCTTATATAGGGACTAATTTGTGTTTATGATTGTTTATAGAGACTTTAATGTCTACACAATTATTTGTGATGGAATATTCTGGGAATATTCCGTTAAATTTGGATGGAAATTAACTGAGGGATGATAATTCGGTTTTGTGAGTTTTCAAGGATTCGTAAGTCTGTCCCAATTTTAGTATGGACTTATATGGGTTTTCCCATATTTGTAAGTACTTAGATGTCTTTAACCCTTTTTTTAATATTTGGTGAGAGTTAAGATTAAGGAGGAAGTAGATATTATTAGGAAAAGGGGGGAGTTGGCTATGATTAAAAAGGAAGATGTAAAGCAAGAGTCAAAAAAAAATTTCAATCCACCTAAATAGAGACTGAAGGAATACTACCTTTTGAGTGGGATTCTCAGTCCCTTAATTAAGGATTTCCAATCCCTTTCTTCCAATCACAATCTTCATTTTAAAAATTATCCAAATAACTTATTAATCTGAATTGGGATTCTCAATCCCAATCCAGCCACTCAGTACTCATATCCAAACAAGCCATCGGATTCCTCTCATCGCTATCTATCATATGAGAAGTTGATCGACTACCTTTCGAGCCCTCCTTTGGCCTCCACCTCTTTCGATCTCTACCTCCACCTTTTTTCAGATACAGCTACAAATACAGATGAATATAGGGTTTGATCGAAAGAGGGGAAGTTTCGATGGATTTGATCAAAGGAGGGGAAGATTCGATGGTTTGTTGATGTGAATATAGAGTTTTTTTGTTGGGTCGAAGGAGAAGTGATAAAACTAGGGTTTCTTTTCGATGGTTTCATTGGAAAGGGGGAATGATCAATTGGGGGTATAATAGTAATATCCCTGTGTGTGGTTACTTGGGTAACCATGGTTACCAAGTCCGAGCAGACGCAAACAAACAGAAAGGCAAACATGCACAACTTAAAGGATTTTCAGAGGTATAAAAATAATTACAATTTTAACAGGGGTATACGTGCAATTTTATAACTTTCTAGGGGTATTCTTGCAAATCTCCCAAAACAAAAAACTATTTAGAATATAAAAAAATGCATATAATGTTTAAATATATTTGCAGTGTGATTATGAATGTCAAGCAAAAAAAAAAAGCATAAACTCTTTAAATGAATGTACATGATTTATTTCATATCATCTAAAAAGAAAGTGCATAACAACAAAAAAAACTGGATCATATCAAACACCAGATTCAACAAAAGAAAGAAAAAAAATAATGGCTGAAAAAACCTCTAAAAAAAATTTTCGATCTGCGCTTTGGTGTTTTAACAAGATGATCAATTCTTGTGGAATATCAGGGGCTATACACGATTACATAAATAGAAAAAAAAAACATCATTGTGAAAAAAAACATATTAGAGGGATCACTTACATAAATAGTTGTGAAAAAAATGTGGGGCACATGTTTTAATATGTTGTTTCATATTTACCTATTGAATGGTGTTTTATTATAAAAAAAAGACCGACGGATCTCATAATATTGTAACCGTCTCCATCATTAACGAGATCAGTTATTAAAAAAAGAGTAAAAGGGGTTCAAAAGACTAAAAAAAAGCATTACAAGTGTGTCATCTCATGGGGCTTCTATGAGACCTATAAAAATGGGGCTTAAAAATCATTATAATAATTATTCATAGGCCCCATCTTATAGGCCTCATTGTAAGCCCCATGAGGTGGCTAGAGCAAATACCTAATATACCATCTCTTTCATTTTCGGTAACTACTCCCCTTAATCAATGAGGTTGTTAATTTTCCATATTTGGAACTGAGTGACTAGTGGTCATAATTCCCCATCTTTTTTTTGTTATCTTCTCTTCAATTGTTATACATACATATTAATTGATAATTCTTTTATTCTGATCACTATTATTGTCTCTAAGAACACTTACCTCATAAAAAAGATTACATTTCGTCATTGAGCCAAGTTCATATTAATAGCTAAATATGTGTAACATTTGTAAGTCAGCTATATGTTAAACTATCTTGATCCTATTATGCAATATTTTAAAATGTTAGTTACATTTTTCTTTAGACTTATGTATTATAATTTGAAAATCAATCACATTGTGAAAATGTAACTGTTTGTTACATGTATTATATTATAAAAGTTGGTTACATTTACAAAATGTAACTCAACTTTAAAAAATGTAACCAACTTTTGATCTGACCATAGTGAATATATAAGTACTTTAATTCCATACTTGGATTTCTGTTACATACAGTTATGTAATTTGAATGTAGGGAACACATGTAATTCACTTACATTTACCAAAAGTCAGTTACATTTTGGATTTTCCAGTGACATATATCATTAATAAAAAAACATTACGTCTATCGCAAATACATTTTCTGGTGATTGAAATCGAATAATCATCAAATTAACAACAACTTTAAAAAAAATAAAAAATAAAATAACGTTGTTTACTCCTTATCAACATCATTTTCTGGTAGAATGAGAGGCCATAAACAAAAACCAAAACGAAATGAAACTCAATATGTTTCAGTGTTTTTGATAAAAGGGCTATGCTACGCAGGCCCCATTGTATAAGCCTCACTCATAGGTCACATGAAGTGTCAAATTTATTGGCTGTCTAGTTGACTTTTAAAAAAGGCAAAAAAAAGTACAAAAGTAACCCTATTTAAATCACACGTTCACGTTCTAGTTTCTCCTCTGTAAACACATCCCAAAAATTTCTAATCGTTTCTTAAAAAAATTCAGCAACTTAAAAAAATCATTCCGGCCAACCTGGCGTCACCACCCATTGATTTCTTTCGTTGCTTTCTATCATATGAGAAGTGGTTCGATTATTTTTTTAGACCTCCTCCGGATTCCACATTTTTTGACCTTCATATTGACTTTTTGATGAATGTAACTGCCTTTAACAAAACACTAAGATCAGATAAAAAAGAATGTAACTTAATTTCAAAATATATTGCACAAAAAGTTCAGTTAATTGAATTTTATTATTTAAGGCATGTAAATATCAGTTGTATATTTCAAAAATATAACTGACTTATAAAATATAATGCATAAAGGTTCATATTAGTTTGAAAATATAACACAACGATATGTCAATATAATATCAAAACTCTATAAAAATCCTACACAAAACATATTTAATATCAAACACCATATTCAAACAAAAAATTGTAAATAAAAGCCAGATCAAAGGCTATCATATTTAATATCAAATAACAAATTCAAGAAAAAAATTATAATAAATGCAAAAATAAACAATTACATAGGTAATACCTGAATCGATAGACATTGAAAACGATAGCTAAATCGATCAATTGCACAAAAGGTTAGTTACATTTGTGAATGTAACTCACTTTTACTATATTTGTGAATGTAACTCACTTTTACAACATATTCATATAACAAATCTATTACATTCTAATTGTGATGAGTCAAAAAAGAAAAGAAAAACACAATTGAATGCTCCCTCAACCACGATTTAATTATGATAAGTTGAAAAAGGGAAAAAAAACACCATTGAATGCCCCCCCCCCCAACCGTCCACCATTAATTAAGTTGGAAAGTTATCAAAACTCACTTAGGGGTATAATCAGTAATCCAATCTGTGCCAGCTTATGGAGCTCTATGAAATGAGGCTTGTGAATCATTTTCCTTGATAAAATGAGATTTCGATTTTTTGAATGATTTCACTTTTCAGTATCTTTTTAGAAAACCTTGAAGGATTTGAATTTCGGTTTTTGTTTTCATGGAATTAATGGTTTTTTATTATTATTTTGAATTGGTTTTGAAAAAACTAGGTTTCCTTAAATAAATTGAAAAGGTTGACATATTTTTTGAAAAAGGTGGGAAGGGTTTAATGAGGGAGAAAAAGGTGGGTTTTAAGTTAGGATAATATTGTATTTTACCATTTTAACCTTTTTTTAAAGTTAAACAAGCAACCAATGAGGGAATGACATCTCATATGACTTATCAATAAAGTCTGTGTAGCAGGACTCATTTTTGAAATATGAATAGCACAAGTCATGCTATATTAATTGACATACTAAAGAATTAAATTATGAAATTATCTTTAACTAAGTCATGAACCGTTATGCTATAATCACTGGAGACTAGACAAATAATGTTTGTTAAAAGACTCTTGGCGACACCAAAAAAGGTCACTACTGCCTTCTAAGAAGCTGCGATGGTTAGAGGACGAGTGGAGGTGGTGGTGGTGGTATGCAGCGACGGTGGTGCAGGGAGAATGGGAGAGGACAAGAGAAGAAATGAAAGAAACAAGAGAAAAATCGATGTAGCTCCCTGGAAATATATGAAAATCAGAAATAGTCCCTGTAAAATTGGTAAAATCTCCTCAGGTCGCTATCTTATTAAACAATATTATTTTAGTCCATATCAAAACCGAAACTGACCAAATATAACCATATATGGTAAATTACTGTTATACCCTTTAGAAATTCATTTTCTTTCTTGGAAAAATTGATATAACTATATAAAACTTATGAAAATAAAAAAGTCCCCGCAAAATTTACAAATCATCTTAACTCCGTGAAATCTTCTTAATA
Source organism: Acorus calamus (assembly GCA_030737845.1). Taxonomy (NCBI): domain Eukaryota; kingdom Viridiplantae; phylum Streptophyta; class Magnoliopsida; order Acorales; family Acoraceae; genus Acorus; species Acorus calamus. The sequence goes on along the minus strand of CM060865.1, from coordinate 26,094,337 downwards.
TCACAAAAGGTTCATGTGATTATCTAAAAGTGTATAGTAATTTATTTAAATTTCATTAAACAAATTATAGTCTTTTAATCAAGGTTTTATGCTTTTTGTTGTTAGTATTTTTGAGTTGAAAATGTATTATGAAATTTTGATTTGATTTTTAAATTATTTTATCTGATTTTGTAATGGCGTTGGTGAAGCTTGTAGATACCCCAATTTTGACCGTCGAGAGAGACAGAAATACTTTAAGTAACACCCGAAAATATCCCACAGTTGGACACCAAGTAGAAAACCGAAGTTCAGGAAACCGGAAACCCTAGCCCTAACCTAAACCGAAAACCCTAACCCTAGCCCTAAACCCTAACCCTAGCCCTGACCTAAACCGGAAACCCTAACCCTAGCCTTAAACCCTAACCCTAGCCCTGACCTAAACCTAAACCCTAAACCCTACCCCAAACCAGACCCTGGCCCCAAACCAGAACCCCACCTAAGAAAAACCCAAAAACCCTGAGTCTCTGGCAAGGAGCGGCTAGACCTAACTAGCCGCCCCATACCAGGCGGCTAGTTAGCACTAGCCGCCCCCCTGGCCGACTTTAGACCAGTCCCCTGGATGGGACATAAAGCAGTATTAAATGCTGATCATTGCGGCGGGTGATGACCTTTAGCCGCCTTAACTCGGCCGGATCAACCCAAGTAACCGACCCAAGCCACCGCCTGTCAGAGATGGGACGTTTGGCAGGTTATGATAGGGGCTGCTACCAAGAAGTAGCCGCCCCATCCTGGGCGGCTAGTTAGCCCTTCACCTGGTCCTCACAGAAGGACCAGAGAATTAATGAGGGGTCTAATCGAAGCCAACCCACTCCATTACCCCCTGGATATTCCCCTGCCTCTCTTTTACTACAAATAGAGGGGGTCCCAAGCCCAAATACATCATCCACAACATCAACAAACCAATCCACAACATCAACAAACCAATCAACAGCCCACAAACACAACCCATAATTCACATTCCCCACTAGAAATCCCAAGAGAGAGAGAGAGAGAGAGCCCCTTTTGTGAGAGAAATACATATTCCCCCACATAAAATACCCTCTCATTCCACCCTCAGAAACCCGGGCTAAACCTAGCTTAGCCTCTGTCCAAAAACCAAACCCATTTCCTACCGAAGTTCTGCCCAAACCAGACCAGGTCCTGGACGGCTAAACCCTAGTAGCCGCCCCTCACCAGACGGCTTGATCCCACTAGCCGCCCCCTACACACACCCCATTTGCACCCCTATGCCCCAAGACTCCTTTAGTCAAGCCCCGGAAGCAGAATATGATTATCTGTTTTTCACCTCTGTGTACGGTATATCCGTGTCTCAGAGCGGAGACCCCACAAACTCCCCACGTAGGTGATCAAATCCAACCCAACCTTTTCCTGCTTTTAGAAAAAGCAGGTGGCGATCATACAAACCCTGGAATCCTCTTGAGCCGTTGTCGGGCGCCTCAACCAGGCACCCTTCCGAGAAGACGATCCGACCGAGCCCGCCAGGGCACGCATCAGATCCGAATCCCCGAAGAACCCCCACACACGCACGCGCACACCGCGCACCGCCGGGATCCTTTCCGACAGCACTAACACGCCACATCGAATCCTTCCCGACGATACCGACAAAGCTGTAATTTATTTTTGTTCAATCTCTATGATGAGATTGAGGAGGTGAAAATGTTCAAAAATGACTCGATTTTTTACAATTGATAATGACATTTCAAGGGATGGAAATGTTGAAAAAATGCCGGGGGTATTTTCATCTTACAAAGAGCTAAATTTGATTTTATAAAATTTGTAAAGACTGAATTCGATTTTAATAAGCTTCTGGAGACTTATTTTGATATATTTTTGACCAGGGGGCTTATTCTTTAGCCATATATACTTATGGGGACTTAGGACAATTTTCTAAGTTAGAAGAACTTCTCTGATTTTAAGAAGATTTTAGAGGGCTAAAAAAGATTTTTCCCAATAAAAAAAGATTTGTGAGAAAGAGAGAGGGTGGTGGGATTGATGTTTGATATTGCAAGGTGGTGGGTTTGAAAAAAAAAATGCACAGTGAGTTCAGAAGGTTAGTGAAGACAGTGAATTGGGTGGTGGATCTATCTGTTCCATATCTTATTGCATGTTTCAGATTGTAACTATTTTTTTGTGTGTAATCTGGTAAATATATATTAAAGTGTTGTGGTTGTTACACATGCATTGCACATGCACAAGACCAGTGTACCTAATATCTCATGATGAGAACAAAATATGTGACATTCCACCAAGCAGCATGATTCCTTGCCATATGCATTGCCCATAAAATGTCATGGAGAAACAAACAATGAGCAGTCAACAAAAAACAGTGCCCTATCTCTGAAATTTTTCTCTAAATTGAGAAATCATGATGAACCAGTATGGCCAAGAACCAGTAGAGATAATTTTACTGTCAAATTTTATTTCAATTCTAGATCCCACATAAACAGTTGGTGCTCAAGAACCAGGTATATAGAATAGCATCATACATTTAGTAGACAAATCTCTGTCCTTTAACAATTCCTCTTTATATTTTAATCCAATGCAGACTAAATTTATTATTTGAACTCTCGTCTCCAGTATCAATGGGTTAAGAAGGTCGTCAAGCCATTTTGCTACCGTCTCCATTAATAGTCCGAGAGATGATTCATACTATGGGTGATGCATCAGTGTTGCTGGTATGTAGTCACCTTCATAGCTTTGATGGAGAGGTATACCAGCCCCATGGTTCATTTGAGATATACTCCGTCACCTGCTTCACACTCAGGTAATTGTCGAGGCCCCTGGAAAGAAAAAAAATTGAGACAGGCATGGTCAGTTTTAGTTCGAAAGGTTTATTGACCAGGAAATCTAAATTGTCTTCTCACCATTCCCCAAGTTCACGACCAAAACCGCTGCGTTTGTTTCCACCCCAAGGAGCCTGGCAGAAGCAGGGTTGAGAACAATTCACCCATACGATCCCAGCTTGGAATTCCTACAGTATGAGCATAATTAAATAAGATAAAAAATAATATAACATGATGACATGCAATTTCATGGTTGAGAAGTGTAAAAATGCCAGAAAAAATGTTAATCCACCTCAGCAATGCGATTGCAGCGTTCACGATCGTTGGAAATCACAGCAGCAGCCAAGCCATATCTGTTAAAGCATCCAACATCAGATGTCTCATTAATCTATAAGATGTGATTTCATGTCTCTGATGATATTTGCTTAAATGAAAGTGGCTCACTGTGTGTCATTTGCAAGTTCAACTGCTTCATCTTCAGTTCTGAATGTTTTGACGCAGAGTACAGGTCCAAAAACCTCCTCTCTCCATATTTGCATGGAGGTATCCACATTTGTGATGATGGTTGGTTCAATGAAGAAACCTTTTTTCAAATGCTGCCATATGATGACATGAGTTACTGATCATCACATACAAATGTTAGGATTGAATAAATGGGACCACCAGTAGAGATCATTTTACCTCAGGTCGGCCACCGCCGCATAGTCTCCTTGCACCTTCAGTCTCAGCGGTAGAAATGAATTTCTTTATCTTGTTATACTGTAACAAATAAATGCGATATCAGATTTCAAATATATCAGTAGCTTCATATTCACTCCAGATTAAGTCATACAAGTATATAACTATATATACAAACACCATGAATAACATAATGGATATCTCTGTCCAATAAAATGAAAGGATATAAGAGTAGAAATTACATTAGAGATATGACATGCAAGGTGTGAGTAGAATAATTCTTTCTGAAAGGAAGCAAAAACTTTATTGCAATATTTAGCAATTGTGATCTGAAACATCCTCAGTCACCACACTAATGAAACAAGAGACGGAAACTGTAAGGATTGTGTAGTTAATTACAGAAAGACTATATTTGCTTTGAAAGCCTAATGGGGTTCCCTGTCTTGTGTGTTTGTCCAAATTAATGTTTACGTTAGCATATTTCTGAGACAAAAAAGATGACCAGTCAAAGTAATGTTTTAAGTAATGTAGGTCAATCTATAAAGAAAACTGAAGATCGACAGTGACTGAGGACTCAGGTTCGTCCTCTGCTTTAAGAATCTCTCTCTAGGTATCCCCTAAGGTCAAAACATGAATAGTATATATCCTAATTAACTTGTTACATTAATTTCAAAGAAATCTTGGTTTAAAAAATTCATTTTTTTTAAAGAGTTTTAGAATGGTTTTAAAAATACGTTTATATTTTGATGTATTTTGAACATATTTGAAATGAGGTTCGAAAAAGATTTTGAAAAGGTTTTAGATGTTTCAGATAACTGTTTTGCAATATTCTGAACGATCAAGAACAACCGTCCGGAAATCCACTTTGGTCCAGATGATCTACGGAACCTTAAAAAAGAACTTCTCTGTTATAGCGAATGATCAACAGAGCAGGGTCCAAATATTGGCTTTTCTTTTCTGCACTACATATATTCTGACTGATTTCATTTTAAAAAACTAGTCATCAGATTGCAGATGAAAAATGTAAATAAATGTCTTGCAAGTTAACATAAACACACAAGGACATAAGATTTCTTGTTTGTTTTCACAAACATTGAACATGTAAAGAAAATGTTGGATACTGATAGAAATAAAAGTGGCCTTTGAGCAAAATATCACATACTTGTCCTTCACTGACAACAGGGCCAAGCCTGCAGCCTTCTTCCAATGGATCTGAAACCTTCATGCCTTTGATCCAAGCAACAAGCTTATCAAGGAATTCTACTGAAATGCTTTCCTGCAACATTACAATAATTTTCTAAGGTCAAAATAAAAAAGAGATGGCAAACCAAACCAACCATATGAATAATAATCCTCTCAACAAATTTACATTCAAAATTCCAACAAACTCAATTCAATATCCATCCATATTATTTACAAAGAAAACAAGACGAGGTCATAAAACGTCATAAAACTATAAGCAGAGTGAAAAAAAAGAATTAGGAAAAATTATTAAATGTTGTACTATGTTTCACGTAAGCCACATGAAACATGTTTAAGTGGTAGATATAATCTCATAGCAAGTAATAATACATAAAAAAAACTTTGTAACATCTACAAGTAATGTAAAAGAAAAATGACTGCTACACTGAAGACAATATTCTATAAAGTTTCGTTTTGAGAGTGGCTTAAAAGATATGGATAGGCAATGCTCAATGACTAGCTTAATAATACCACTGGGGATCTGCATAATAAGTAACGGTTCACAAAAAGAAACAAAATTCGGCTTTCATTTACTAAGATCATAAAAAACTCTGATATAACATAGAGAAAAGTGACACAAGTAATGTCATAGATCTTGTAAATTAAATTTAAACCATTATGAACGAGTCAACAATGCAGTGCAGCTTCAACAAGTGATTGATGCAAAATAATGCAGTGAAGCTAACCATCAATAAACAACTTAAATGAAATAACAAACACATGGATGGCTATCCCAAAATAATTGTTGCTTTCATTACTTCTTTAGTGTTAGGAATACGAACAATTATATTAAAGAGAAAATTATCCCCCATGCAAAAGGAGATGAGGATCTCCAAATCAAAATGATAATCGATTTTGTATGGGCCAAATAATTGGTCAACACTCATTCAATTTGCATAAGAGATGAATGATGATCGATGTTGAGTTTAGCTGGTCAATGATCAACCCACACATATGCCAACTCTGTTTCACTGTCAATATTCAAATGCTCCCAGTATATAAACTCCATAAATCGAGAGTATGCAACACCAAAGAACCTGGTATGGCCCAACCTTATGGATCTCTCTCGCTTCCATTGTTGTCCAAGTCAGCAATTTATAGTTGCACAGTTATTTTCTAGTTTTTATGGTACATAATATGAGAAACTCAACATTTTGGATAGAAGTATTTGACTTACCATCCCATTCCCCGAAGTCAATATATTGTTATATATGGTTCACTTAATTAATTTACCTTTGACAGACATGTGATTTAACTAGTGATATGCATATCACCAACAGTGCACTCTAAGTTTCAGAACTTTTGTACATCTGACCAGCTTGAAAATCCGTTTGAAGAAGCACCTTGAAAATCTTCATCAATATATTATTTTTGGGAGAAATGGTGAGGCACACCACCTGTAATTATATTAATTAACAGCGGTAAACTCTACAAGAGGAAGGGGATAAAAATAGTCCACCCACAAACAAAACAAGACTAAGAAGAGATAAGGCATCTCCAATAGAAAACCAGAATGATAGAGTCAAGCAGACTTGTTAAAAAAGCAAAAGGTACCCACATGTCTTATCTCTCTATTGTTGCTCAACACACAAAACACACAAGGAGAGTTGGGTAGAACCCTTCTGTTGTATTCACTCAACGATTACAACTTATGTCCCTATGCTTGGGACTTATATAGAGTTACAAGGGCCTCAACCCCACTACCCTTACTTGGTTAATCCCCTAACCAAGCAGTTACAAGGAGTGTGACTTGTACTGCCTGGGCAACTCCCCCACTCTGCACGTGGGCACAGAATTACCCGCATTGTGGGCACGCCGAGTGCCCACGAACGCGCCACATCGTCCCATGATCAGTTCCTGCCCCGTGAGATCCGCAACGTGCGTAACCATTCCGCCTCGCTGGATGACCACATCCCTAGACGTGCTGGTCATCTGAGCACATTTCAGATCTGCCCTTGGCGTATACGCTACGTCATGCCACGACTGGCACCCCACTCGTGAGATCCGTGCACGTCTTGCTGACACGTGGGCCAGGTCGTCCCACACCCCGCGAGATGTGCGCATGTACGTAACCGCTCAACATTGCTGCGTGCCCACGTCCCTGGGCATGTGAACCGCCTGTGCACATTCCGGATCTGCCTCGGGCATGTGTGCCACGTCATGCCATGACAAGCACCCCACCCCATGAGATCCGCGCATGTCTTGCCGACATGTGAGCCAGGTCGTCCCACGTCGAGGGCCACATTCCCGGGCTAGCGTGGCAATGCCCGCTCAATGCGGGAACCTCCAGTCCCGAAAATGTTCAGTCCATTTTACCGTCCAAAAGGCAAACGGCACATATTTTCATTTTTTTTTTAAATCATATACCTCATCTAATGAGTTATGTGTTTTTATGAAAGGTAAAATATATACGTCAATGAATTGAATGGCATAATTTATAGAAAATGAGAAATATTTTCAATGGGGCATATATCTCGATATAGTGCGTGAAGGGGGATAACGAGGTATATGGGACTCAGGGACTGCATTGGGCTGTAAAAATGACCGAGTGTAACAGAGCTACTTGTTATAAGATAAATAAATAAAAAAAAACCTGCTAATTTCATGATTTAATCAAATCAGCAATGAGAATGAACTTTCCCCAATCACTCAAAGGAGCCATTATGCAAAACCATTGATTTTGTTGTACAGTCTGTTGCGGAAAATTTTGTCCATTTCTCAAAAGCTAGATTCACTAAACACCGAATGAGGGATCATTTGTCTGAACTTTGCATATTTGCTTCTACCACACTTCTTATTTGCCCTTTTGAACAACTCCCACATATGATGGGAATTCGAGGACGATAGATTCTTTCCCCAGACATACCTTGGAAAAATTACAATTAAGGAATACAAGCAGTGTAGAGTTTCACCTTCTAGATGGCACAGCTCACATTAAATGCTAAGATCAGCCCATTTGCTCCTATTCTCTATGGTGAGAACAATGTTCATACAATGTAGCCACATGAATGCATTTGTCTTTAAGAGGATTTTTCACATCCCAGATTTATTTACATCTATGTGCTCTAACAAGATTCCTTTCCAGATATATCTATTGAAGACTGAATAAAATGATCTAACAGAAATCCTGAGCTCAATAACTCCAAATAGGGGTGGTAAATAAGCCGAGCTTGAACAATTTTTAAAGCTCGGTTGTAAACGAGTAGAGCCCGAGCTTATACGAGCTTGTTTCGAATATAATTGTTTAGTGATGATTTTTTAATATGATTGTCTATTTTTGGCATATTATCTGTTTTTTGCATGTTTTAATTGCTAAACGAGCCTTTTTTAGCTAAACAAACCCGAGCTCGAGCCTTGATTCGAGCCGAGCTTTAACCGAGCTTTTCACGAGCCGAACTGGAACACAAAATTAAGTTCGGTCCCGAGCCGAGCCGAATTATAAACGAGCCAAGTTTTTACATGTCAAAGCTCGGCTCACTCGACTCGTTTACCACCTGTAACTCCAAATGGATTTTTCATCCTCATTTAAATAGATATGAGTTCGATACAATATGTCACAACAACTCTTCAATCTCCATCATTTTCCTTTGCTCAGATCCTTCCTATTTTCCAACACCATGCAGTTCCATTCTCCCTAAGTTGCATATGCAGTCCCATCCTATACATCATAAGCAGTCGACTTCACCTTACAGAAAGCACATAGTTCATCAATATTTACATAGGAATTTGAGGGAAGGAGGTTCCATTGGAACCTTCGGCAGTGGTGACCAGGGTCACCTAGGGTCTTCCATGAGTAAGGTTTAGCTAGAATCTACAGTTTTTGTTTGCAGGGGGTTTGACATTTTTTTGTTCCCATCTCTATTAAGCACACCCTGGATGTTGGCATTTAAAATTGGTAGCTTTCCGAGAGACTAACTGTTTTTTCAAAAATGTGTAATCTTCTTATAAAAAGTGGTTTAAAAAAAAAACATGAGTGGTCTAATATTCAATTACTGATTTAAAACAAAGGAATACACTGCAGTACATCAAATATGATATTCAACATGCAAACGCATTAACAAATATGGTACAGTGAGCAGCAATAATTGATACAATATTTATAAAAAATGATGGAAGCACATGTATTGACATTTTTGCATCAGGAGAATAATACAGATTTCTGATCTTTGAGAGACCTCACCCTCATTGATAGATTTTAAAAATGACAGAGGACATTAAATGAGAGAAAAAAACTTACATGCACAAGAAGACGTGATGTTGCACTGCATATTTGACCATTTGTCCAAAAGCAACCAAAATTTGTCCATTCCGCGGCTGTTCAAAAATTTACAACTTCACATGAATGTGGAAAATTTGTCTGTGCCCATACTGGCATCACCAGGCTTAAGACTGGTTCTTATAATTATAAGTTTACAACGGATGAAGAGATGCAAAATCTCGTGCCCCATAGCTATCACAAACATGTATTAAGAAATGGAACAATGAAATTTGGAGCTCTAATACTTCTATATATATGGTAGAAGTAGCTAATTTCTTCAGGTGGTAATATGTAAATATAACCATGGTTATTAGTCAGGAAGCAAACTCATTCACTACCCATTCACTACCATTATACACTATTTCCCTTCCCTCGTATGCTTTAGACTCATATCCTTCACCGTCTCAATGTAGGTCCAAAAATGTGTTTTGGCTAAAATTTATTGCAGTCCAAATGTTAAGCTAGATTTGATGAACGCATTGTGCCTATGTACATGTATGAGGCAGAGGACAACATGATAGACACCTATGGACACATGTGAGGCGCATTAAGTGTCTATAATTCAAAATTAATTTTCATAATTTCGAAACACGTGTTTCCATAGATTTAAGTGCGGCATGTGCCGCATGTGCTTTTTTTGAGGCCAGGGGCATATGATCTAACATGTGCATTTTTTTGAAGTGACCGTTCGAACGACCCAAATTTTGTTTGAACTGCATAACCGCCATCTGAACGAGATTCGAGCGGTAGTTCAAACGTCTAAAAAATGAACGCTCTAGAAATGAACTATGTTCGAACGGCATTCAAACATTTGAAATCCATTCGAACGGTATTCGAATGATAGTGTAAAAAATAAAATACTGAGGTAAGAGTATCTCTGCTCCCTTTCGCCAAACCGATACGCTTCTCTAATCCTCTTTTACTGTTTTATTGTAGAACGACTTATACATGCTGTGTTTTTTTTATCTTGATTTGAATATGTGGCTTTTGTGTAATTTGAATAGGTTTATACATATCCCTTAACGCTTATAAACCTAACAAAGACCGTTCGAACGGACCTATGAGTTTGTTTGAACAGTCAGTGTGCGAATCGCACATACAGCATATGTGGCTGCACGTGCATTTTGGACCTTGACCGCACAGGCGGACAACATAATACTTTGAAACATTGTGTTTCACGAGAGGACATGGCGAAGACACAGACATATACGTGGCATGACATTATAATTTTTTATTCAGAACTATAGTAATTTTTTTTTTTTTGGAGAAAAAATGGTAGACTGTCTACCACAATACATTAAATTGGGAAACAACCAATTATTACAAAACTGAAAAAATAAAAAAAAGCCCAGGCCAAGAGAGTTGAGAGCACTACCCCTCCCATGGCAAAAAACACCCGTCACCAGCTCACTCCTCCATACACAAAACACCATCTATGGACTCCAATCTCAATACCTTGGCTATATATGTTCCCCAATCCGAGATGAAGATTTGGCACCATTCCCAAATTCCCTCTAGAAGAGGCATCACTCCCTTGAAGACCGCTTGATTCCTTGCTGGCCACAAAGCCCACACCACCACCAACACCAAAAAAATTTATATCTATTCTCTCTTGCTTAGTTGCTTCTATCCCCTTATGGTTTGAGCTTCTTTCCCTCCTGCCATAGTTCATCAAGGTTCACAGGGCAAACCACTGAAGTATGGCGCGCGCCCATACTTCTCTCATCACAGGACACGCACAAAAAAATGGCATGAAAACAATAGTAATCTTTATACTCACATGAAGCCATATGACATTAAAATCTCAATGAAATTGATAGTTGATCACTAATATAAACATATCAAACACGCGCCCATCTCTCTTGTGTTTCATGTCTTGGTTGAAATTTAAAAAGCATTCACTCGATTGGTAAAGATGTCATGCTCACGAGACCCAGACTCATCTCAAATTTGGAGGTGCAACAATCATACAGCATCATGAGGTTCAAATCAGATAAAGTGTTGAGTATGTGAATAGATTCGTCCTCTAGTAGTAGAGTAAGAGAAACCAGAACATAGACCATGTACAGAAATTTCCTTAACATGCCAATTTGAAGTATCACATGTAGCTAATTACTTAGCTAATTTTGCATGGCAGATTAACTACATACATCTAATTTCTCATGCATTGCACTCTCTCTCAATAAAATGAAACCATACACTGAAATTTATCTGCCTGCTGTTGAACAGTTCTTTTGATGCCATAAAATGGTAAATACATACAAGTCACCTGGCTAAATTATGTTTTGGTTTAATTAGTGGTTGTTCCATGTATATATGCTTCAGACCATATATGAAGTAATCATGAAGAAAAAGAGACATTTGCAAAAAGCCAGACCTTTATCGAGGTCCACATCCTCAAATACAATGATAGGACTTTTTCCACCAAGTTCCAATGAAACAGGCTGCAACAAACAAAAGCATAACATGTAAATTAAAGTTGAAAATGGTTGCAGGAAGGAAGAAGCTGACTGGTACAATAAATCATGATACTAGTATTTATTGGAAAAGTTAATTAAATTTTAGACCAGCATTAGCAAGCATGGCCAAAGGAAGAGACAGATCAGAAAGAGAGATTTACAAATTACTAGGTAACTTTTTTAATACCTTGACCACTTGAGCTGCTGCAGTCATGATTTTTCTACCAGTTTCAGTGCTTCCAGTAAATGCAATCTGAAAAGAGAATATAATGCACATATAAATGTGAAGACAAAGCGATCTCCAAGGAAGCCAACTACCAAGTCCAGAACCACACAAGTCAACAGTGCATATTCTAAATAACAATCTACAGAGAAACAGCTAATGAAAAAAAAATCAGAAATTGGCGGCCTTCAACTATGTTCTGATTATTATTTACTTTGAATTTAAAGAGAAACTACTTTGTATTTGTCTGGGCCATATTCTTCCTTGACAATTAATTTGGTCGCACCTCTTTAAAAAAGCAAAATGATTAACAATGAACCTTATCGATGAGAGGATGAGATGCCAAAGGAGCACCAGCTTCAGCACCTAGACCAGTTAGAATATTTAAGACACCAGGAGGAAGTCCTACTTCTTTACAAATGTCAGCCAATTCCAAACAAGTCCTGAAATTAAAACCAATAAAATTTACATAAATATAAAGCAGAAAGCCAACACACAGACACAGAAGAGAAGGAATTAATTTGGAATTCTAAGAAGAATTCTTCAAGTTCTTCCATTCTTTGTATTTGTCAACAAAAGTATAGTTCCATTAAAGAGGGGGGGAGCAAAAAAATAAAATATACCAAGACTTACACTGATGCCAATTCAGAAGGCTTTAATATTGCTGTGCACCCAGCAGCCAGGGCAGGAGCAACCTTCCATACAGCCATCAGGAGAGGATAATTCCTAAAATAAACATTAATAAAAGTCATATACTTTATCAAAAGAATAATATCATAACAAGCAATGGATAATTGGAGACTAGAAGCCCAAATATACCCCAAAAAAATCAAATTATGCCCATGAGATATTAATGAAAAAACAAGGATTACTTTAACCTCAACTTGATAGTCCAGTGTTACATAACTTAAATATGTGATATATGCATAAAATGGTAGGCATTCTACCCCGGTTTTATAGAAATAGAGGGAATTCCCAAGGCAGAATAACATAACCAAAAAAAAAAATTAAGTCCGAACCATGTTGCAGTAGAACAGTGATTTACTGCCAACAGGGACCAGAATAAAGAAACACACCCTACTCTTCAATAGTCAACTTCTCCCTTATATACAACACATGGCTAGCACAGGCACAGAACCAACCGCAACTTCTCCCAAATGTTCTCCACGTACATCAGATCACTCCTCGAGGGGGATTTAGTTACGGATATGTCATAAAGACCACCGATATATTATATCATAGTTCAAAGTGCAATCGTACGTGCTGATGTGCCCCCCTCGACGCACATCAACACCAAGGTGTTGTCCAAGTGCTGTCAAAGTGCAGCCATGTGCGGGTTTATGTGGCCATGTGTGGCCATGTGCGGCAAGCCATTCGAACCCAGTTCGAACGGGAATCAAACGGCCCTAAGGCGTTCGAACCCAATTTGAACGGGAAATCAAACACCCTTCAGGCGTTCAAACCCAGTTCGAACGGATTCAAACGGCCTTTAGACATTCATACCTAGTTCGAATAGAATTCAAACGGTTCGAATCCAGTTCGAACGGGATTCAAACGACCCTTACGCGTTCGAACGGGATTCAAACAGTCCTTGAGTGTTCGAATTCCGTTCGAACGGGGTTCAAACGCTCATATACTAAAAAAAATTTAAAAATAAAATAAAATATACAATGTGCTGACACGTACTGCCGCATGTACGGTATGCGGACCCCACCGCATATGGGGGTCCGCACATGTTTTTAAACTATGTTATACATATTTATGTTATATCAAAACAACCACATATAGACATTAAAATTATAAATAATTTTTTTTTCTCTCTCTATATATATAAAGCTCATTTATAATTATAAGATGAAGAAATAGGAGAGAGATAACAGATGTAAAAAGACGATGAATCATTATTGCATGATATGGGAATTATAACAAATAGACGCAAAAACGACTATGATCCACATAAAACAACCCAAAGAAAGGGATAGAACATGTACATGCAGTTCCAGTGAATAAAATATTTTCAACTCACAAGATGATATCAATTCCCAAGGAAAGTTTGACGACGTCCAGATTTTGGAGGGCGAGAGGGTAGACGGGCTATTGGGAAGTTTTGGTGAGGCGAAACCTAAATGATAATGAAGTTGAGGACTACTTGCAGTTGTTGGAGGAACTTCAATGCGTGAAGGTTGTGGCCTCCCAAAGTGATAGGATCATATTGGGACCGAAACCATGTGATGGGTTCTTTGTTAAGGGCGGGTACTTATGGGTGAGACGTGAGAGACCGGGTAGTCCTTTGTTGGCACGGATGCATAAGGAGGTGTGGGAATGTAAGATCCCTCTTAATTAAGACTTTCCTTTGGACCTTGTTCCAGGAAAGGATCTTGAACAAATCTCGCTTAGCTCGATGGGAACTGACGTTAGATGCGAGGTGCGTGTTGTGCGGGGCGACGGAGGAGACGGCTATACATCTGTTCATTCTATGTCCTCTGGTCATGCAGGTGTGAAGGTGGCTCTCGTTGGCCGGAAGGGTGGGGGTCTCTTTCGGTTCTTTCGAGGGTGCTTTGGTTGGAGGGGAAGAGGTTGTGTGCGACAGGCGATAGGAGCGTGCGGGCGAAGTTCATTCAGATTTTAGTGCCGGCCATCTTATGGTCAATATGGTTGATTAGGAACCATTGTGTGTTCAAGGGGTGTATTCCCTATGGTGAAAACATCTAGGAGTTGATTGTTCGTCTTGTGGCTGAGTGGGGTGTTTTTTGTGTTGGAGCACGGTCAGTCAGTCTAGTTAGTGGGGTTTTCATGGTTCATGAGTAATCGGTTGTAATCTTCTTTTTTCTTCTTTTGGGAACTTCGATCTAACGCAGAGATCTCTCATGCGAAGGATTGTAGTTTCTGGGAGGTTTTGAGTTTGTGCTTATTTGGGCTTACCCTTTATATACATTAGAGGGCGCAAGCTTACCATTTCATCAAAAGAAAAAAAGGAGGAAAGTTTAATAATATAAGTAGTTGATTGAATTGGTTACCAACATTGTGTGAAGCATACGCATCCTCCTCAAAAAGTCCCAAATAAGCAAGGGTTTTGATAATGTGAAAGAAAAAAAGGCAAAAAGGAAGGTCATCAGTATGCGCAATTGATGCGGCACGATCATTGACCATTCGATCAATGTTGAGGACCACCAAATGGAGGATTATAGATAATTTGCATTTCTTAGTATTCTATTTTTATTTATTAGATTTATCATATCTTTTTTGGATAGTTAGGATTAGTTAATGTTTAGATATAATTCAGATATGATTTTTTTGTTTTTTAGTTATGATTTTATTTTGAATTTTGAATTTAAATTCAAATTTACTTAGGGTGCGTTTGGTTGCACGATTGCGCAGCGTTTGCGATTGCAGGAAGCTGCGTTTGCAATCGTGCAACCAAACAGTTTTGTAGTCGCAGTTTTAAACTCAGCGATTGCAGACAAATAATGTCCAAAAACTGTGATTTCAAAAAGCTGAGAAAATGAGCTTCCTGCATAATCAGTTTTGTAATCGTAGATTCCTGCAGAATCAGTTTTGCAATCGTACAACCAAACGCACCCTTAGTTAGGATTTGGTTAAATAAATTTGTGATTTGAGAGATTAATTGAGAACCTAGTTTGTTAGGACTCTCTGTTTTATAAGTAGTCTTTGTAATCACAAAATTAAAAAAGAAAGACTTGGTTAATAGAATTTATTTATTGTCCCTATTGCATTTTGTTATCCTAGAAGGATTAACTACTACATAAATTTTCCATCGTTCATGGTATTCTTAAAAATCAACAGATTCGTTGAAACCCATCATTCTGGCATTCTTCGCGAATCAACAGCATCATTGGAGCCTGCAAATCTCACATCCCTGAAAGTAGATCGGGTCAGCAGAAGAGCATAGTCTTACGCTGCATCAGCAATAAACCTGTGCCTTTTTTCTTTTTCCCCTCTTAAGTAATACTTTATGAGGTTGAGTTTGGCAACCACTTGGTTTGCACTTATTCAAGTGTTAAGAGTGGAATAAATGCATCTGGTAATTTTCTCTAAGATTGATGATTAAACATCTACATAAAAATTAATCAAGTGATCTTGCTAAGTGAAAAATTGTGATTATTTAAAAGATTGTGATTATTTTTTAAGCATGAAAACATGGCTACACATAATTAAAATGATAAAATTATCAAAAAAAAAAACATGGACCTTAAATGCCTAAGCAAAGTGCATTGGATGATATGGTGGATGTGGCAGGTCAAACGCACAAACACATTCACATCATCTAGGTATACTTAGTTGTGCATTTTGGGATCAAAGTACTTTGCAAGTAAGAAGCCACAGGAGGTCCTCCCCTAGCATGCTCGACGAAAGCCTCAAAGGAGGAAGGCAATGGCAGTTCTGATAAAAAACAACAAAAAGCAAGGAAATTATTTTACTACTTAATCCATATGGCATGTCGTCGGTCGTTCCCGTGATACCTCCTAATGGGCTCTCTAAGGGGACATCCATATGGATGTGCACAAAGGATCTGATCTCGTACACTTCACACTAATTACTTTTCTGAATAATAATTATTGTTAAATGCCTTAGATTGATGTAGAGTTGACATTACATGATGTTTCATGTGCCACATCATCTTATGTCAAATTATTTAAGTGAAGTTCATTGTGCAGTTTACCGGTAGTTTACTAGTACACCTCAAATTGTGTCATGTTCACTCGATGGACTAGACACAATATGTCATATACCACAACATCACATGTCATCTAATTGCATTTGGCTATTAACCTTAGTTTATAAGTACTCATGATAATGGATGCCAACTCCACTCAATTGACATAGAGTTAACACAACATAATGAGACAAGTATCATGTCAATGCCATATAATTTCAATACACTTATTTAAGCACTTCACAATTAGTTTAATAACATACACAGTGATCGATTACTTTAAAAGTTGTAAAATGACGCATTTATCCCTCTCACTCAATAAAGTGTCACAAAATGATACACCTAAATAAAAAATTCATAAAGCCATATCATAAAATCAAAATTTAAGTCTGGTCTGTGGCCCAGCATATGCAACCAAATGGAAATCAAGGAAAAAAGCATGACGAAGGTAAAGAAGCCAAGATCACATTCAAGTAGTTTTCAAGTTTGGAGCCTGGGAAATATGGCTGATTTGGAACCAAGTAGTTTTCAAGGGCGCCATCTAGGATTCAATACAAAAATTCATCAAGGGGGACATTGTTGTGCGGGGGCCGACAAGGTGGGATTTGTGGATGGTAAATTAATGATCAACGAGTAATTAGGGGAATTACAGCCTGTTGGAGCCTGTTGATATCTCTTCTACATGCCTAAGTCCTTTTCTTTTTGGTTTCCTTGTAATGTTGATTTTCCTTTGTTTCGTCAATTTCACTTGACATTGTCCTATGTTTACAATATATTGTGGTAGAATGTCTTTCTTTCAAAAAAAAGGGCCCTAGTATGCAAACTCTCAAACAAATGGGGGCAAAATAAAAACCATCATCATCATCTATTCCTATTTAAGATTTTTAAATGCTGGTCTTCAACCCCAATCCCAATAGAACACTCCATAAGGGGGTGACGACAGAAATGTATGGAAAAACACCCTAAGAAATTGATTGATCTTGTAATTTTAAAACTTTTTTTGGGAATCTTGGATTATCACTAAATAAAAAAAGTCTAATCAATAATCTAGAATAGAAATCTTCACTTATAAAATGTCGCTTAAAAAGCCACTATAAGATTTAGTAATGATTGATTTACCAAACACTACTTATCAATTAAAAGAAGTGGTTTCCAGATACCACCAGAGTGTTTTAATGAACAAGTTCTTTCTAGTTATCAATTAATTTTTGAAGTTCCATATAAAGGAATTTAACAAACAACTCTTGATTATAGCAATGAATTTGTGGCACTTAACTTGAGACTTGGCTATATTTCAAGTTTACCAAACACAACCCTGATTTTAACTAATTGATAATGTCCCTGATATTACAACTAAAAAAACAGAAGATCCCATAATAGATGTAAAAGTACATACTAACCTATTAAAGTCTTTACTTGATTATACATGTTTAAGTTACTTGGCAAGCAAAGAATTAAGATAACCTTCGCCAATTCCCATAACACATCCACAAACTACCTTGGGACAAAACAAAAGGAGTCACAATATCCTTTCTATCCATTATCACGTAACATAAGAATTCTTCCGCTTTCCACAAATGTAATAGGCCAATTCAATATCTATCATATCTTGATTAAGTCAATGGAGTTGAAGGGGACACTGAATCTCCATACATCTACATCTATTAATATTTTTTTTGATAAAAACATCTATTAATAATTGAAGGAAACAATATCATATATTTTATGGGCAAATATGCACGTTGTCACGACATCAACATCTATACATCAGAAACTTCTTGTTATTCGGGTTGCACCATAGCTTAATGGTTGACAACAAAATTTGCAACCAATCATAGATAACCAGGATATCATAAATTTCTGAACCAGAGCTTATCTAAACCATATCAGGAAGGTTTTCAATGCAGATAACTTCAATTGCATGCAAACAGCTCATGCATAATTCAAGTAAACTTGTAAGTGAATCTCACATCAACTTACCAAGGTGTAATTAGCCCGACAACTCCAATGGGTTCCTTGAGGACATGACATTTAAACGTATCCATAGGAAGAGAAATGGGAATCTTTTGTTTTTTGTCCAAGGCTTCAGCAAGATCTGCATGGTACTCAAAGCAACCAGCAACATCATCCTGGAGAACAAACAAACATGAGATGAATATGAAGCACGTACTGTTAAACATCATTCAACTAAAAAAGAAAGGTCACCATACACCTACCATGTCCCATGCTGCTTCATCCAATGGCTTCCCACAATCCAGAGCTTCAAGCTTGGCGAGTTCAGACTTCCTTTCCACTATCTACAAACCCATTGGAAAACAGTGAGCCAAGTACTAAACCAAGAAATAGAAGCTAAGGTTGTGTTTGACCTATTGCATATCATCCTATTTCTTGGACTTTTGCCCATATTAATTGCTATAACACCTTTTCATGGATCCAGCTAATTGCCAACCAACCTCTGTCGCTCTAGTTTCTAGAGAAGACGATGACAACAAAATCAACTACAATAATCCCTTGTCTTCCTTTCATCTCACATGCTCCTTAATCCACACCATTTGATATATTGATCAGGCGATTACCCACACTCTAGTATGGAAGAGGAAAGATTAAAGATAAAATACGACTTAGACTTAACCTAGATAGCAAGCCAAAATCGAAATCTGGGACAAAGAGATGGGACATCACATCCTGCAGACTGCAGTATTACAATATCAACATTAAATTCAAGTGAATAATGTTTATCAAGACTAAATATCGATTTTCACATTTTACTTGTTTCAGTGGCATATCTCCCATCCACTAAGGACCACATACATAGATGATGGTTCAAAACCCAAACTTGGCAGCGTGTGTTTGATCGGGAGAACACCTATTTCATAATATATATACATACATATACATTTTTTATTGAAAAAGGAAAAGTAGATTTGTTGAGAGTGGGATTTGAAACCACACCCTTTCGGACCAGAACCTAATATACATATACATATATATCCTAGCCATTGAACAACCCAAAAGTCGAAAAAGCAAACAACAAGAACAAATAAAAGTATAAAAAGATTTAAACAATAAAAGATGTATCCACTTGTCAGTTGTCTCCAAAAGACCCTATGAAAAGAAGGGTTTTCAGAGGTAAAGGGAGAAGAGAATAAATATGGCCTAACGATAGATTCCTTGCTCCATTTTTCATTGGACGTTGTTACACTCAATTTTTTAACAGTCCAAATACAGTTTTATATGCCCCGTTGGAAATTTAGTGAAACATATACATTATTAGAAGCTGCATATATCTTGTTAAAATTTTCTTATACTTCCTAAAAATGGATTATTTCAATTCGAAATAGAGCGATATACATTTTTTTTATCAAAACATATACATATTAAAAATTTTCTTATACTTCCTAAAAATGGATTATTTCAATTCAAAATAGAGCGATATACATTTTTTTTATCAAAACATATACATATACATTATGTTTACTATTTTTTTAAAAAAAACATGGTCTTAGTTTTGGACCATAAAAATGGTTGGGTCTAACATTTTTCTTTTTTATTTATGGAAGATGGGAATTGCAATAGTAGGCTTAATAAGTAAAACTCATATAACAATTTTTTTTTTTTTTTTTTTTTGGAGCCTGTGATGGGAGAAACAGGAAATAAATAAAAAACAGAGAGAAAGTGGGTAACAAATAAAGGTTCAAGATCAAGAAATCAGTCTACTCAAGGAAGCTCAAAATACCAAAAAAAAAAAACAGAGAGAGAGTAAGATCCAATACTTTGGCAGCGATAGAACGCAAGTACTTGGCACGGTGGGCACCAGAAGCACGCGCCCAGTCCTTCCCTTTGTTCCGAACAAGAGCCCTTCGAGCAGCCGTCACTGCCAACTCCACATCCTCCGATGTCGCCGCAGGTATGCTCCCTGCTCATCATATATTACAAGACTTAAATACAAACTCCACTGAATTGGGGGTGATCGAGAGAGAGAGAGAGAGAGAGAGAGAGAGAGAGAGAGACCGATGGTGTCTTCGGTGGAAGGGTTGATGACAGGGAGACGCTTGTTGAGGATGGGGTCCTTCCAATCGCCGTCGATGTAGAGCTGTCGGTGAGGGACGGTCCAGATCGACGACGAAGACGACATTTTTTTTGCCTACACTGAAGATAGACTGATCGGGGTAAAGCGTGAGTGCCGACACTAAAACATTTCTGCTCGCAGCCTCCGCGTACGTTTTGCTATCAACACCCTCTAATTTTTCTAACTCATTTATAAGCGATATAATATATCATGTTATGTGTCTTAAAAAATTCAAAACTTTTGTACGTTGCAAAAAGGATTAATCAAAAAAAACCTTTATGAGTCAGGGACCACAGGAGGATCAGGTCTCAATTCACAACCTAGTCAAATCATGTGTCATCATCAATCGTTTCACACGCCCCCCCCCCCTCTCCCTCTCCTCCAATTCGGCCTTGTCCATCTCCTTTGCATAACTTTTTACTAAAAATATTGACTTTATGATAATAAAAAATTAATAAATTTGATAATCTAGACCAATCACTGGAGGACATGTCATTTTATCATTTTTTGATAAGTGAGATTATTACTTTTATTGGTTCACATCAGATTTGATCATAATACTGATTAAAAAAATTATTACTATCATTTTTCTTTCACTCCCGAACCAAACCCAGGATTCTTAAAAGTGTTTCCATCGTTCCAAAGCCTTCACTGGTCATTCTGGCCATAAGACTATAAGGTTGTGTGAAGTTTCTAATGCAGTAGTGGGTGTTGTTTGGATGTCTAGGAGTTATTTTAGCCCATGAAACCATGATAACAGTTTTTTCTTGTGTCAAACATAATTCATATGTGGACCCATGAGGAAATGCAATATAAGTTGACAAAATCCTCTTTTGATAGAAATAACTCTGCTCTCATAATCTCATATTAAACAGTTTTGAGTCATATAAATTGGGTATCAGTTCACACAAGAATTCTCTATACCAACACAACAGATCTCCTCACCATTGGATATCACGTGCAAATGTGAGCCAAAGCAATTTAAGCAAAGATAGTTATGACTCAAATCTCATAAATTTCATGAAGAGAATATAACAAGAGTCCAAGTACCCAACAATATTTTGTTATATCATACACATTAATAACTCTCCAACATCATTTAATCATGCATCTCTTGAAGAATCCCCCATTTAAAAAATCACATAAAACCATACTATTATGTAACCATTCATATATATATAAGTAATTATAAATATAATGATGTAATCTCAGTGGCCATGATTTATTCTTCCCTCAATATGTCACATATATGTGTGTATGTGTATCATGATCTACTCATCAAGCATAGCCACACATGCCGGAGGAGCAGAGCACGCCGGGCAGGCAAGAGAGGGCGCACTTGCCGCAGTGGTTGGCGTCGGTGGACAGGTCCACGCACTCCCCTCCGCAGCACCTCTGCCCCATCGGGCAGGCGCGCCCGCACGCGCCGCAGTTGAAAGGGTTGGTGGAGAGGTCCTTGCATGCGCGGTTGAAGCAACAGGCGTGGTTGGGGGACATTGCCCGGCACGCGCTCGCATCGTGCGCGCACTTGTGGGCGCGGGGGTGAGGATCGGACGGTGGAAATGGGACGGCCGAGGAGGCTTGGATGGCGGTGATGATGAGGACGGACAGGAGGAGGTGGAGGCGGCATGTGAGGGCCATTGGAAGGCTTTCTTTATTTTCTCTCCCTTTGTGTTTGTGTGGGGTTTGGGTTTGGTGGGGATTTATAGGGGTCGGTTGTATGTATGTGTGATTTGGGTTTGAAGAGACTCACACGGTTTGTCTGGGTTTGGATTAAGTCAGGATTGACTTCGATCAGTACGGTGTAGTTTGATTCATAGATTGTGTAGTTAGATTTATAAACTGTATCGTTCAATACTGATGGTATCACATGGTTTGTCTTTGTTTTTAAATTCTATATTTGTTTTTCCTAGTGATGATTGAAAAGTCTATATTGGTTGAAAGAAGCTTGGGGTCGCTAGTTGGTTTTTGCTTTGAAGTGTGAAATTAAGGTGGGCTCGTGTGTGGTGTACACAAATATGGCAGCATACTATCAAGCAGTACTAGAAGAAAGGAACATGTTATGCTTGCTATTTACTGTATTCATCTCTATTTGAATTTTCTTTTGAAATATTTATTGTCTAATAAAATATAAGTAAAATACTTTAAAAAATCTTCTAAAAGTTAGAAATACTAAAATCAGTCACTTTTAAAAATTGTACATAAAAAATTCTTCTTTTACAAAAATAGAAAGTAAAATGACTAGACTATCCCTATGTTATTTACTATTTAAACATCATCAAATATATTTTATTTATTCACACTCGAATTAAAAAACATTGATAAATAATAAAATATTTGTTTTAATTTGTGCATGAAGTTTATTATTATTTTTTGTATATATAAATACACCATTAAGTGTTTAATAGTAAAAATTGAAAATTTTCGTTCTTCACTATTTATGGGTTTGGAGGTCATTTATGCTCCATGTGATTATCTTCTCTCTTAGCTCAATTACACTTCGGACTTGATCAATCGCGCTTGTCTGTTGATCGCACTTCTGGTACTCCCATTGAGCTTAATGCCAAATTACGATATGATGATGGTGATCCTCTTACATATGTCACTCGTTATAGACAACTCGTAGGCAGTTTTGTGTATCCCACTATTACTTGCCCTGATATTGCTTATGTTGTACATATTTTCAGCCAGTTTGTCGATGTGCCACACACTACACATTACTCTGTAGTTCTTTGGATCATTCGTTATCTTCGTGACCTATATCTTGTGCTTTGTTCTTCTCGCCTTTCTTCCGCTTTTGAGCTACGGGCTTATGTTGATGCTGATTGGACAGGTTTTTCTTCCGCACTACACATTACACATGTTTTTGTGTATTTCTTGGAGACTCTTATTTCTTGGATGACCAAGAAACAAGATATTGTTTCTCGCTCAAGTGCTGAGGTGAAATACCGTGCCATGGCTTCCACTATAGCTGAGGTTGTTTGACTTCGAAGTCTTTTGGGTGACATGGGTGTTATCATATCTGCGCCTACTCCGTTATACTGTGACAACAAGAGCTTCATTTAGATTGTCAATAATTCAGTTTTTCATGAGCGAACAAAACACATCGAGATTGATTGTCACTTTGTTTGTCATCACTTTTTTGTCGGTACATTGTCCATACCCTATATTTCTTCTATTCTTTAGTTATCTGACTTCTTCACAAAGTCCCATATGCTCCAGCGCCATGCTTTTTTTTTAACAAACTCTCGGTATATGATACACCATGAGTTTAAGGGGTGTGTTAAATATATTAATATGTATTAGAGGTATTTTAGTATTTATTGTCATTAAGGGTATATTGGTCCTTTTATTTATTTATTTTGTATTATATATATTAAGTGTAAACTCTAATGAAATCTTGGTTTATTCATTTATCTCTGATTCTAACACTCCGTTCGGTCAGATCAAGCATGCAACGAGTTTAGACTAGGACGGTGTGATTTGATTGGTCTTGTGGGAACACGTGGTAACCCCTGTTTAGGCCACATTTTTGTGGCCTACATATATTATACATATTATTAATATTAAGTGTAAACTCTAATGAAATCTTGGTTTATTCATTTATCTCTGATTCTAACACTCCGTTCGGTCAGATCAAGCATGCAACGAGTTTAGACTAGGACGGTGTGATTTGATTGGTCTTGTGGGAACACGTGGTAACCCCTGTTTAGGCCACATTTTTGTGGCCTACATATATTATACATATTATTAATACTATAATAAGGTAACAATAATAAGAATGAAAATAATATTGAGACAATAAGATAGACCAATTGAACGGTTTTGAAATGGTATACAAAATTGTACCATTCATTTGATAAGAAAGATTAGAAATGGTAAAATTATATTTCATTATGTTATTTTGTAATATCATTAACGATCGTACCATTTATTATAATGTTATAAAATTATACAAAATGATACCATTGGTACAACCAGTTAATCGTCATGTTGAAACAAATGATAATTTACTACATCTATGCATGCATGTTTACTTGAAGTATGCCTGGTCAATAGTTCTTTTTTATTTATTTTACTGATTTGTACCTTATCAATACTAATAAATTAAGAAAGTTTATATACAGTCGACTCTAATAAGAGCACTAATTTTCCTTTTCATTGCAGCTTCTTGCAAGAGTAAAGAAACAAAATCAAGCTTCCGGTGCTAGACAGAGCTAAGAACCAGTAATAATTGTCTAGCCTAGCTTCCTTCATGTCATCAGAGAACCAACTATGTTGTCTCCCACATGGACCTGTAACCTTTTCAATGACTGTGATGAGGAAGGCACTAATGAAGCTGCCCACTCCAAACACACTAAGGTAAAGAGCAATGCCAATGGTCTTCATTGTTGAAGGCACTTGTGCGTAGAAGAACTCTTGCATCCCAACCACTGTGAATACATCAGATACCCCCAGCAATATGTATTGTGGTAACAACCAAAAAATGCTCAATTGATATGTCATCAAGGTTTGTTGTCTACTAATTTTGAGCCTCTGCGATTCGACTAAGG
This sequence comes from Acorus calamus, assembly GCA_030737845.1. Classification (NCBI taxonomy): domain Eukaryota; kingdom Viridiplantae; phylum Streptophyta; class Magnoliopsida; order Acorales; family Acoraceae; genus Acorus; species Acorus calamus. Next base: position 26,069,358 of record CM060865.1, on the reverse strand, counting down.
CAGACACAATCATGGCTATGATCGAAAGGAACATACCTATTGCCATCCTTTGGACCACAGTAATCCCTTTGTCACTTCGAGTCATTATTCTTGCGATTGGGATCACTAGCTTATCATACAATGGCATCAAAGATATAATAGAGATAGTTATCGCGCCTTGTAGCATCGCAGGAGGGATGACGAAGTTGCCTATATTTCGCTTCATCGATGCCCCTTGCTTTGTGAAGAACGTCACTGGTTGTTGAAACACGACGGCGAACAACAGAAGTGAGATCCATGTTGGAAGAAGCCTCAATATTACTTTTGAAAGACAAGGTGGATCTTCCAATTTAGTGTTTAAGTCTGTCAAATCCAGACTAGCTCCACCATGGATGTCATCTTTAAGTGGTTTATCTTGCATTCTACTACCAAAAAACAGCCTTGTGTTAGATTTTAAAGAAAACATAGCAGCACCATAATAACAAATATATATAGATATTAAGATAGATAAAACAGTACTCAAGCTCAACAAGGTCTACTTCTCTTGGTGGCAAGCGAATTCTTCCGGTCACAATTTTCGCTACGATTTCCTTAACTGTTTGGATTATATCACTGACGGGCTTGTTGGGCGCAACCTTGGACTGCTTATATATGTAAAAACGAGCGCCGCACGTGAAACACATGACTGAAATTCCCATGGCGATGGTAGGGATTGCAAATCCCAATCCCCAGCCATGTGTGTCTTGGATGTAAGACATCACTGAGACACCCAAGAGACTGCCTGTGCAGATACCAAAGTACCACCACTGGAAAAATAGGTTCTTCTTCTTTGTGGTCTTCTCATCCTCCTTGTTTGTGGGAGATTCTTCAATATCCAACTGATCAGCCCCAAAAGCTTGTAAAGATGGGTTGTATCCACCTTGGGCTACAGATATCAAGTAGAGAGAAATGAACAAAGAGGACATGGAGCCAGCTGGTTTGTCCACTCCATTCCATGGCCACAATATTGATGTTGTGGTCAGTGCCACAAGCCCCTAATTCAACAGTAACATAAATCTTTAGATCCCACTATATTGAAGTATTCAAACCTGCTTATATTCCTATTTTATCATCTCATTATTTGGCGCATTAACGATATAAATCACAAGTGTTAGCATTTAATATGGACTTGCAATGCAATTAATTATTTTAGGAGGTTTGTACATGCAACTTTTAATTGTTTTGGTGTGTTGATCTTGGGATTGAATTAACAAGAAGAACTATGTATTAACCATGACATAGAGCAACGAAGAGACGAGGATGGTAGAGAACCGATCCCAGTAAGAATCCGTGAGTAGGGCAACCAACAGAGGGAGCATGGACGTGAACCCGCACCAGCTGTTGACGCTCTTCGCCGCCGAGGATGTGCTCATCTTTGCAACGTCTGTCAGATAAGTCACTAGGTTCGCCGCCACTCCCTTGTATGCGAACCTCTCCACGCTCGCCACCACTAATGAATTAATGGACAAAGATTATGGTCAGTGACAGTGTATCAAATTCACATGCAATAAAATTATCAAGAAGAATATAAAAATTGACAAAACTTAATTACCTATGACAAGAACACATGGCTTGCTTAGACCCATTGATTTGTTTGTTGTAGCCAAGCTTAGAGAAACCGAAATGAACAGACCAATTTTTTTTTGTTTTCTGTATTTTCTCGTCTGATAGTCCCCAACAAGATGGATTGCTGAATCATCCCATTAAATCCCAAGAAGATGGATTGTCGAATCATCTCATTATGGGAAAGAACTTCGAAGAAAAGATACTTAAAACCTTGTCGTAATATATGATATATAGTGCAGTTGAGTAGGGCCAACTTTTATTGAATCAAAATGCATCATTGTTGAGAGAAGATGTAAACAGTCAGTTGGAGATGTCGTCATGGTAGTGTCACGTATTATAGATTTTTAAAAGAGAATGAATTAATGAAAAATAGACACTTATTAATTTAGACAAGCCAAAGATTAACGCAAGGCATGTTTTTGTCTGCTGTGCCGTTTGTGGCAGATGCTAACAAGAAAGTTTCTATGACGCGCGCAGACAGCCTGTTCACGCAGCCCCCCCCACAACATCTACATGTTCACTATTAAATACAATTTTATATACCTCATTAGCTTATATAATCGTTGTACGATATATATCTTAGATAAAAAAAATTCACATTTTTTATATGGAAAAAATCATATGACTCATGTCTTTTCCTATGACTCCTTGAAAACACTATGTAAATCTAAATAACCCTTTGAGTTAAACTTTCGTTTAGATGATGAATATTCCGTTGCTAATCCTTACTGAAAATATAGTGTACTAAAAAAACTCTACAATTTATTAAAAATGCGAAAATCATTTGTAAATGATGATTTTATCCCTTTGGATAGATTATAAAACCATATCCAAATGAATAAAATTATCATTTATAGATGATTTTTCGTATTTTTAATACATTGTAAAAGTGTTTTTGGTATACTATATTTTCAGCTATATGGTTAATCTAACATAATATTCGTTGAATAATCATAATTTGTCAACGAAATTTAACTCATGAGGCTATTTGGATTTACATGAGTATTTTTAGGGCTTTATATGGACTTCAGGAAAAGTCAGGTGGTTATATGGAGTTTTTCTTTTTATAAATGATATCATTTAATTTATTGAAGAATATATTTCACATTTTATAAAAGTACATTACTCATTAAAGAAGACGTATGATTTTTAAAATAAAAAAACAAATTTTTTGATGGCCAGGAAGGTTCAAATAAAAAATTAACATTCATTAACATGAATTGGTTCCATCTGGGGAATTTACTTTATTTGTTCGAACATTCATTGGTACAAAGTGGTTCAATCAGGGGAACTTATCTTCCTTATAATTAAGTTCAAATAATATTAAGTGAATGAATAGGTTCAATTGCGGAAATTTATCTTCCATATTAGTTCAAATTGACCTTCATTTATACTAATTAGTTCAATTGGAGCAACTTATCTTTTGTATATGTTCAAATCATACATTATTCATATGAATTGGTTCAATTGGTGGAACTTATCTTCCCCATTTATTGAAATCAAATATTCATTGGGGAACTTATCTTCCTTATAAGATGCAAATCGAACATTCATTGATATGAATTGGTTTACTTAGGGGAACTTCCTAATGTTGACACTATGAACTGACTGATAATGTTATAATGTTCACTGATATTGCCAAGACAACATAAACACAATTTAGGGTTCAAGATAGCCTGATTATTATTCTCAGATAATAATGACTTATATGTTGATTTTAAAGCTATGATGGTGTGGAGTGCAATAGTCAAGATTTTATAATAGTTTGGTAAAATTTCGGATCCTTCATGAATGCAGTTTCAAATATAAATAAATAACTAAAATAATAGTAGCTTAAATATAAAATAAATACATAAATACGGTTAGATTCCTATAAAATAATTAAATCTCTAATTAAATAAATAAAATATAAGAACAATGTAAAATACATTTTTCATTGACTAGGTACAATTTTTTTAATGGCATCTAGCTTTTAATGACTGGATACAAATTTTATAATGACATCTAAGCTTTTAAATTTAAAATTCTAAACACACTCAAAATATCTAATATGATATTTCACAATTTTCAATCAAGAAAAAATCATTTAAATCAAAATATAGAATTAAAAATCTCAAAATTTGCTTATGTAATTATTCTTCTTCTGTTTATGTGATGAATCATAATTAGACAGCTAAGACTATAAGATAATGTAATATGAGATTGAGTGGGCATATGCAGTGTTGAATAACATTAACATTGAATGGAATATTTTTTGAATATTCTGACAAAAGTTTGGTGCAGGGACTAAAAACAAAAAAGACGTTAAAAGTTAGGGACTTAAAAATAACTAAATATGAAGAAATGATGGATTGATCATTCAATAGCATAGTTTGTATGAACTTAAAGTAAAAATCCCAATAATAATTGGTATTGCTTGTCCTGAAGACATAACTCTTCAATTAATAAACTAAACGTAAGATTGAATTTTATCTTGATCTCTTTTGAAATAAAAATAACATGAAAACATAAGATAAATGTGCACATTTATTTTAAGTAAAAGGTATAAGTTCAACATAAATTTTCAATTACCAAAAAGGATGTCCATTGGTAGGTTAGTGTCACATTAGCAGCTGACTTTATCAATTTCCCAGGATTTATTATAAAGATTTTCCTAAAAACATTGTTGCTCAAAGCGGCATCAGACCAATAAATTTATTTGTTTTTTTAAAAAAAAAAAACACTCATGCGATTTGCGTTTTAGACCCTAAAATGAACTGTGTAACATTTTTTTTTTTAATATTGATACCCTCAAGATCCTTGATCATCTTTTATAATGAGGGGCATGTAACATTTTCTTTTGTGTTTTTTATCCGAGTAGCATCTTATGTGGATGAGGTTAAATAGAAAATATATGATATAGTATATGAAATTAATCAATTATGCAAAGGTGCACATCCATGAGTGTTAGAAGCTAGAGAAGATGGATTAGAAGATTTACTTCCTTTTTTTAATTACTTTTTTCTAGTTATTGCATGTTACGTTGGAGATCACCATAGTAGAAGAAAATTTCATTGTGTGGGAGCTCCACTACTGCGCAATAAATAGGAATCTTATCTTAAAATACAATATTGTATTAACTTCGGCCATTAATTTAGTTGTTGTTGGTGCTTAATTCGGGTTTACTTCCCTGTCGGAGATGCCAAATTGGCCCAGATTCTTTTCTTGGAATCTTCTTTTGTGATTAGGTGCCCTTTTAGTTAGTGATTTCTTTTGGGGAAGAGAAATGGATTATAGCAAGAATTAGATCAAGCAAGAGATGATGTAGAACAGACCCAAAAAAAAAAAAAAAAACAAAAAGGGAAAAAAGAAAGAACGAAAGAAAGAAAGAATATGATGTAGAGAAATGTTGGGGAGGGATGTATGCAGCTCTTCTTCCCTACCCAATTGATACACCTCAGGAGGGGTTTATTTTGTTAGTTTGATGTATTGTATCCTTTTCTGTATTTTCTCACCTCCAACTTCTTAGGTTGTGTTTGCATGTGTGAACCGCAAGATTTTTTTGTCTCAAAAAAAAAAAATAGTTGTTTGAAAAGCTAAAAGTTAAAAATGTGTTTGGATCGATGTTTAAAATTTTTTAACTAACACATTTTTACTTTTCAAAAACAGAATTTACCCAAACACAGATCGAAATGAAACTTTAGTAAAAAGGTAACATCGTTTACATTTTACTCAAAAAAAAAAAATGATGTTTTCGGTAGGTTGGATCACTTTTAAATTAAAATAAAAAATTGGGCATATCATCTCCTAGAATTTTCAGAATTCATTTAAAAAATAATTTAGGTACTGTTTGGATAGAAACATAAAAAAAATTTGGGTTTATAAGTATTGTAGGAATTTATGACTATACCAGTAGAATAAGTGATTTTCTATTTGGTTGTATTTTTAGTTATTCTCATTAGAAAATGTAGTAATGAAGTTTTTATTGTTTGAATGACTATGGATAAGTTAATGCTAAAATGTGAATAAGAAGTGGATAATGATTTTTAAAAGATAAAAAAATGATTTGACATATGGTCCCATGATTTATAAGAGGTGATGACAGTTGATTTAACATGTGAGTTCACTTTATACGAGTGGAATAGATTACACAGAAAAACAAAATTCCAGAAATGACCTATAATACAAATACCAATTTATTTTCATCTATTCTAGCATCATTATACTCATTTATTCATTACAAACAAACAACTTTTTTTTGCTTATTCTCCCTTTACTCTCTCCCGTTCTTCCCCTGTTCCACCACCCAAACAGCACAATACATTCAGTCTGTTTTATATCTCCGTATGCAATTTAGAAGTAATCTCTCAACCGCCTATACACATATTGTAATGCCGTATACACCGCTCTCACAGTGTATGCTATACTATCGCACTGTATAAAAAAATTTTTTTATTTTAAAAAATGCACTAATATTTCTGAATTTATACTTCATTATTTATAACAGTTTGTTTGTTCTTCAATGAGCGAGTGTACGAAAACTCAGACTGGGTTTAAACAGAGAGCTAGACCGTGGTGCCATTTTGTTTAGTTGAAAGTTGATGCTAATATATGGTTGTCCTTATTGTCAGCATTCTATAAGCCATCTTTTGACTACAATTGGATTAAGTTCAATTCGTCCAATGTTTCCTTTGCTTGTTTTCAATTTGAGATTCAAAATAACAAAAAAAATATGGTTTGGGTACCACAAAAAGATGGCAAATCATGGATTTTGCTTAAATATCTTGGGAGTTAGAGGAGGCTTTCTTAGATAACTGATGCAGTCTATATATATCTTCAAGTCCTCTTTGGCAACTGGTTAATGCCAAGTATACAATGTACGATAATTTCATATACATGAATTAAATCTAATCAGTAAATTAGTCTTGTTACATAATTCATTTTCATTTTTTATTTTTATGACTTGAATGTTGAAAAATGTAATCCGGTTGCATACCAATTGACAATAGAAAGAAGACAACTTAAACATATAGGCTTCATTATAACATGTACATTGAACAACTTTCTTTTCTACTTTTGACATCTCATTGCCTTTATCTGCAGCAAAACATCACATTTAATCCATGGGAAGCTGAGAAATCTTGTACTCGAATAATAATTTGGGTGGTAGGTTACATGATACCAAGCAGAAGCCATTCTTGGAAATTCAGGCTCTTTGCAGCTCGATTTAAACCACGCCTCGACCTCCCTATGCAAACTCTTTACAGCTATAAGAATCCGATCCTTCATTTCTCCGTATCTCTTCTTATCCTTCACCAAATATATTGATCGGTCCCTCAAATTACCAGTCAATATCTCATCCTCGCTTTGTGATCCATAATAGTTCATTAGAAAACTAAGCTTCTCAGCATATTGCCTCTTGTAATCATCAGCGACTTCAAGAAAATCCTCAAAACCTTGGACTTCAAGATCATGATCATAAGATGAACGGGCGATTTCTTCGGACCACAGAGGTTCATGGCTTTTCTTTCCAGTTGGGTAGATTGTGGCGCGATAGAGTTTCCCTAATACGCCAGTCGATCTGTATGTGAATCTCTCTCCTCTCTCCATAAAATCTGGGTATTCTCTTGGTCTTAAATTTCTTGGCATCTCGGCAGGTGCCCCTGACTTTGCAAAATCAACCGCCATGGAATGAAGGTTGGCAAGCTGAAGACATTTGGGACTCCGGGCTTTAGCTGGTTCGCGGTCTGCATAGACCAAATGTGCAGTAGATATGGCACCTAGGGTATCATTGATCATATAATCAACAAAGTACTTGTGGATTTCCTGCAGTTTTTTTTATTTTTTAAATGCAGTGGAGAAAGAGGTAAGAAAACTGTCACTTCCAAGATATGGCAGATAACAAGAAAACACATCTGAGAAAATGTGAGAAGCAAAACCAAAGCAATTCTTTTTCCTTTCACTACTATCATTCTCGCTTCACATGTTCATGTTGACAGAATACTTATTCTGTTACTTATACTATTTCTAAAAGGATATCATGTTAACTAATACCCAAGGTATATTTTTTTTATTCGTCTCCTAAGCTAACTATCCTCCCCCCCCCCCCCCCCCTGACAAATTATTATGCTGAACTCGCAACATTTTCTTTAGTTTTCTTTGTTCTGTAATTTTAGTAGCTATAGTTTACTAACAAAAAAACATATGCTTGTTCATTATCTTCACAATGACCTTCGACCTTCCAAACATTCATCCTAATTTTGTCATTAATAAAATCAAAATAAATAAAGAAAAATAAATTTATGGTAAAGAATAAACTAATTAGTCAGGCATACCTTCAAAGTTACTGTATGATCCATAAGACGAGCTCTTCGACCAATGTAGTCCATTGGTGCATCGGTCTCTGACGGGATAAGATCCTCATTCCAACTTGCAAAGTATAAATCACCATCCAAATCACCACCAGAGCATTCATTTGGATGAGGTCTGAGTGCAAAAAAAAAAAATCCATTCAATCAGAATCCAAAATTTTTTCCTACTTCCATAAAGAGACGGTGAGAACTACATCAAAAAATATATAGGAAAAGGGATGGTACCATGAATTTATGAAGTAATTTCATCGTGATCAAACATATTTAAATAGAAAATCACGCAACAACTAATATTAGGATTAGATATGTTCTGGATTCTGCAATACACTACATAAAGAGGAGACAAGCCAAACAATCTTAGTTATTAAGCCAATGAAATAAACAGATTGGAAAGATTAGGGAAAAAAAAAAAAAAGGTTAAAATTGAAGGATGAAGGACATAAAAGTAATTCATCAGAAGTACAATGAAGAACACTATAAGAACAGAAGATTTCTGGAATCATGATCATGAGAGCCATAAGAAGATTCAGAATTGATGAGAGAAGGATGTGATAATCTCTGAGGAGAGTACAATAAAATAATCAACAGATTCATGCAGGGTGATATTATAAGCTCATGTTGAAGATAAATTTTCTGTGAATGAATGAGTAACCTTGTTCCAGCTTTCCTCAGGAAAAAAAAAAGAGTAACCTTGCTAATTGCTCATTTGCTCACTCTAGCATCCTCATTAAAAAAAACTCTCATACACACACAAAATATATATATATATATATATATGTTCAGAGTTCAGACATCAATGTGTGTGTGTGTGTGTGGACCCTGATGTGTAATAATTAATACCAAAAATGAATTCTGTCGGTGAAAAAAATCACCGCAATAAAAGGTGGCAAAGCTGGCCCTTTCCATCACCAGAATAGATTGCTTAAGAGGACCCGACTTCCCCTCTTTTTTCAGCCTTTTTTCACTCTACAAAGCTGGCAAAACCCCCACCCACCCATGCATCGTCATCCCACCATCAACAGGGAGACCGCCATCTGTCTCTGCCCATACCATAGATAGAACAATGAAGAGACGGACGGACACCCATGCATGGAATGCTCATCTAATTCCTAACAGGTATGCAAGCTTCACTCACCACTCTGTCACCTTGTACCTCTACTCCCAGATTGCCAGCTGGCCTGATCTCTTCCCCAACAACCACCTCTGATCTCCGCCGATGCACCGGTCTAGACATCCCGGCCAAACACGATTGGTCAACCACTCTACACACCTTGCCGGACTCCGAAAGCTAACCTTCCTCCTTCCTTGAGCACGACCCTGATGAAGCCTCACGTAGATGCTTCCCCATAGTATCAATGGCACCTCCCACACCTCTCTCTTCACCACTTCAACGAAAGACCTCTTCCGACCACAGCCACCCCTCAACACCTCCACTCTCATTGACACCCTTCCAGATGCCCCACTATTGAAGGTGGTATAAGCAGGCCCTTTCTAACCCAAACGAGGGCTCGGATGAGAGGGAATGCCTCCTGTTCTACCTCAAACTCTTCGTAAGACTGCAAACAGCCCATCATCCTTACGACTCTTCGAATAACTTCCTCCGCATGTCATATTAGTGATAGGCCCTTCAGGAGGAGCTCCACCAGTTCCCCTTCAGGAGACTCCACACCTAGAGCGATGGTGCAAGCCCGGAGAACCAACTTCCCACCCTTAACTACGAGAATGGCCTATCAAAGGAGGAACTCTCTGGCAGCCAGTGAAGAAAGTCTAACCATCACTTTCCCCCTACACAACCTCCAGGAGTTCGAGAATTCGATACCCTTCCACTTTGACCTCAAAAGATTCATCACCCCCCCCCCCCCCCAGCACTCAGGAAGGCCCATCACCTTCCCAGCACACCAGGACACTATGGTTGAGCTCCCATGCTCTGTCAGCAAGCTCCGGGGACCATATATCAAATCAACCACTAACATGTATTTGCAAGGGTGTGCCACATTGTGAAGGCCAAACCACATTAAAACTGAGCCAGCAAAAGCAGCAAATATATATAAGTCTGCCCCTATTCAGTTCTAAACTTGCTCACGCGTCATTCCTATAATCCAAAAAATCATAGGTAGAGTGTGAGACTGGAAAGCAAATTTCCCTCCTTGTGCTGCTGGAACTGAATTAATTAAAAATGTAATCAATAGTATGCAACTCTATAGGTGTAGGGCATTTTCTCTCCCAGAGCTGCCTTAATCTCCATTGAGAATATTACGACTGATTTCTTGTGGAACGGAGCTATCACTCAAAAAAATAAAAAATCATCCTATCAGCTAGGCCAACATATGCCAGCCAAAATAAGAAAAGGAACTTGGTATCAGGAATTACTTAAAATATTTGAATAAAGATTGTCTTTTAAAACAGCTTTGGGATGTAGATTCCACAAAAGACACCTTTGGACCAAGTGGATCAATCAAAAATATTTCAAAAGTGTTCAGTTTGGAAACTGTCAGTCCATATAATGCAGCTCAGAATTATTGATATGCCTCATGAACATCTGATTAGCAATGGTCAGTCCGTGGTTTGAAGCCAGTGGTTTAAGTAGTGGCTTCCTCAGAGAAAACTGGTTAATTGGTCTGGCTCCAGTTTTCAGCACAAATTTCCTATTTCAGACTTATTTGATCAAAGAAGGTAATTGGAAAATTCCCCTCATTCTGGACCTTCTATGTTGGATCTTTAAAACCAGCTAGAGGAGGTTCATCTTTATAAAGAAAGAAATGAGGACTTATAGTATATGTACTCTGAATTCTGCCTGGGAACTTATCAGAGTTAATGGTGCATGGTGCCAATAGTCCAAACTCATCTGGGATTCTGGTATTGTTCCTAAATATGCCTTCTGCTCCTTGGAGACTCCACTTAACAAATTGCCAACTAAGGGTATCCTCCTCCATAAAAGTACCCTTCCTCATAGTATCTGTACTCTGCATTCCGCCTGGGAGCTGATCAGAGTTAAAGGTGCAAAGTGCCAATAGTCCAAACTCACCTGGGATCCAGGACCTCCTGGTATTGTCCCTAAATATGTCTTCTGCTCCTTGGAGAATCTACTTCACAAATTGCCACTAAGGATATTCTTCTTCATAAGATCGTTGACCTGAATCGTGTTCTTTCCAATGATGCCCCAGAGTTAATCAATCATCTGTTCTATATACTGCCTGGATTTAAAAATAATTCTCCTTAAATTGGACTGTTTTAGAAAACAAAGCAAATTGTTGGTTGACGAAGAAAAATGATGGTCAGCTTCTTTCCATACTAAAGGTTACATCTCATTCATTTCCAGAGTTTGTTTTACTGCCTCTGTATGGTACATCTGGAAGGAGAGGAATTCGAGAATTTTCAAAGAAAAAAAGATCCCAAATGTAAGATATTACAATGGATTCTAGCTTATGTTTCTGAAGTCAGTCCCTTTAAGCATTTAAAGAAGTGGATGGCTCTAAATAGCATCAAATACTTGCAAAATTTGACTGTCCTCTCCTCCCTAAAACCCCTAAAGGTCAAAGCATGCCTGGGGTTCTCCCCCCCCCCCCCCCCAGCTGTGGGCTATGCTAAATTAAATTCAGATGGTTCCAAACTTCTAACAGATCAAGCATCGGGAGTCTGGTCAGCGAATGTAAAGGCTCCCTAGTTGTTGTTTACTCTGTTCTTTCCTCTGATTATTCAATTCATGTTCTTGAGGCCATGGCTGTTCATAGGGGGGTTCAAGTAGCTATTCCCTGAATAAATGAATCTGATTCGCAACTGATTTTTAATTGGATATTAGCTGGCACTAAAGTTCCTTGGGAAATGAAGCATCATATTCACACTATCAGATAAATTTCAGGATTGGAAAGTCCATCATGTGATCTAAAATATTTATCAGTGTACAAACTACAAGAGTACACCTGGGCGTCCATATTCTTTGACTGTAATATCCTTCCCCCAGATTCACTCCCTTAGAGATCGGGATCTCGGAGGGATTGTCGGCTCAGAACAAGATGTATATGGATTGCAGTATATACCTGTCAAGTCTCCTTCAAATCTGTGTTTCATTGCACTGCTGCTCTATTGCTAGGAAAAAGGGAAGGTTTCTCTGTTCTGGTATGGTTGATTAAATGATCCCAACTATATCTGAATGGGGTACAGATAGCTCAGCTGTTTCCTCCCCCCCCCCCCCCATTTATATATCAGTTTGGTATTCCTTTGTACTCCATATGTATTGTTTTGCCTTCTTTAATAAAAGCTCACTTACCAAAATAACAGCAAAATATTTACAGGAAAATAATGCCTGACATGCACGCAATCCATACAATAGTTTCATCCAGTTACATTAAATCTTCATCATTGATAACATTTTTCCAATATGAAAAATATTATATTTGGCTAGGTGTCAAATCTTTATTCCCTGTGTTGAATAGTATAATGGGGGAGATCCCTATCTCTGTATGACCGTGGAGCATAATTTCATTTGATTAATAAGAATGCATCCTGAACTATTATCAAAATTAAGAAAGAAGGATAGAGATATTATGTAAAAAGACAAGTAAAACTAAATGTAAAATCACAAGACACTCTAGAAAACAGAAGCCTGCCATGTTGTTTGAATATATAACCTATCCAAATGGAAATGGCATTCCAAAAGGAAACAATCCTTCCTATTGTACAACATAAAAGTAATTTAACCGCTACAATATCTAAGAAGAGGATAATGTCTACAAAGCAGAGTAACAAAATTTAGTGAACAAAGTTTAGAACTCGCACCTTTCTCCCTTATTAGGAAACACAATACAGTCAACCAATCCTGCATCCACTAGACCTGGATCACAGATAGCATCTAGTACTCTGATGTCACCTGGATGGAGGCAGGGGTTTTTGGTAACTACCACTTTTCCAAGCACTATAACTGTTTTGCCATCGGGGTTCAACTGGAGAGAAGAGCCCCTATCTTGTAGTTCCGCCTTTGTCATAGTCACTCTGATGTACACTTGACCATAATCTAATGTGCCACTTTCATCCAAACACCCTATGAGGACCCTGCCTTGTGGAACAAATATACGGCATTTGCTTCTCAGATCAGACAATCCATATTCACGATAAGCTCTGAGCATTACAGAGAGGTATGGTTCTGTACATGGTTCATAACCATGCAGCAACATCTTCATAAGCGTTCTAGTATCACTTCCAACCATGCTCTCCAGAACATCCAGAGCAACTTGTCTGTCAATTAACATCTGATCTAAGAGGCGAACCTGTTTGTCCTGCATGGCCTCAAATACTTCATCCTTTATTCCCAATGTAGATAACAGACAAACAATTTCACGGTTTAAATAGCATGGAAGAGATTCACTCCATTTAGTGACACAAAGCATCGTAACATTAGAGTCAAACTTTAACATACTTTGACGCAATGATAGTTTCTGGGAAGAAGTGCGATCAACCGCTATAACACCTTTATAACCACCATATCTAATTTGAAATGCGGATGGAATATGAGTGAGATCACACTTTTTGGCAACTTGCTCAGCAAAGGATAGAGAGATCTTTCCTATCCCATCTGAAAAACAATATTTAATACCATCTGTAACAACCTCGACATCTGGAATAATCTCAACTTCATGCAACGGGACACTAAGTGTTCTCAAAGATGAACTAAATAGCTGGCCCATCCTTGCAGCACACATGGAGACACTGCGGATCTTGCCGAAGTTACCCATCCATTCTCTGATGCTCTCTGCATTTACATTGTCGTTGGAAGCAAACATCCAAACAGAGTTTGCACGTAGCTGGCTAGCAGAGAAAGCAAGAAATTCAAATCTTTTTTGCCCAATTGTGATCCCATCCCTTAGGACAGATAATATCCTATTATAAATCCTTGTACGATGGGGCTTGGAGAAAGGACCCTGCTCCACCAATGTCGAAAGAGAATCAGATGGAAGCTTACTCCAATCTTCATCAACAAAGGAGACTCTAAGGAAGTCAGATTCATATGCTGCATAATGTTTTACTATGTAGTTGGATGTCTCGAGCTCAGGACCCATAAAGTAAACTCTTGATGGGGTCACAAGAACTCTATGGCAAGACATTAAGTTCTCTCTTGACGTATTATGAGATGCTGATGGTAGATTTTTCTGTCTTTCCATCCTCTCCAACTGAGACTGAATGAAGAGCAGTGGTTCATGACAGGTGGTCTTCAATTTATGCAACTTGAGGAGGATGGTAATGGCAACATCTTCAGATAAGCCACTAAGAGAGTCAAATAAATCAGGATTTACTTGACTGCCAATAAGTTTCTGAGAGTGAATTAGAGCATTGAGCTGGAAGAGAATTTTATATGTCAGCATACATTGAGATGGGCAATTTATGATTGGTTGAAGTTCAGACGTTGAATATAAGGATTTCCCTTGTGTCAGAGTCAAATTCTCAAACTCTTCATAATGAGGTAGACTCCAGAAAATGTCTGATGCATTTAGTCCTTCTGAAAGCTCAAAACAAAAAGAAAATGACTGCCCAATGGATTTCAATGGTGAGAAGTCAGTAGTTCGAACCCACGTATGGTCCAACTCTTCTTTGCATACATGATACCGGTCCTTGTTGAATTTTGGAGTTACTTTGGGTCCACAAACTCTCATGTAGATTCTTGGCGCATACTTGAGCTATTGCAATACAGGTTACACGTGAGAGTTATAACATTGAAATTAAATTAATAACAATAATTATTTATGTTAATCAACAAGCATGATCAATATAATATTTACAACAATGATATGTTGCACTCCCATAAATGCTTTTACAGAGTCTATTCATAGAATACTCGAATTTCTAGCCTGCAGATTGGAGGTGCAAAAATCAAGGCGATCTCTAAAAGGCCAAAACATCAAAAAGGGATCTTATCCATAGGGCTGCAATTTCCTCAATATAACCAAAGTTATTTGCCTGTACATATAAACAAATTCAATTTTCTATGTAATCTACTATATATGGTGGCTGCTCATCTTTTCCCATAAAGAAGGCAATAAGGCATTAATGGTGACATCATCGGACTTCACATTAGCATGACCATGTAAAATGAACCATCAATTAAGGAACAGATCTTCCCATAATGGGTGAGCGGCATATGACATATCAGTCCTATTTTTCTGAATGGAATGGTAGGCAGCCTACCCCAATTTTATGAAAGTGAAGAAAAAGCCCAAAACAGAGGAATGCAAAAACAAAGCACCAAGGCTTGAACAGGTAGAAGAGATACGTACCAGCGACCCAGCACCAAAATCAAAAGACACAAAGATATTCCTCAATCACAATATGACCCCCGAAACTGCACAGAATCTCCCCAAATGCTGCCTCAACTGTTATTATTTAATAACAGCTTACTGGAAAGTTTGATTATAAGAGAAGAGACTTTAATATTTGGAAACCTTAAATTCTAAACAAAAAAGCTATCAGGTCAGCAGCAAGAATGCATCAGCGTGCCAGTACTTCAACCCCAGGTGAAGACATAAATTGTATGAATGACAAATTTTTCTATCAAACATATGTAAGCTGTCGAACAAGAATAAAACTTCCAACCAACAACAAACTTGCAATTAGTAACAAAAATGCAAAATATGGATAATTTAGAGAGTAAATTAACAGCTGCGAAGATATACCTACTCAAAGTCTCAAGTTAATTTGCAAAATGTGATTCTTATTTCCCAACAGTATCTGATCTCATCATGTAATATATTGTCCAAACTTGGTGATGGAACTAAAGGGCTTAACAGTCTTATATTCACTTGCATTGCCTTGTACATATCCCCTTTTCTATATGTAGAATAACAGATCACGTATGGAATAAAGCCTAACATGTTTTTTTTTGAGACAAGTAAAGCCTAACATGTTAAAGTTAGAAGGATTGAAAAACACATGGATACATAGAAATCCAACATTCCCACCATAAGCATACTCAAGATTCTCCAACAAAGAAAAAATTACCAACCACCAATGTGGGTTCCAATGTATATCAAATGAATTCCGCTCCCCCTCCTAATCAGGCATTTCAACAAACAACAAGAGACATCACAATGAAAGATTAACTCTGACAGGAATTGGATTTTCTGGTCATCTTGATCTATAAACCAAAATAAACCCCATCTCCCAACAATCCAATGAAATCCAACACTATAGTTGTCTGAGTGATGCCTAAGTTGGTTCCATATGGGCCTAGGCACCTGTCCACTCAACGGGCCTGTTAACTAAATGAGCCTGGGCATATATAAGCGACCAGATGTCACTTGTGCAAAACAGACAACAACACAGAAACGTTGAGACAGCAAAATTTGAAAAACAGGACACAGACACAGCAAGAACACGGCAAAAAAATTAAGCATATTATAAATTTATATGTTATACATCAACATGAAAAGAAAAAAAATGAAACAACAAGTGCACTCCTGGAGCAGTTCATTTTCCTATAATATTGGAATAATTAAACAATCATATATATCAAATAAAACATAACCCATAAACATGCATGTCTAAGCATAATAACCCTATGAATGAATCATATGCTTCAGTAACAGTGTCATTGATAAAAGATTTACAATTTGTATGGCAGCAGTTGTTGACTACTCATATTGAAAATCCGTATTCTAATGCATTGTAATTTCAACTTTCAGCAAACCCATGATATCACAGGATTTACTTTTCGTAACTTGGGAAATTAAAGAAAAACAGAACTCAAGAACACATAAAACATAAAACAAGCAGAGAAGAAGAAAAAAAAGAGAGAGAAGAACATGTTGAAGAAAAGAGTCAAAGAACAAGTAAAACTTCAAAGAGGAGGAGGGTGAGGAGTAGAAGAAGGAGAAGAGGCAGCTCGCACTCGCACTCCAAAAAATTCTTTTGAAAGAATTCTTTTTTTTTTTCTTTTTCTTTTTTCGAAGATTGGTGCCCCCGTGGGTATAATCCCCTGACCTCCCTTTACGGAGTATAATCCCCTGACCTCCTTTACGGGGAGGGGGGGGGTGTTAGCCGACTTAATCTAATGTCCAAACAGAGAATGAAACAGTGTGGCTAGATTTAGAACAACCAATGTATGACTCGACGAATATCAAATGAATTCTACTTTATTTCCTAATCAGACAATGCAACAAAAAAAATCCAACAATGGCAATTGCAATAAAAGAAAACACTGCTGTCCATATCATCTCATAAACCCAATAAGCCCCTATCCACAAAAATCAAATAGAATCCAATTAACAAATATGAGCCAATTTCATCAAAATTGTTCATATTTTAAAATCAAAATGTTACACTCAGTCCATTTTACAGTTCAAAACACGCACATGTTTTCTTTTTCTTTTTAAATCATATACCTAATATAAAGAGGTATGTACTTTTATAAAATGTAAAATATAATACTCCAATAAATTGAATAGTGTCATTTATAAAAAAATGTGAAAAAATTTCAACGATGTATATACCTTGATACAATGAGTAAAGAGGGCTAACGAGATATATATGACTGCATCTGTGACTGTAAAAATGACTCATAACTCAACAACCCAACAGGAGATAAATACAACGGAAAATGTTACACTCAGTCCTTTTTATAGTCCAAAAGGTAAACCACATATGTTCTCATTTTTCAAAAATAGTAAGCATCATCTAATGAGGCACATACTTTAATATAAAAAAAAGTGTGTATCACTCCTTTTCAAATTAAATGAACTCATTTTTAACAAGGAAAAAACTTCACGAGACATATACATCATCTATGCTTCATTGTATTTCTAATGTAATGTATAGGACTACATTTTGGACTGTAAAAAAGACTGAGTGTAGCAACGCCCAATTACAAATCATAAATGTAAAAGAAAAAAAAAGCTTATTTTTAATTACCCTCAAGAGCACAGCATTCTCCTTCTGACCTCCCAAACCACAAGCAAACCCCTCCATAATATCCCTGAAAAAGACCTCCAGCTTATACTCCTTACCCCCCATCTCACTCACCCAGAACTCCAGCTTCTTCCTCTCAGGCATCACTGCCGCCCTCACCCCACCCCACTCCTCCACCACCTCCATCCTCCTCTCCTCAATCTGACAGCCAATGTGGAGCTTCCCACTCTCCAACCTGCAGATCACCTCAACCGGACGGATCACGATGTCCTCGATCGAAGGCGTCACCGTTAGCGGGGATCCAAGGAACACGAGGCGGTGAGAGTCAGAGAGGCGGCAGGCGAGGGCGGCCGAGTCGGCGGAATCGAACTGGACCCTGCCGTGGCCTCGGGAGCCCCAGTTCTTGTGGAAGGTGGAGATCTCGCAAGCGTAGACAGGGCCCACTAGGGATTCGAAGAAGTCGGAGAGTTCGGATGCGATGGCGGTTTTGGGGATGTTGGAGACTGCGACGGTGGTCTTTCCGCGAGCCATTGATGATGGAGGGGAGTGGGAGTAGAGGAGGAGGGGTTTTGGTTTTCACGGGGATGTGGGTTTTTGGAGTCCAGGCTCCTCGAATAAGGGCCGTTTGGATTCTCAGTGGGGCTGCCACTTGTTTGATGCCACTTAAAAAAAAGTGAATATCACTTTTTATGTACTTTTTCTTTTGAACTCAACCCTCTTTGGAATGCGGATAGGATTAATGATAAAGTATATATTTATTCAAGTATAAGTGAATATAAATAAAGATAAAATGATTTTGTGTTTGTTTGTATTTTAAATTATTCTCGTTGGTAAACGTAAGAATAAATGTTTTGTTGTTTGGGTAAAATATGAATAAAGTATGGATAAAAATTTATAAAAGGTAAAAAATTAATAATAGTTGATTTGACAGGTGATTATAAGAGGTAATGACAGTTGATTTGACAGTGGGCCCACATATTCTTTGGGTGAAATAACCTATGATAACTTTAATTCCAGGGTGGTCCGAATCCATATACCACTTTATATCAATTTATTCTGGCATACTTTACCAGGGGTTATCCGGGGTTTCCAAACACATCGAAATCTTATTATCCGGAGTTATCCAGGGGCTTATTCCCAAAAAAGGGGGGGCTTAAAAGTGAAGTCTCTCTATCTTGTTTTCTTTTGTTTGGTGCGTGTAAGTGAAAAATCAGTGAAGGGATTTCGAAAGAGGGAATTGATAAGTAATTTCTGATCCTATAATATGTTTTTAGATGATGATGATTTTAGATCTTACAAGTTTGTTTTTGAATTTATTGATTTCTTGAGTTTGTTCTGGACGACCCATTAGTGGGTCATTGGTTTCTTTGGTATCTCAATTTTGTGTGTTTTATTTGTTGTATGTTTACTATTCATTCAGATATTATATTTTCGATACCAACAAAGTGATATTGTATTGATTTGCGTGTTATCGAACCACGGGTGAGTGGATTTGAGTCTCATATGTAGTTTTGAAGACTTATAATATTGTACCCATGCATTAGGATCTTTTGTTTTTGGCAAAATATGACATGGTATTTTCAATATGGGTGCTGCTACCTAGGCCCTAGAAATTAGGCCCCATTGGTAAGCCCTATTAGGTGACACAATCTTATTGGTTCTCTGTTTGACTTTTTTAAACCGTAAAAAAGACAATGACTAGAATATCATCATGAGAAATTTAATAATTGGCTCCAATTAATACCGTCATTAATCATCATTTTCGGAATCCCAAAAATCGCACAACCAAAAGAACTGCAACTGTCTCCCCCGACTTAACATATTTCAAAAAAATTAAAAGGTTAGGGTTTCCGAATTAGGTGAAAACATACGAACACATCAAAAAAAAAGGAAAAATCAGTTATCAAGAGACAATATCATCCGTTCTCTTCCCCAAACTAATCGTCGACAATGGCGAAGAATAAATGTTAGATTTCTTCCCTGTCAACGGATTTTTTTTTTTTTTTGCCATGAAAACATATCGATTGGATGGATTTGTTGCACTTCTTATACAAGAAGTCTCTTATTTTCATATTCAAATATGAGACGACGCAATTCCAGAAACATGAATCTGAAAATCGAAATGAATCTAAAATCCGAACAAATTAGTTTATGTGGATTTTTTTTTTGCTATTTAAACAAATTAGTTTTTCAGATAAATGAATCTGAAAACCAAACAGATGGTGTATCTGGAATTAATTCATATTCTTTAGCAATACAAGCAAATCTAACTTTCACATACATGAATCTGATATTCGAACAAATTAGTGTATCTGGAATGTATTTTTTATTTTTTGTCCTATATAAACAAAGCTTGTCTTTCATATACATGAGTATGATATCCAAACAAATTAGTGTATCTGGAATGTATTTATGCATACCTATATTTTAAAACAGATGGAAGAGTTTGGAAAACACTTTACCGGTAACAAAGATGGTGAAATCGTGTCAGTGGCAGACGCACCGCAGCAAAATCGAATGTCGTAAGTGTCAATCAATATAAAAGTCCAAAATTCATATTATTATTTATATCTCTAATAAAAATAAATTTATTGCAGAATGGATTGTGGGCCAATCATCATGAATATAATGAAGCAACATGCTGCAAACGAGCAAGTGACCACAGATATGATGGATAGGAAGTAGTGTAAACCAATAAGGGCGCACATTATGCATAAATTTCTGAATGACAAGCACCGTACATATACAGACATAGATCATATGGTCAGGCAGATGTACATGGAAGATTGACCAGCGAACGAATGGAGTTTATAAATGAACAACAATTTGGATCAAAACTTGATGAATTCCTTGTAAATGTTTGATTATGAAGTATTATATTCAATGTATTGTTGATGTTCGATAAACAATTGATCGGTAATGATTCTGTGTTTTAATAGCATATATCGTATAGTTACGCTGTATCTAAATTTTGTGCTGTGTATCTAAAACTCTTTTGGGAGATGTGTTTGTGAAATATACATGCTTCATGTTTAACCACACATAATTTTAGTTCAGCTGTATCTGAAATTATATTATGTATCTGAAATCTTTTTACACACTTGTCATAATGAATTATATATTCCAATGTGATGAATATGTGAACTGTATCTGGTAATTGTGAGGTAGCTTATTTTCTATACTTATCAAAAGCTGGTCATTTTTATTTAAATGTATCTTAATTCAATTGAATCATATCAAATTGGCTATATCTTTTACATATTAAGTACAAGCTTATTACCTAAATATGTATTGTATTTGAATTTGAAGACTGTATCTGAACACCTGTATGACTTGACAATGAAAGAATGATTTGAATATGAAACTGTGACGTGTATATAAAAAGAGATTAGTATATTAAAACATAAAATCAAACATTAAACACTTTGTAAAATAGTGAAAAACACATTCACATAACACATTAACATCAAATGTGTAGTACAATGAAGCAAATCAAAAGACCCTCTGCAACCTTCTAAAAATTAGAGTTTTGAGGTATTTTCGCCTTCTTGTTCCTCAGCTTATAGACCTTGGGTGCCTTCCTTCTTGATGGTGGCCGTTCTTTACTTCGAACCTTAAAAGGCGAGTAAATAATTGAATCGGGCACCTCATCACCAACACTACAGTCATTATGATCAGAATTTGCTTTTGTCAAGTCATCATACAAAGAATCAAGCTATTTTTTGCACAACTCAAACTTTTCAGGAGAGAGAACAGCAACATCAGCAATTGACAAAAGTCATTCTTCAAGCCTTTATATACATACGACAAATAAGCAATTAAATATTAATCAAATAGGCATTAATCAAATTCATATAAATAATAAATCAAACTTCAAATTGAGCTGGAAGCAACATCAAGATACATATGTATTTGGAATTGGAATTAACATCTACACATTCGATACTACCGAACATTGAATCTAATGAGTTGAATACTGATAATTCAAAGCTATAAATGTACATATACACACCACTAAAAAATGTACATATACACACCACTAAAAAAGCTGATTATACATATCATACGTAAAACACAAGAACGTATCAGAATTCAGATATACTACACGTATCTTAATTTAAATTAAAACCTGTATAAAAAAAAGTATATGATGATTCAAAGGAACAGTTAAAAAATCAGATTAATTTGAATTATTCAGATCGAAAACAGTCTAACATGAATGGATCGTCATTGTTTACACCACAATAGTGTAATTCTTATATTCTCAACCGATCAAACTGGAAAAAAAATGATTTCAATGTTTGTCTTCATTTTCACCAAATAAACTGGATTTAAAAATTATAAATCGTCAATATTTGGGGGTTCCGATTGGCTTAGCCTGAATGTTTGCAGCACAAACAGATCGCACAAAAAAAAAGTTGACATCTTCTCTTCTCCGCCCATCAAATGTGAATGAAAAAAAAATTTGATGCTTGTTTTCGTTGCGACAGATTCGGAATAAGAAAAAATGAAACCCGTGATTTTTTATTTTCTTGAATGTGTAATTGAATTCGTATATTCCAGAAAGGGAAATGATCTCCAAATCGTAATCAACCCCGTAATTAGTGGACCGGTTATGGAAGAAACACATAAATTAGTTAGGAGGTAACATAATTCATACTTGCCACCTCATGAGGCTTAAGATGAGATCTACCAATTGGGGCCCAAAAATCATTTTCCTTTCAATATAATTTGTGAGCATGTTTACTTGATTATCACATCTTAGTGGTGAATATGACTCCTGCTTTAATTTCATACATGCTCAGTTTCATTGGTTTTGATAATGTGTTGGGTGGACATATTGCATACTTGTGGGTTGTCTGAGTGGCTATGTTTGGGTGAGCATTTGGCTATATGGCCATGATCCGAGAATGTAAGCCCCTTTTAATTTTTAGGGCGGTATGTGTTTTTAGAGTCCAAACACCTCAAATGAGGAAAACAAAAGGGTTGGTTAAAGCAATCCCACCCCCAAAAAATATATTTTGTATAGGGTTGTACCATGGGAAAAAAAGGAGAAAGAGGGAGAAGGGGGGATGCTAGGAATGGCAAAGGTGGTGAGCGGAGGAGGATGGCGGTGGAGGGTGGTGGGAGGAGAGGGAGAGCGAAAAGAAAAAAGAGAAAGAGAACTAGAGAGGGGGGAGGAGGGCTGTAAACTCCATTGGTCGCCACCCGCCCTCCCCCTTCTCACCACCTCCACCCCCGTCTTTTTTTTCTCTTTCAGTTCCTCCCTTTTCCCATATTATTTTAAATTTTTTTAACCACTCTCAAGAAAATATATTAGAATTGTATTCAACATTGCATATATTTTTAAAGTTTGAATCATTCATTTGTATAATATATAACAAAAAATATTCTTAAATTACGTGGAGGAAAAAAATTTCATCTAGCCTAGATGAATAGCATGTGTCGTCTATAAATGGATCACTGAAGTCGCCCAACTAATCTGAGCAAACAAGGCCACGAGGAGAAGCACCTATACAACCTTTGTGGAGGGAGATAGACCATATTGGTCGGGTCCGAAGGAGCCCACACACTAATCTCAAGTCTATCCCTAAAGGACAATGCTACAGGACTCACCTCTGAAAAGGCTAAGTTGGTCGACGATCAGGGTACATCCACATACAACTAGGGCTTTTTCATCCAATACCATTGACATGGTGCACGCACGACTCAACGGGAGGAATAATAAGATCCAGTGTGACCCGCCTAACATATCGCCACGTGGCCACTCAAGATATTCCACAGAATATTTCTCCGTAGATCATAGGTCACATCCAGAAGAATATTCTGTAATGTGGTGTATCCCACCAGATCAACATAAATGTTGCGCTCATTTGTTTTCTTCTTCCATAAAAGGAAAGGCACCTCAATAAAATGTAGTATCTCATTCATTATCCATTAACAAACATTTTTCCTATCCAAAACTTTAAAATCCTTATTAATTTGAGCATCGGAGCCCCTTAGCAGGCACTACCCCGGTGTCAAGAGGTTTCCTTATGCACATTCAACTCTCGGATAGGTGGGTCATCGTCCCCAGAGGAACTCCGCCTCGTCATCATTGGTTGAGGGGATTCACACCCACTCAAATTGTAATTTTAAAAATTTTCATATCTTCCTTATATACAAAAAAACACTAAACACTATTTTCTAAATCATGCACAATGTTAACAAACACTTGATAAATAGTCCTCCTGGATCTGTCGCTTTGATCCAAGTCAATGTATATTTTGTATTGGATATTTCATGCAATGTGCTCTTTTTCTATGTAGTGATGAATGTTTCAGTGTGCATGTGCTCTTCTTCTATACAATTATGAATGTTTATGATTTATGAAATTCTCATAGTATAAAATTTTAAAAATGCACAGAGTGTAATTAACAATGTACATTGTATACAAAGTGTGTTGTTTACAAGATGTAGAGGATAAAATCCGCATTGAATGGATAGGGAATAAGTATACCTAAATAAGCTAGGGATACTAAAAAGAATTAAACAGGAATAAGGTAATGTGCACTTCAAAAGTGTGAGATGTACCTCGGGTCAGGCTTCCCAAGGACTATGCAAGTCTAAGAAGGAGAGCTTCGACCCTCTGAGGTCCATATTCTCCTACCTCCTGTTTGGATTGAGGATTTGAGTTATTCTGGATAGATAATTATATCAGTATAGATAACCGTTTTACATGAATAAGAGATTTTTCTGTCTGGTTGTGTTTTTTATTATTCTCATTAGAAAACGTAAGAATAAAATTGGAGTTGTTTGGTTGATAAAGAATAAAATATAAATAAAGTGGAAAAAAGTTGATTTGACATGTGGACCCTTTGATGTATAAGAGGTGTTGATAGCTGATTTGATGTGATAAGGTATAAAAAGTTGATTTGATATGTGGGCCCATGGAAATAGATAAACTGAGTATAATTTATCATAGGGGTTACTTAGAATTGTTATACTCTATTATATTCGTTTAAACTGGCTTAGTAATACCAAGTTATACTCTGCAAACAAACATCCATTTTTCCTATCCATTCTTATACCACCCTTATACCATCCTTATTCAAGCTTTACCCGTTACCTAAACGGGGCTAAAGTGTAAGGACTTAATATGAGGACAAGCATGACCGATTAAAAGGGTGAGATGCCATGTGTACCTGATCCAACCTTGTACAATTGAAATAAAACACGCCAAAGAACGTAATATGTCCGAGAAAGAATAACAGCTAGAACTAGATCAATTAGTTGACTTGGTCAAAAGCAAAAAAAATAGGCATAAGTGCCACTCGACTATTGGTCCACGTGAAATATTCTTCCACGTCAGTAGAGGGTGCCTGACACGCAATCGATGCATATAAATAGAGGGGTAGTCCCACTCCAAAAGGTACGCACATAGATTCACTTGAATACTTAAATTTTTTGAATTCCTCTATGATCTCATACTGGCTTGATTGTTGGAGATTCTTTGACAAACATTACACCAGTATAAGATTGGTTCAATGAAGGTGAAGATCAACTATTCTGAAATTTCATCACCAGCTATTCATGGATCCATATCATGTTGGGCCAAGTCGAGTTCAAATACAACCCACCACTTATCATCATTTTATTCGAGGTGAACAAAACAAAAAAAATATTTTTTTATACATTTCTCAATGAGAATAACAGAGAAAAAAACAAAATAAAAATTTGTTCATTCAACAATTATTATTATCTATCTCGCCATAGTTATCTGGTGTAAAAAAATTATTTTAGGTATTTTTTTTTTCAAATAATGAATGGATGGTCACCATAAACAAATAAAACTTTAATTTAAAACATTTTTGATTTTCGATTTCAAACTCACCCAAGCTACCGCAGGAACTGCTCCCATCTTTATCCAAAATCCTCCATTCCCCCACGCCCTCTTCAACCCAAAGAGCGCGCGCACAGCTCTCTAAGCCTAAATGCTCCTCTCCGTCTCTCTTCCCCACCGTCTCATCCCCTCCAAAATCCCAAAATCAACCCCTCCTCCTCTTCTTATACCTCTCTCACTCCAAAACCCCAAACCCTCCAACAACAACCCTAAAACCCTCCGCACCTCCTCCACCAAACCCTCCCAAACCCTCCCCCAATCTGCCATCCATAGAATCGCTGACAAGCTCCGCAGCCTCGGCTACTTAGCGGAGGAAGAACGACCACCCCCTTCGATCGGTCCGTCATCCCCTGGTGAGATCTTCCTCCCGGAGCGAATGATCTCCCCACACATCGGGTGGGACACACGATTGACAAGAGCTGGAGCACCCCGGAGAACCCCGTCCCCGTGGTGGGATCGGGGGAAGCAATGAGGGGGCGGAAGGGGAGGAGGGTGGTGGAGGAGGAGGTGAAGGAGGAGAATGTGCCCATGGTGGCGGAGTTGATTGTGCCGGCGACGGAGCTGAGGAGGCTGAGGGGGGAGGGGATAAAGATGAGGAAGAAGATGAAGGTGGGGAAGGCGGGGGTCACGGAGGGGATTGTTAATGGAATCCATGAGAGATGGAGGCGGTCGGAGCTAGTGAAGATCAAGTGCGATGATCTTTGCAGGTTTAACATGAAGAGGACTCATGAGATCTTGGAGGTGAAATTAGAATTTTTATGTCTTTATATGCTTATGCTTTCTTTTTGTTGTTTTATGTAGTGTAGAGATTTAATTATAAGTTTTTTATACAAAGGACAACATGAATCTTGAAATTCAATGGATTTATTTTATTGGAACATTCTCATTCCACGGCGTGGTGGTTTTGTTTAGAAGGTTCGGAATCATGTTAAACTGTTTGTACATGATTATGCATTTTACATCTCATATAGTTTGGTCAGAGGGAGATAGAGAAACGTGTACGTGATATGCAGTAACTCCGGTGTTTTTTTACCCTAACGAACATAATCGTCTAGGCGGCCAGACAAACCTAGGCGGTGGCCATGTGCCTAGCCTCCTAGGAGGTGGTGCATAATTATACATGTATTTGGTTCTGCTTGTAAGTTCATTCATCTCCCTAATGTAATAACTTCTTTCTAATTTGAGAAAAAGAAGCTACTGCATGTCTATATAGCGTTGTTTTTCATTGTCTGTTATGTAGAGGCTTGGAGTATTGGTTCTCATTATCTGTGCACAATGTTGTTTTAGAGAAAAACTGGAGGCTTGGTTGTTTGGAGGTCTGGAAGTATCATCATCCTCTATAGAGGAGCCAATTACAAGTATCCATACTTTTTGTCTTTCAATGCTGCGAAGCATCAGAATGCTCCTGGTAGAATTTCATCAGAATCTGTCTTGTATGGTGGAGTTGACAGTGAAGTGGAGAGCAAATTGTTATGCACTGTTGGTAATGAATCTGTTGAATTACCCAATGCCTCTTCTCATCCATCATTGGTTTTTGGTGTTGGAGCTCCAAAGAAGGTGCGTTTCCAGCTTCCAGGTGAACAACAAGTTGAAGAAGAAACTGATGCTCTATTGGATGGACTAGGTCCACGGTTTACAGATTGGTGGGGATATGATCCTCTACCAATTGATGCTGATTTATTGCCACCTACTGTTCATGGATATAGGAAACCTTTTCGTCTTCTCCCTTATGGTGTGAAACCAAAATTAACCGATGCAGAGATGACCACATTAAGAAGACTAGGACGTCCATTACCATGCCATTTCGCATTAGGTAAGTCTAGCATATTTTCCTGCACACCAGCAAGTTAAATTTCTGTTTTATTTATTATTTTTTTCACAATATGATCCTTTTCCTTTTCCATTAGGTAGAAATAGGAATCTTCAAGGACTGGCATTGTCAATGCTGAGGCTGTGGGAAAAATGTGAGATTGCCAAGGTTGCTGTCAAAAGAGGAGTTCAGAACACGAATAGCGAGATCATGGCTGAAGAGCTAAAGGTGGGTAGGTACCATTCCTTCTCACAAATTAGCATATATCTGTCATGAGATCTTCATTCTACCAAGGCATATTGTAGGAATGAAATTGCACAGGGACTTGCTGTTTTGTCAGAAATCCTATGCATCTCCATATTGATGGGTCTTGTATATGTATATTGGCGTTTAATATGAAGCTGATCACATTTTATAGTATATTATATTATACATTCCCTTTTTTTCTCTCTTTAGATTCTTCTTATAGTTTGTTAATTGTTTTTGGGTGAAAGAGACATCCAAAATTTTTCAATTTTTTATATTCTGAAATTATATTCCTGTGCCTCCAATATTCAGTGATTTGATAATGATTGGAAATTCAAATATTATTTAAAAAAAAAAATGAAATTCTTTGTTTTGTCTTCCAAAACCATAACGTTAAAAACTTCAAGAAGGCTTTTAGCTTCTAAAATGCACCATCACATAAATTCTGTTTAGGCAATTTTTGATAAAGAAGAATATAAAATAATATAATTCTTGAGATTCTTTTATGTTTATATCATCTTCCAAAGCTCTGCGAGTCATTCCTAATTTTCTTTGCTAATAGTTTCTTCCATAAAAAAAAATAAAATATTGTTGATTTCTCAAAACACACACACAAACATCTTGTTGATAAGGATATGACTTCCAACTTGATCAGAATATCTACAAAGTTAGTTTGGATAGTTATCTTCTCATGGAGTTGTTTGGCTAAAGAGAGGACTGTAGGTGGGCATCAAAACTCCTCCCCAACCATACAAGAATGCATGGTAAGCCATATATTTTTCAAAGAAAACAAGAAGAAGAAAATGCTCGGTGAACACCCATTTTTCTTTGTTTTTCCTATCATGCAATTATATTTCTATTAGGGCTTGATATGGAATGTGCAATTTAGTAGCTTTTACGTCCGTCATATCATATGAATATAAAACCTCTCTGTGAAATGGTAAAACTTTCATACAAAATGAAATGATGAAAGAAAAATTTGCAACTATGCAGAACATGGATATTCTTTTAATTTTATCTTTATCAGTCAAGGAGACTAAGAAGGTGCATTATGCTTGATCAAGAGGATAATTATTCATCAACATGTTCAGTTTCTATTTTACAAAACATCAAGGTGATTAAGTTGACTTGTGACTCAGGATATGGGGTACCAATAACATCAAGGTTTAATATTCCAGGAAAAATTTGCAAATTCTCAATTTAAATGAAATACTGTGTGTTTCCTGTGCCATCTCCCTTGTATTCTCCTCAACCATTCACTCATATGTACTCTCAAGCCTCGAAATAAAGACTACAAAGTCTCATGTTCTTCATTTGGAAAATTTTGAGAAAAGTAAGATAGGAGTATAGAAAAATAATTGATTTTTCATGATACATTTGTATCTTAGTCATTTTCTTGGTTCTTTTGTTATATAATTTCCTTAAAACTGAATCCAGACCTTGCATACTGAAAGAGGGCCATATGTACTCCTTGTTTAGAAAAAAAAACATTCATATCTATGGGAATCAGGGAATTTCTCCCTGGTTGCATGGGCTTTAATTGTGTGAACAACAAGGTGGGTTCTATTATATGCTTATTTAGTTTTAGTTGTGGCTGTCCCTCTCCTTCTCACCATGTAGCCTACCAAGAGTTTGTGAATAATAGGGATGGAAATTAGGTTGAGGGTTGGTCATAAAACAGTTTCAAATCACAGTGTAACCTACTTTTGTTCAAAGTCAAACCCAAGTGATATGCCTTGGTATCTTTCTTTGTTAGGAAAGGGAAGAATTTCATGGGCACAAATAACATGACTGCTTAAAAAACACTAGCTGCATGAAGGGTGCACACATTACTGGCTGAGGTATCGGTGGAAGATTGAAACACTGAATGTGTGAATGGCACTTGGTAAGTTGTTATAGGTTACCATTGTAACAATAACCCTATTCATGCTTATAAATTTGCACTAAAAAAGTTCAAATGAATATGTATTGATAAGTGGTATTCATATGAAAACTCTATGTAAGTGTCAGCTTAAAAACCATGCAAGCTCATTGGAATCTCAGTCTGAGCCAGTATTGAAGAACAATGGGCATTCTTTTGCAATTAAGCTATGTTTCTGTTGCAGTCGAGTAAAGAAAATCCATTAAAGATGCAGTAGAGCAATTCATTTGTTATAATGCATAGCGTTCTCTGTTTTTCCACAAATTCATGTAAACAACAATTTATTTTAACAGATTTTTATTCATAAGAAGGTTCAATTTTGCAGCGTTTAACTGGAGGAACTCTCCTATCAAGAGATAAGGAGTTCATTGTTTTCTATAGAGGGAAGGATTTTCTTCCACCTGCTGTTTCTACTGCAATACAAGACAGGCGAAACCATGAATTATATAAAGATGAACATGGGATGGAAAATAATGTATCGAGTGATACACGAGCCGAGTTTGTGGGATTGTTCAGAGACTCTGCTCCTTTGGATAAGCCTTTGGTGGGTTGTGCAGTGGATAATCTTCCACGAGCACATGACAAGAAAAGAAGTCGTGCCACTGAAAGGAAATCAATATCAAATGAATCTGCTGTTAAATCTATGGATTTCAAGCTCTCCCTGGTACGTTTCTAATGATTCCCGATTGACTTTAAATACTATTATATGTTTATATTTCATCAGAAAGAATATATATATCGCAGATCAATGGTAATATATGCACACAATATATTTGCTTTCATATGGAGCTCAATATGCTTCAACTTCATGAATATCTGTAATTTGGTCCCTGTGGGACCGGAGCACTGGTATCCTTAGTTATGGCTGATACTGTGAGGATTTCTGGGGAGGGGCCATTCTATGTTGATTGAGGCCATGTATTGAGTGGGGTGTGTTTGACATTTCTGGTGCTCTGGCTTGTTTGGGCTGTCCTCCATCTCTTTTCTCCTTTATGTATCCCTCCTTTTAGTCGATCCATGTTAAAAACATGGCTGACACTGCCATTTCTCCCAACAAAAAGAAAAATTAACTTCAAGTTTGAACTCTGATTCATTATTACCTTTTGCAAGTTCTTCATTTCAGGCATTAGAAAAGAAGGCTAGGGCAGAGAAACTTCTGGAAGAACTAGAAAGCAAGGAATTATCTAGACGGCATGAAGTTGATAAAGAGGCTATTAGTGAAGAAGAAAGGCATATGTTACGGAGGGTTGGATTGAGCATGAAGGCATTTTTACTAATGGGTAAGTTCTGCGTCCATAAAATCAATATTAAGCCATATAATCCATGATTATAATTTATGCTGATATATTTCCAGCTATTATTACTTTTTTTCCTTTTAAGATGAGGTGTCCAGATGATTATCGATACATTTTTCTCCTTACATCAGTTTGAATTTGAAGTGATTTGGGGTGTAGGTGTTCCCTTTAATTCAGCTTGCCTTTCAAGTAATTGACTGTACCTTTTGATACGTGTGTCTTTGATACTTTCTTTGTAGTCCTCCCTTTCTGTTTTATATTTTTGATACATGTGTGTTTTTCATACTTTCTTTATAGTCCTCCCTTTTTGTTTTATATCTCTGCCAAGCCCCGACGCGTAAGTTTCCTAAATTTAGCACATCCTGTAGTGCTAGTTAAGGCTTAAACTCCAATATTCCATCTTGACTTATGGGCTATATAATTTGTATGGTCCCTACCTGGAACAGTGAAACTGGGTAATTTGTTATATGTCTGTTTGTTCACGCTGTCTATATATGAGCATATGTCCAACTAATTATAGGTTTTCCCTTAAAGACTTACATGTTTCTGAAACCTAAAGACGGTTTCACTTCCCTAATAATGTGGCAAAATAGAAAAAGCCACCTGCTACTCCATCATATGACCTACATGTAAATTGAGTATAAATAATCATTGAGAGCTTGTTAGGCAGTGTTCTTTTTGAGCAACTGCACTGGTCTTTGCTTGGAAATCTCTAACCAACCACATAGAAGAAGCTCTCTAACCAACCACATAGAAGAAGCAATAAAGCATGTGAGACTAATTCTATAGGGTTAGCAAATGTGACAATGGATAATATAAGTTATCAATTTCTTTCTGATATAGCCTGATTCCAAGATATGATTTGTGATAGTTTTGACGTCCATATCAACACGAAGGAACATTGCTAGTCAATCATTGTGGCATTGGGATGAACATTTCTGCTCAGGTCTTGAACAGGATAACCTTTCTTTTGCCTAAAATTTAATAATGATAAAAAATTGTAGTCATTATACTTGAGCGAAGAAAAAAGATTCCACAGCTCCAGACTGACCCATATTATGGGGGATATGATTTTGGCCATAACTTATTAGTATCTATAACAGTAGCAGTTTTTTTTTATAAGTTCCATGGTTACTGGGCTTTGCTTTAGCATTCATCTCTTGTCGAGTGTCACTAGTCAGCATCTCTGGAGAAGGAAGTGTGAAACGATGAAGAAATGTGTATACCTGAAATCATAGGAATTAGTGTTCAAAGAATATCTGATTTTAGGGTGTTTAGTAAATGGCATGTATCTGCAAGTGCAAAAATGTGTTGTTTGTACCTTGGACCACATTCACATGCCATTCAAACAACTGATGATAGAGATGGGTGGGGGGAAAACAGAAGCTATAAGTGTTTTAGAAATAGTGAGAGTCTACTGCATTGTCCAAAAGCTGTTAAGCGGTTTGGATTGACTCACTAATCACTATCAATAGGATGTAATTTTATGTAACGCTCAACTGGTGTGGGAAGAAAATCATATTCAAAGGCAACAAGATATCTAGTTGAACTCATCTTTCTGAATGGGGGTGTGATCCATTGTGGTTTGAAAATAATTATTGCAATCAGTTCTCAAACTCATGATTATCCCTGATGGATTGGTGCCAGAAATGAAGAAATTTGAGGAAATGTTTCGTTTTATTTCTAGGTAGAGAATTGTGCTCTCCCAATCACAATTGTAATCAGAAAATAAAATTTGTCCACCAAAAGATATGGTACCAGTACAGTATTTGCAAATGAGATCTTGAATTCCCTAAAATGTCCTCATATTTGCAAATGAGATCTTGAATTTCCTAAAAATATCCTCACATATTCAGATATCTTTTCTGCAGGATCTGTAGACTTAAATATGTCTAGTTTACTGCCAGTTCTGCTTATTCTTTTTTGTTCGGTATTCAGGCAGGCGTGGAGTATTTGATGGAACAATTGAAAATATGCATCTTCACTGGAAGTACAGGGAACTCGTGAAGATAATTTCTAAAGATAAGTGCATTGAAGATGTCCACAGAACAGCACGGACATTAGAGGTTGAGAGTGGGGGAGTACTTGTGGCTGTGGAGAGAGTGAACAAGGGTCATGCAATCATTGTATATCGAGGAAAAAATTATAGACGCCCAGCTGATTTGAGGCCTCGAACTCTTTTAAATAAAAAAGAAGCCATGAAACGTTCCCTGGAGGCTCAGCGTTATCAAGTGATATTCTTTCTCACTTCTCGTATTAAAACCATATTTACTAAAATGCTCTAGTTAACTCATCTCTTTTGCCTTCTGGTTGGTGATGCAGTCTCTGAAACTTCATGTATTGGAACTTAACAAAAACATTGAACAACTAAAACATCTGTCGGTATGTTTTACACTCTTGTTAGAATTGTCATCATTTTCTGGTCTACATCTCCATTAATGTGATGTTCCAGGCCAGAGATGATGCAGAGGTAGACTGCATTCAGTCAACTGAATACGCACAACAAAATACCGGGATTGAAAAAAGAGATTTTTCTAGTTTGGAGAAATCTTCCTGCCATCAAGATCTTGTGGAGGTGAGTACTCTGAAGACTATTTGACTTCAGGTTAGACTGACGAGTGGTTGCACTAGTCTTAGGCTTTGCCTTACGCAATCTTGTTATGCAGAACCATATGAAATGTATATAAAATGCATGTGCATGGTTGTTTCACTTCACAAAGTTACTTGCCATTATAAGCTGGATCCTAAAAATCTGGTAGTAAGTATCCGTCCTATATAATATTGTCCTTATACTGGCAGTGTATAGTTTCTCATTATATTTTTGTTGATCTGAATTTTACATTCAAGAAAATATTGTGCAAAATGGATATGATATATAATTATAAATATATATATTTAAAACCATCTCATAATTGATATGGTTAGATTGTTCAAAGACATTCAAGCTACTTGGAATATGCAAAAAGGGAACATACTACCACACAATTATTAGTTCGTTAGAACCACCAAATCATATCCCCTTATTATTTATATTGACATTTACTTGTGGGTTGTACATTTTTACATTACAACTCTTGTAGGGCACGTCACTCATTTATTTATTTTTTTCTACAGGTTTGCTTATGATTTTTCTCATTCGTTGTTTTCTCTATTTTTTGTACATAAAATAATAACAAGTTGATGGACAATGATGTTAGGTGTTCATTGATTCTGAATCAGTCTCGGGGTCTGTATGAGAAGTATCAATATTGTATTAGGTTAATAATATTTTTGAAATTTGTTTTACAATGAAATTTATTATTCCTTGGACAATATGTTGTATGCAATTTAAAACTGGAGTGCCATTTATATTTTACACTGATATGATTTTATGTAATGATGCCTCTGCATTGATGCATGCATATCCTTCTGCATGTTGAAGTAGTTCTCGTGATTTGACAAATTTATTATTTTATATAATTTATCCCATAATCACCATCATGTTCTTTTTTTCTCTTTGCATTAATTCAATTTACTAGTTAAACAAAAACACCTGCACTGGGTCGCTAGCCGATAAAGCCCTTGTTTATCCTGGCAGAAAAACTTTTATGTTGAACAAAGGTGGAGACATCTCCAATATTGTTTAAAATATTAATATCCTTGCACCAATTATCGAATGTTAATTAATATGTTATGGATCAAACAATATTTGAAAATGGTTCTTTTGCGCAGAATTGAAATGTTCCTAGTGTCTCTGGAAATTCCTACTCCTGTTGGACCATTTGTATCTATATACATTAGAATCCCGATTCATGGATCTCTTGGTTTTTTGTTAAATGCAGGGACTTGAACCCATGACCTCTTGGTTGCAAATTCTTTTGTCAACCACTATGTTTGGGTCATTGGCAGAGCAAACTAAGGCCCTAAAGTTTAGATCAATTGACTTAAGGTTTAACATATCCCCACTAATCAGACAACCCATTCCATCATACCACCATCATAAACTGTCCCAGCCACCAACCAAAAAAAAGGAAAAAATGCCCCTGCCTATCCAGGATGCATTTCAATATAATTCATTCCCATATCAACCCAACACCCTAATTACAGTACCTTAAATCCACCAAGAATGTATGTTTTCCCCTTCTCCTGTCCAGTTGCATCTCATAAAAAAACAAAAGAAAAAAAATAAAACCATTTTTTAGTGTTAATTTATTTCATCAATCGAATTAAGAAAGCAACTTGCTCTCATTGTCGCGATGATATAACTACAAACTACATGACATGAGTATGCCATTTTCTACTCTCTATTAGGGTTTAGATGATATTATTATTTTTAAAATTTAATATTGATTTTGATTTCTAATGTTTCCTTTATATTTTCAGAAGAAGAATGATTACAAATTTTGTGGTTTTTTTTTCTTTTCATTTTGATATAACCAATAAGAATGGATTTTTATTTATTTATTTGATTTTGTTTCTAGTTGCAAATATGAAATATCAAACTAGAAATTTTGTATGTGTTTAAGCTTTCATATACAATCAATTAGAAATTTTGTATGCAATCAATTTGAGATTTTATTTTGTATCAATTTTTACAATTATTTACATATTCTGTGTGTTCATACATACATGATACATCTACTTATTATTTTTTTATTCAATGAGACAATAATTTATAAATTTCTTAAGATAAAGTTTGGTAGTAGTAACCTATTTGTCCCATCTTCTACCAACTGGGTAGTAAATAATGTTTCTAAATGAAAATCAAGGGCAACATGAATTTAGTGCTTCTAAATCAAAGAAAATTTTGTCCCCATTGATGTAAAATCCTGGCTACGCCGCTGCTTTGAATCCAATCCCCCATGAATCCTTGGTTTGAGAAATGAGAGGATCAAACCATATGCCAGATACCTGTGATTTTGTTTTTTTTGAGAAAAGTGTAGGAATGCTTCCACACGAAATATATTGATAAAAGTTTTGGGGTACATTCCATCCACAAAGATAAAACACTAAAACCGTAATAAACAAAAAAGCAGGTCAAGAAAAACAGGAAGAAACTCCCAAAAAATAGCAGGTGAGAGACTTACTGGGGAGGATCTGTCATGGAGCAGCCAGCCACTTTCCTTGCACTTATACCTGGAATAAATTGATAAAAGATGTTTTTTTTACCAATGCACAAATAAATTATTTTTGTTGTGCATGAAGAAAATATAGAGGAATTGGCTATATATAAGATCATAATTATTGATACACTCTTTTCCACATAATAATCTTTGGCTTCTGTGGCCAAATGTATAGATTAGTAAGTTTATTGGGTTCAATCTCTCTTAACTGACATCCTTCCTCACTTCAAATGATCATATCACAGAGTCAAGTAGGATAATAAAAATTTTATTGATGTAATTTCCTTATTCTTGCATGCTCTCTCCAGGTTTGTTCTATTGAGCCTTACATCTTTTTTTCATGATATTCTAAGTTCAGGAGGGGCATGAAGCAGATCCAAGTCCCTTGAAAT
This sequence comes from Acorus calamus, assembly GCA_030737845.1. Taxonomy (NCBI): domain Eukaryota; kingdom Viridiplantae; phylum Streptophyta; class Magnoliopsida; order Acorales; family Acoraceae; genus Acorus; species Acorus calamus. The sequence continues at coordinate 26,032,885 of CM060865.1, read as the reverse complement.
CTGATGCATGTATGCATTCTCTGAGAAACGCTGAAGAAGTCATGCATGTATTTCCCCATCCTGTGGGATTTTCGGTAATAAAGTCTACTACTCTTTTGGATGATCAGCAGGTATGGTGTTACCTAACCTTTTTTTGTGTTACCTAAGCTGTTACCATTTGCAGTATATTTATATTTTCTAAATGAAATTCTTCGGGTAATTGGTACAACAGGAGATTGTTTCCAAATATGAAGATCAAAGTCTGACTGAAGAGAAGTCTTCGTCTTTACCAGCTCTTCAAGCTAATGAAATCCATAATGTAATGGGCTGCACATCCGAGGACTTGAGGCCTTATGAGGTGAACTTTGTGGTATTAGTGAACTCCATGAAAATGGCCTTCCTGCATTTGGTGTTTATGTTCTGTTTATGATATTTGTTTCATTATCTACAGGCACAAGTCCTGACCTCACATCCTACCACTGGTGATACTCCTCTTGGTGACTATGAGTCAACCAATTCAACATTTAAATCAGGACAGAACAAATCCAATATTTCTAGCATCAGCGAAGTCAAGGTGCATGAGGTTTCTGATGATCTAACCTCCTTCAGAGTTCCACCTCTTTCGAACCGAGAAAGATTAATGTTACGAAAGCAAGCTCTGAAGATGAGAAAACGTCCTGTGCTTTCTGTTGGTAATTTCAGTATACTTTTGGCCTATATATAGAGAGATGGATAATGAACTTATTCTAATAAGATCTGATCTACATATCAAGAGATTCCTGAGAGTCGAGTCTACTTGATTTCAATAGTTCCCCTGATCATTAAGATGATTAATTTAATTGACATTCAAGAACCTTTCATTAATTTGGATTATTATTTAAGATGTATTGCATCCTCAGCCTCCCGGATACTTCACATGAGAAATTATCCGTGACGGAGACACTTAAGATATGAAGAAACTTAAGAAAAAAAAGGATTAAAAAAAATCTAGATGAAAATTAACAGTATTTGCAGTTCCAAACAAATGATCCATGTTAAGTCATAGTTATACACAACATCAATAAACCCTTTACCTGAAAGTTATTTGATTTCTTGATTAATTTTAATTGTTAAGATTTTGCATAAAATTCACTGATCATTTTGATAGTCAGGTTTCTTAGGAATGCTATGTAGACCTCTATATGCACATACATGTGTGTGTGTTTAGCACAGGTGCACTTCTTCACAATTGATCAAACTGATCTGGATGCCATTATTATTATATGATTTAAAATATATTAGAATTCAGTCTTAAAAAAAACATATATTAGAATTCATAGATGTCTAAACTCTCTCTCTCTCTCTACTGGTTGATGGAACATAAATATGTTCCAGTGAAGTCATGAAACTTCTTTTAATCAACAAATGATTCAAATGTGTTGTGAACTGAGCTTCAGTTAAGCCAGTTAGCACCCCCTGACTTGGAAAAGGTCAGGGGGTTCAAACAACCCCCCCCCCCCCCCCCCCCCCCCCCCGACAAAAATGTGAAAATGTGATGGAGGGCACTAGTTTTCAAAGAAAAAAAATGATTTAGCCATGTTTTGATATGAAGTTGGCTGGAAGTAAGCCAAATTTTATTTATATATTGACATGCACACATTTAAGAAAGATTGTTAAGATGAAAATAAGCAGAAAGAGCAAATAATATAATTATAGTCCCTCAACAACATACAACATACACCTAGTCGAGTTCTGGTGCTCAGGATTTATTGAGTGCTGAAGAAGTTTCAATTTTTAGATGCACTTGTTGCTCAGTCACTGAAATGCAATGGTTTTGACACAATTGGTGAACGTTGAACTAATTATGAGACTCCTCTATAACAAGGAAAAGCTCTGCTGGTGCAATGTATATATCAACATTATTTTGTGGAGTTGATTCACCACTGATTGGAATAATTTCTAACTTGGTCATCCAAGTTGGCGAGCATTATTTTGTGACTGAACATTGATCATATGTATTAATGGCAGGGAGGAGCAATATTGTTGCTGGTGTTGGAAAAACTATCAAGACACACTTCAAGAAGTATCCCCTAGCGATTGTAAATATTAAAGGTCGAGCTAAAGGAACTTCTGTCCAGGAACTGATTTTTGAACTGGAGGTGAGTGTTTAATGTCTTCATCCTCCATGTGATTCATATAAAGCTGTTAGCATATTTTTATCTATTCTTCCTTCACCCAGCAAACAACAGGAGCTATCCTTGTATCAAGGGAGCCCAACAAAGTCATACTCTACAGGGGCTATGGAGGGGGAGAGGGGCCTAGTGTTAACAAGGCAAAGGGGAACCAAATGAAATCATCTAGATGGGGTCACAGCATCACTGCAGCTTCCCCTGAACTCATGGCTGCTATCAGACTCGAGTGTGGGATCCGTCATGCAAGTAAAAGGGAACAGGATCATGCATCCACATAAAGTATAATCTCTGCGGGGCGCAATACTGAAGAGAGATTCTGATCATTGATGTAAACAAACAACTGGGTATGCTTATCTTTAATAACTTAATAGCCATGGCCTATTTTAAGATTGAATTGACAATAATTGAAGCCTATTATCATCTGAAGTTTTGTTCTTGTGGCACCAGAAAAGCCTCTGGTTTATATCAGGCTTGGTCGCAAATTGTGCAAGCATCGATTGGATGCGGAAGCCCTTTTTGTCATTAAGGTCAAGTATTCTTCTTTTTGCTGCTTGCGCATAAATTTTTTTTACTAATGAAATGAGAATTCCCCTCAGATAATTATATAAATTTCGTTAGTTCATAATTTGAAATAATCATGCATTTATTTATCTCAGTTTTTGCTTATATTTTCATAATTATATAAATTTATTATATAATTATTAAGTAGTTATCATTAAATTATTCAAGATGATTAATTTAAATGGACATTCAAGAAGCCTCTCATTAATTTGGATTATTATTGAAGACGCATTGCAGCCGGATACCTCACATGAGAAATTATCCCTAATGGGGACACTTAAGATAGCAAGATAATAAAAAAAGATATAAAAAGTCTAGAATATTAACAGCATTTGCAGTTCCAAACAAATGATCCATGTTATTTAATAGTTATATATATACAACATCCCTTTACCTGAAAGTTATTTGATTTCTAGATTAATGTTAATTGTTAAGATTTCATAAAATTCACTTAAGGCCCGCGGGTCTGTCTGACCAGCGGGCCTGGGCTGGGCCGGCCCCGACCAAATAAACAGGCCCAGGCTAACGAGCCCATGGGCCGGGCCCGGATTTGGGCCCACGGGTGGGTCTGCTGGCCCAGATTTTAAACATGATATTTCTTTTGATTTTTCAATTTTAAGTTGTTCATTTGCATATAAATAATAAAATAAAATAACAGAAAATTGAATGCCCCCACTGGTCCACAGGCTGGGTCAGTCCGCCCGGCCTTATAATCAGGCCTGGGACTGGCCCGCCTTAAAAAAGGCCCGGCCCGTGAACGGGCCCGGGTCAGGTTTTGACCCTACGGGCCCGGGCCAGTGCCGGGCTTTTGGGCCTCGTGCCAAATGGGGACCCTTAAATCATTTTGATGGATCAGGTTTCTTAGGAATGCTATGTAAAACTCTGATTTCATCAAATGTAGATCTATATATGCACGTGTATGTGTCTTACTTTTGCACAGGCTCCCTTCTCTTTTACCCATTCAAAATCGATAAAACTGATATGGGTGCCATTATGATTTAAAACATATATTAGAAGTCATAGATGTCTAAATTCAATCTCTCTCTTGAATTATCAAGTTTACTAGATGATGGAACATATTTATGTTCCAGTCACGTTCTAAAACTTCTTTTAATTAACCAATGATTCAAATGTGTTGTAAATTGAGTTTCGGTTAGCCTGTTAGCACCCTGTCTCGGAAAAGGTCTGGGGTCGAACAACACCACCCCCCCCCCCCCCCCCCCCCCCCCTCCCAGACAAATGTGCAATAGAGATTAGAGTTTAGAGGGCACCAATTTTCAAAGAAAAAATGATTTAGCCATGTTATGACGAATAACTTGGCTGGAAGTAAGCCAAATTTTATCTGTACATTGACATGCACATATTTAAGAAAGATTATTAAATGGAGAATATAAGCCAAAAAAAGGCAATTAATATAATTATTGTTTTTCAGTACTTTATTTAATAAATTATTTAATGTTTGATTCGGGTTCTAGGAATTTCTCTCATTTTTCAGTGTTTGACGTGGTTGCTATTAGAAAGGGCATCCAAGTCCATGGGTAATTTCATATAAATACCTATTAAAGTTGGGACAGGCATACGAGTTTTAAATATCATCTCTGAGCTAAATTTTTATCCAAATTTAATGGAATATTTTAAAAATATTCCATCATATATAATTGTTTAGACATTGCAGTCCTATAAACAATCATAAAGACAAATTAGTTCATATAAAACACAAAAATGTCTTTGAAGATTTTTACATTTAATTGTATAAACAATACAGTTCTTATAAACAATCATATACTCACATTACCCAAGAATATATATACATTGTTAAAAAATTAACATTTTGTAATGGAATATATACCTCTTTTTTAAAATAAAATAAAATAATATAACTCATTAGATAAGATATACTATTTTTTAAAAATCAAAACATGCGTCGATTGAAATTGTGATTAAAAAATGATTGAAGGTAACATTATTCTTTTCTTACTAGTTAAATAAAACTCAAATAATTATTCTAGTTTACTAATATACTATCAAACTAATTAAATACAACAAACATCAAACCATATTCATACAATCTAAACAAACTATACGAAGTCGACCCATATGAAATTGTTTTTAGAGCCAACCTTCATTAAAATACACATAAAAAACCAAGTAAACCATGCCCACGTGACAACTTATGTAACATCCTTTAAAATCCCTAACCTTTACTAAATTTGCCACTCATTCCCATTGACCTCTTCTTCCTCATCAAACTGCAACTCATACCTTCCCTCTCATGTCCACTAACTCAATCGCTGAACGAAATAGTATTTTTCAACAGTCGCTTGGATCGATTCGATAGAGAGGAAGGACCCTTCTAGTTGATCTGTTTTTATTTTTGTTTATCTTGTGGAGGGTTGAATAACAGAGATCGATGGGAGAGAAAAAAAAAAACTAGGGTAGATTAAATTATGATTAACTTCTGTTAATTGCATGAATATATGGGTTTTTATGAATTTTTAAGGACTCGTATGTCCCAACTTTAACACAAACTAATATAGGATTATTCATGTTTGTAGATATGTAAATGTCTTTATCCCTTGTATAATTTACAATGTTGCAAAAGTCAACCTTATTGGATTTGCAATAACCCTTATACGATTTACAATGTTGCAGAAGTCTACCTTAATTAGATTTGCCAAACAAGTACCTCAAATGCAAATGAAAAATCTGCTACGGAAAAGAATTTTTTATGCCGCGCCACTGACAATGCTCACTCATTCGTTGCTTTCCAAAAATCGTGGTTGTGAGTTTAGTGGTGCCGACCGCACCCAACAAAACAAGCAGATAAATAGTACAACTGCACCCAACAAAAAAGAAAAAAACAATTCCCACAATACCCCCCAATAAAATAACAAAAAGCTATAAGGCTGCACTCTAAGCCCCCATTTGGCTGGAAGAATAACAGAGGATAGAGAAAAATAGAGAAGCATAAAACTAAAAAATTTTATTTACAAATAATAAGAGAATGTATAGTTATGTTAAAATAAGTGAGAATGAGTTAATATTGATATTTTTGTTCTTCTTAGAATTGTATTATTCCATCCAATTTACCATTGATATAAAAGAGTGCACATGTCATTGCATCTATTAAATCACGGGACCTACATGTCAAACATTTTTTTTTTTACTTTTTATAAATTTTTATTCATATCTCATTCTTCATTATCAACCAAACAACAAAAACTTTATTATTACATTTCTCAATAAAAATAACTAAAAATGCAATCAAACAAAAAATGATTTATTATTTATTTATACTGGAATAGTTATCTATCTTAAAATAACTTATATCTTTATTCAAATGGCTCCTAAAGATCTATAGGTGGAACCAAAACTCTCCACACTCTTATCTCATGATCCAAACTGCCACTGTATAACAAACACGAATTCCCATCATCAACATCTTTCCGACCATTAATCCGATCCTCAGCGGCCGCCACCAAGCACTTGATCGGCCCCAAGTGCCCCTCCAACACCGCAAAACAAACGTACACTCCATCGCCTTCTCTCCTCCAAATCCTAATCGTCCTATCGGCGGACCCACTGCAAACCACATTTAACACCACGCACAAACACAATACAGCCTTTGCGCTTCAGCCTCCCAACCACCCCCGCCTGCTCCAAACAACAAATCTCCCACACAAAAATCGAACAATCCCCTCCACCTGAGTACAATACAGTTCCATCAAGGCCTATTGCCAATGCGTTAACCCCCAACCTGAGAAAATGTTAAATTCAGTCACTTTTACTGTTCAAAACTCAGATTACACAAAAAAGTAAACATCATCTAATAAGACATATATTTTATAAAAAATGTACATCGCTCCATCTCAAAATAAGTGAATGTAAAAAATTAACAAGGTAAATAGATAAGGGTATTTTGGATTGTAAAAAAAAACTAAGTGTAATGGCGGCCCCAACCTGTGCTTCTGTAGTGTCATCACCAATGCATTCTTCTTCCACACTTTAATTTTGGCGTCTGCAGAGCCCGTATAGACTGTGCCGTCCTTAGAAACCACAATTGCATTGATTGCATCATCATGTGCATCCTCTATGGACTTCAAGCATTTGAAGTCGGAGGTCCGCCAAACCTTGATGGTTCGATCCCACGAGATGGAGTACAGGAGCAACCGATCAGGCGACAAGGCTAGGCCAGATATCGTGTCTGCGTGGCTAACCCACATGGACTTTTGGTGGCGGTGTATGCGCACACGCTTGTGTGGATGGAGGAGACTGAAAAACCTATCTCTGAGAGTTGGAAGCGTCGCCACAAGTCTTGTTGCTGCAAAAGAGATGGATATGTATAACAATAATAATAAACGGAATTATTTTTACAATTCTAATATAGCCTATTTAGTGACATTTAAATTTGTTGAGATGAAATAATATTTTATCTAAATCCCGTTCCTTTAACAAATCAATGGATTCCTAACAAACTAATCTTAACAGCATGAATATTTCTAAGGCATTGTTTAGATATGCATTGCGAGTGTGTATGTGGTGTGGATGCTTTCAAACGTGAAGACATTTATCCAAACACTATTTGGCGTTGACAACACCACACCCCATGCCCCATGTTGGCGTCACAACTCCCCAAAACAATGCTTTCTATAACACAGGACACAAGATCAATGTAAATGACTAGTATACCAATTATCTTACGATGGGATTACAAGGAGAGGGGTGGGGCATATAGGGGTATCATGGTAATCTGCACCCGTAGCGTCCGAAACGCGAAGATTGAGCCAAACAGGGTGTTTAATGTGTTCCACGACATTCTCAACGTGTCTACATATTAGCAGTAATATGAGACAAACACAGGTTTTGACACCACACATCCAAACGCTATACCTAAATCTAACAAACCCTAACAAATTTATATTAAAATACATAGATAAAATATATGATCACGAGCTAAAGTTCCAAAATAATTATATAAACTAAACATTTAAATAAAATAATCAAAACAACCCTAATTTCAATTTGTATTACTTGTGTTTTTGATTCGCCAGACAAGGATTTTGTGGTCTTGGTGCGCGCTGATTAACAAATCGCCGGAGATCAGTAGTGACTTCACGGAGCCTTTGGTGACCCCAACAATGTGAGTCTGGAAGCCATTATTGGAGGTCCAAACGCGGATTGTTTCGTCGGAAGAGCCGCTGTAGAGGGTGGTCTTGTTTAGACTTAGACAGAGGGATGAAATGTAGGAGGAGTGACCTTTGAGTGTGGCTAGGCATTGGTGATGGGAGGACTGGTTGTAGTCATATGAGAGGAGTAGTTTGTTGGTGGGTTGTTCTGTTTTGGGGTTTTCTTTGCTGCTAGAACATAGTGCCATCATGCTTTTAACTTGATAGTGCAACTGGAACCCTCACTTATATATGATGAACATATGAAGTGTCTTTTTTTTTTTGTCACTCTTTGAGGTAAAGATTAATCATTCGAGTGTTCGCACAGACCCACTCGGAATTTCCCTTCCGACACCTAGATAAGTTGAGGGTGGGAGTCAAACAAACGCCAATGGGGAGCATACCCAGCCAATTCACCAAGACCATGGTGGGTATGATGTGTATACTTTGACTTGTTAAGGCACAATATTTTGTTTTTATTTTTTTTCTTATTTGGATGGAAGTAGATTCTTATCACAGATAATACAAGCCCCCGTTTGTTTTGATAATAAACCCAAGAATAAAGTGGTATTGACCGAAATAATTAACTTGTTTGCAAATCTAGAATATCCCCTGCATAAGAAGGTCCTTGATAAACTGGCATAATTCTGGATAGTCATTCCAAGCTGAGGGTAGAATCAAATTATTCCAGGTTATTCCACTTAAAGAATATGTAGGCCCACTGTCAAATCAACTGTCATCACTTTTAATAAATCATCTGTCAAATCAAATATCATTATTTTTTCACATTTTGTAAAGCTTTATCTATACTTTATTCACATTATACCCAAACAAAAAAAAATTTATTCTTACGTTTACTAACGAGAATAATTTAAAACACAATCAAACATAAAATCACTTTATCCTTATTTATACTCACTTATGCCGGAAGAATTGTATACCCAATAATAAGTCATATTCTGTATCCAAACGGGGGCTAAAAGTTTTTCAAACAGTTAGATTTTAGGATCATACAAATTGTTCAACATATTTAATATAAATCATCTATAAATAAGGTATTTATTACAAAGGATTTGTTGGGTTTCTTCCATTTTTGTATGAATCGCGTAGGAGGTCATATATTTCATATGATTTTTTGCTTGTGACTCTATCTTTATTGTTTTCTTCTAATTAACAAATTGAAGTGCCCAAATTCTTTTAGACCCCATTTGGAAACACATATTGAAAAGTTGCTTTTATATTAAAGTTGTTTTATTATACACATTTTGAGGATGTACATTTTTTATGTTTTTAAAAATCCAAGAATCTTGTTTGTTTTTAAAAGTCGACAAATATCTCCCATCTCATTGAAAGATGTCAAATGATCAAATTCTAAAAGCAACAATCTTAAAAAAAAAAAATTCATCTTTTGAGTTGAAAGTGTAAATTATGAAAATGCCCTCAACTTCACAATATAGGTTATTAGTGTTTTAACCCTTCTCTCTATTTCTCCTCTCCCCACCAGCAACCCCCCCCCCCCCCCCCCCTCCTTTTCCGTCCCACCCCATCTTCATTTTTAATAGAGTTTTAACCCTTCTCTCTATTTCTCCTCTCTCTCCACAGCAGCCCTTATTTTTCGTCCCTCCCCATCTTCCTCTCACATTGGAGAAGAGACTGATAAATGTGAGGTGGGGAGGAGCATGAATTCTCATATTGGTGGCTTGAACACCTTTTTTCTCTTAGGGGTCACATCGTGGATGGAAGATGGGTTCAGGAGAAAAAGGGGGACTGGAAAGAGAAATGTGAGGTGTGGATTTTAAAAGACTGAAATTAGTAATTTTTTTTAGGAGTAAAAATGTCTTTTGCATACCTAGGATTGATTTCAAATACCCTGATTCATGGAAAGTATTCATTTAACGCTTTATACACGGCTTCCAAGGTGAAAAAGTGGACGAATTGACATGTTCACTTTCATTTATCATGTTAGATAACATGATTAGAGCTTTCATATTCTAGAAAGCTAGAAATCAATCTCAAACGAGATGTCAAATGGGGGCCTTAGGCTCCGTTTAACATAGATTGAAAAATAGATGATTAGCTTTTTAAGATGATTTTAGCTTTGATTTTTTTGGGATGTTTTTTTTTAATTCAGGAATCAATATTTAAAAGGAGTTTAATGTTTGGTAGAAAAAATGATTTTCAATTCAAAAAATATTCCGACAAAAAAACGTTCTTTTTGCGGATTTCGAGAGAGAAATTAAAAAATCCATCTTTTGATTCGTTGGAATCCGACGAGTTGCGCGTTTGGGGATTTTCAGCTTTTCAAAAAGCGGTCCGCCCAAACGCGTTACCAAATGGGCCTTAAACTATTTGTGAATGAAAGACATTTTAAGAAACAAGGCAAAATTGAAAAATTAATCCTGATTTAAGATAATTTACCTTTCAAATTTGAATGTAAGAATCTCAAGTCAATGGAATCAAAATTCGAGGTCACTCGAAACATCTTCAATTCCATCAAAATGTATATCAATTCCAAACAATAATGAGGTTCGGATTTTCCAACCTTTTTCTGGTCCTTTTTGGGGGGGAGTATGTTTCCAGTCAATATGTTGATTGTACGGAATGTTTCAAGCCGGATTGTAATTTTACAAACTTCTATGACCTGTGGTCAAGCTAGACAGATTTGTTTATTACATGTCTAATAAGAGACAGATCCATGACTTTTTTTTTTAGGTGAACTAACAAGAGGTTTTTGGGGAGCCGTTGTTATTCAATTTTTTTTACAGTCTAAAGTACAGTCATATATATTTAGTTTGAAATCAAATAAAACATATAACTCGTTAGACGATATATGTACTTTATTAAATATATTCTTATATTTATTAAAAATAGCTTCATACAACTTGAAATAGAGCAATATTATACTTTTTTTAATCAATACATGTACATTATTATAATATTTACTATTTCAAAAAAAAGTACAGTCTAACTTTTGGTTGGTATAAATGACTAAGTCGAACATTTTTTTTCCTGGGATAAATTTAGATTTACAAAGCAATAATATTTTGAGGTTTTTCTAACAAAATTCTTGGTTGAATTGATATTTTGAGGTTTTTCTAACAAAATCTCGCTTGAACTGTATAGAGCTTTTTATAAAATAATTGGATTGAGCTGATATTTTAGAATTTTTCTAATAAAATCTGGACCAAGCTATAGCCCAGCCTAGCCAACTCTTGCGTCCGCCCTGTGTCTAATTATAACGAATGTGAAACACTTCTATGACCCTGACACTGACCATTTAAAAAAAGGATAATGTTAATGACATACTGTATTAGACATGCACTCTTTTAACAACAAAAGCACCCAAAAAGCACGATAATGTAACAGCAACCACATCTTAAAAAAATAAAATAATAGACATGCACTCTTGTATTAGAAGAACTATGCTTAAAATACAAATATAAAGCAAAACATAAAAAATACATATCAAAATACAAATACAAAGCAAAACATAACCGATCACCCCTGGATGATCAACCCCACCCCCAGTCCCCTCAATCGCAACTGACTGAGCACCCACGCAATATCTTCCCCACTCCTGAATAAAACGCAGGGCCATCTCCAAATGTTCTCACTATTTTGCGCAATATTTCAGACACTGATCATGTTGGCAGGGGGGAAAAAGAACAATCAACCATCAATAAAGGCAGAAATTCTTCAGTTGCTTCATAATCTGTGGAGCTTTATGAACATGACCAACTTGACAACATCGCTTTCGAAGTCCCAACCACTTTAGTGCCCTTTTTCATTTACATGTTTTGCTGCCATTTCTCAATTGGTTGTAAGTATATATTGCGTTAGACATGTGTAGCTGCTTCTGTCCAGTCATGAATTTTGCTTGCAAACACATCCACTTTTTTGCTCACTTGTTTCTGCACACAAAAGAGTCAACATTGATTGATAAGTATGGAACCCCCACTACAGCGACAGCGTCCCATTCACTCTTACAGGAGGTTTGGTCTGATTGGTTTGTCCTAATAATTAAAAAATAGAGTGATGTTATACATCATTTTTTTTTTAGTCTCAATTCTAGTCTTATATGTATTGACAGAAAATTAACAGAATATATAGTTACATTAACGAGGTATATGCATCGATAAATTTTTTTTACATTTTTAATAAATGCATACATGCAATTCATTTGAGTATATGCTTCATTTTTATAAAAACATGTATCTCATTAGATGATGTATATTATTTTAAAAAATTAAAACACATGTAGACTAAAATTGGGACTGGAAAGAGGGTTGTACGTAACATTATCCAAAAAGATAAGAGCGCGCTGTTACATGCAGTTCTATGCACAATCCCACAGATAACCCTATATATCTCGTTAGCCTTCCAATAAGGTATATATCTCCCTAAGGAAAATACATATCTCAACATCTCGTGGGAGCGGTAGGGGTGCACTTTGAGAAAGGGGTGGCAACCGCTTTTTTTTTCTTTTTTCTATGCTTTCGTTATGCGTTATGTACTCCAATCCTTTTATCTCTACTTTAGACATTTACTATTTTGTCCTATGAAATAAAAATGACTACAGTTATTTTTAAAAAAAAATTACATTTGTCAAAATGGGTTCTCTCAATTCGAAATAGAACGATATATATTTTTTATCAAAGCATATACCCTTTTAGATAATATGTACTATTTTAAAAAAATTAAAACATGTGGGGATTGCTCGTAGGACTGTCCACGGGACTGTCCCTAACATTTTCCAAAATAAAAGGAGCACTAATACACTCATGCAGTCAATTTAATAGTTCGTTTTGTAACCCCATACACTATAATAGCATAGTATATAACACGCTATAAATTATGATAGTGTAGTATATAATATGAATTTTTTCATTTTTTTTTTATAAATAAAACGGTGTGACTGTAAATAGGACTGCATAGGGCTGAACATTTTATGTGAATTCATAATATCCATGGATTTGTCAAAAAATTTGACCATATGATTAAATCGGTTCCATAAACACATTTAAAGTGACAATTTCGGTGAATTCTTCTAAAGAAAAAATTCATAACTTCTGAGGCGTTTGACTGAAAAAAAATGCTTATGAATTTTATTTTATTTTATTTTTGCTCGGTAAATGCATATGAAATTGAAATTGATATAAGGAGATTGGGATATCCTTATGATTAGATTTTTCAATTCAATTTTCTTTTATATTGAGAATTTGGCATAGATTTATGTGGGTGCAAGCCTTGATTTAGTTAAGATCTTCCATTGGTATAGAATCCAAAGGAATACCTTCACTTTGAGAGGTATTTTACAACCCCAAATCTCTTTGATTTTGAGAGCTGTAGACACCACCATCGGCCTCTCCTTCCTCAGCCAAGCATATCCACTTTTCACCGAAAAACCTTTAGACGGGGCTGGCTTCCAAACCACCGTATCAGACAATGGAGTGTTGATGGCAATCTGACCCACTAGCTCAAGTAAATCCAGGTATTCGTGCACCTCCTCTGGCCCAACAAAGTGCCTTAAACATGGAAATGCTAAGACCCTGAGAGGACATCCAATCCAGCCAGTTCAAGCACTACTCGACGAGCCTCCTTACGGAGGAAGAAACATTGCTTGTCCGCCCAATCTGAGCATTGAAGTCCGATAGCTTGAGCTTTCTTGCATGTAGCCTCCCCCAACAAAGAAAGGACCAAGGGAGAAACCAGAGACTTTGCAATCTCCATGGCCCTTGGAAAAACCGTTGAAATGGGCCGGGTCATACAGCCTCTTAGGTGAGTCATTAAACCAGACTCATCTAACAACCTCATCTGAGCCCACCTGATTGGCCCACGACCCACAACCCAAAGCTGGGTTCACTTCTAATGTTTGGCAACAAACCTCAAAATCAGTTTTTAGCTTTTGGAGTCACATCAAGTCAAATACATCATCATTTAAAAACTAAAAGCTAAAAGCTGTTACCAAACAGGTCAACAAATACATCATCATTACTAGATTTTATCTCTAAACTGTGTCTCGAAATATGTGTTTTATAAAGCAGTCACTATCATTATACTATCAAATCATCATTATTACACCATTAAAAGGTGTGCATAAAGCTGCAAAAGCTAAAAGCAGTTTTTCAAACTATGTTTCCAAACGCTACCTAATAATGAACTTCCAAACATCGCCCCCAACGACCCTAATAGGCTCCCTAGAGACAGATTGAGTGCAACCCCAAACCATCGCATCGTATCATTGACCTCAAGAAGAAAACCCATCATACAGAGACAGGCCAGCCCATTTTGAGGTAGCCCCTCCAACAAACCTTGTACCATCATTTGCGTTAGATAGACAACACCTAGAAGCTTCGAGGGTCCCGCCAAACCAATGAGCCTCAATTCTCCCGTGATAAAGAGTCAGAAAAACGATGGGAAGCGTCCACCAGGCCCAAACCTGGCGGTGATGTAACGTGAACTTTCACTGATTGCAGGTTGGCCACAGGTGCCGATGCACCTGCCAACCCCAAACCCGTCGAAAGCACTATTTGACTCCACCTTATTGGCAAGGAATTGATTCATAACATTTAAGGTAATTAGCACTTTTAACTCCAAGAAAATGAAAATTTGCAAGAATAGTCATGTCCCTCGAATATTAGCAAAAATTAACCCCGTTGAATTTTATAAGGGAGACGGATTATATATATTCCGTCTCCCGTGTTACCCTAATTAAAGGGATAACAAGGTTATTTACACACGAGACGGCATATATATATGCCCCGTCCCGCCGCACTTCCCTATTTTCTCCCCCTTTCTCCTTCTTTCACCCAACCTCACTGCCTAGCCCAAAAAATCATCAAAAACTACTTTTAATCCAAAGGTAAACATGAAAACCCTAAATGTTCTTGAATTTATTTATTTATTTATCAATTCTTTTGATTTTATTGATTAAACATTTGTTTTTTTTATCAAAACCCTAAATGTTGAATGTTGAATTTATTTATTTGTTATTGACATGTTGAATGCATGATGTTTTATTAAGTTAAATGTGAATTTTATTTTGTTTTTTTGTTCCCCCAAGATTTTCTATTTGTCAAAATAAACTTTTAAATCTTAAAAGAAATTTGAAAAATTTGATTGTCGTGTATAAAAACTTTTTAAAAAATTCAAAGGCCTTTGGAGAAAATTCAATGTGGCCTCTTAGGAAACATTTTAAAAAATTCAAAGGCCATTGAAGAAATATACTTTGTATGTGTTGTATGAATGTTATAGTGTTTAATATGTATGTGTTGGATGTAATTTTTTATTATCAATTTAGAAATATATTTACTAAGTTGAATAATTTATGATTTAGATGGTAAAGAAATCCGAAGTCCTGTTAATGTACTCTTTTAACGAGATGATTGTTCAACGTGAAGATACTTCATTTTATAAAGGTGGTACCAGGAAAACCACCATCATAAATAAAAAGATCTCTTATGTGGAGTTACTCCAAATGATGTACCATTTGACGGGAACTGAACCAAGATGTTACAAATTGTCCATGAGTGTTGTGCATCCCACTCACAATGGAAAGAGTTTGAGTGCCCCTCTTGAAGATGATATTGGTGTGAAAGTGATGTTATACCCAAAGCTCATGCATGTCATTCAACTACTTCCAGTCGGAGATCGGGTACCATTTACCACTCCGGCTCAATCAGTTGTGCCATCCTCTACAGTCACAGACGTACCCTCTTCATCAGCACCTCCTGCTCCAAGGAAAACCAAAAAGAAAGGGTTCCTGAAGTTTTTTGGATGACTATATATATGGGACTTAATATATGTTTATATATATGAGTTTTCATGCACAAACAATAATGAAGTTATTGTAAATTATAGAACTTGTGTTTTATTTCATTTAAGTTGTTTTATTTCAAGCAGTATTTTCATACATTTTCATATATGTTCAAGCAGGATTATACAACAAATGCAGTTTGAACAAAAACAAAAAGGAAAAAAAATCTAAGGCAAATCCAAAGGAGACAGCATATATATATGCCGCCTCCTTTGGATTTTCCATTTCAAGAGTGCGACGGTGTATATATACACTGTCACATATGTTAATTCAGGGTTCATACGGGAGACGTCATATATATATGCCGTTTCCCATATAAACTTTCAAAAAAAAAGGGCAGCGCTGACCGGGTCAACGGGGCTACTTTTTGCTAATATTCGAGGGTTGGAGCTATTTTTGCTAATATTCATATTGGTGGGGTTAAAAGTGCTAATTACCCTAACATTTATGATATTAGTCAAAATTTGTTTAATTGGAGTGATAATAAGTACATTTTTATATTTGAATTTTTCACTATTTTTTCTTCCACGTGGCGGATTGTAGCAAAACGACTAATTTTTTTGCTAATCCATCTACTTGAATAGGGAAGGCAGTACGATGGGATAAATGGAAAATCAACCCCGACCTGATCCGACTCTATTGGAGCGGGTTTGGTCCCTTAAATATCAAACCAGAATCTGACCCGTCCCATAATGAAAGTCAAACATGATACAAGCATATAAAAACAAGCAGAGAATCTCAACACAACCCAACCTGATGAAGATATGAGATGAGTTTAAGATTCAAGTGCAAAACCCGTCCCGTTCCGTCTATCTCCGTTAAAATTACTTATATCATTCAAAATTAATATGTTACATAAATAAAACTATTATACATATATATAATTATAATAGATAAAATAGCATGTATTAAGAAAAAAATAATTATTTAGTTTATAAGTTAAAAAGGGGAGAGAGAGAATTGTTCCCTTTGGGTTCCTCTACGGATTCCAACTATGATCGTGGTTGTTTTCTCCATATTATTTGAAAGATCTTTTTCACATTTATATTGTTCATGTTTAATATAACAATAATGATTTTTAAGCCCCAAATTATAGACCCATCTCAAGCCCCATGAGGTGGCAAGTTTGAAATACCTATTATACCCCCTCCCTATTTAGTCGTTTTAATAATCCATAACCGCCCCATTAATCCGAGGTAGTTATGATTTGGATACTTTTCTATTTTTGAATATTTATTTTTAATTTGTTTTCAATTTCACAACATTTCCTTTTTTTAGCGATATGAATGAGCGTTTTTTTTTTCTATACGATTTGAATTTCGGTTGATAGAAAGACAAATCTGAATTTAGTTTTTTATTCGGAGGTGAATCAACGTTTTTTTATGTGATCTGTTTCAGGTGCAATAAAAAATCGATACATCCAGATTAGGTTTTTCTAATTCCTGAATTTTACATTAATTTTTTATGATCGGTTGATATGAAAACCAATATGAATTTGATTTTTTATTTCAGATTTGGTTGGTGAATCTGTTTCAAACAGAAATCGATACATCCAGGTTATGTTTTTCGGATTCTGAAAATTGTATATTTGCAATTTTAGTTTTCAGACGGAATTGAAAACATACATTGAATTTTTTTGTTTCAGTTTATTTGGTGGAGAAGAGAAGAATTTGATTCATTTATTTTTATTGGGGACCAATTTGTTGTGCATACAATGAGATCCATTCAGGCTAGTTCTTTCGATCTGAATAAATTATATTGATTTTGATTCCTCATTATTTTTTTTACATTCCTTTAAATCATCATATACATGCGTTTGAATTTGAATGTTGCTTGAATTCAGATACATAGCATGTATCTTGATTTATATGCATTGTTATGTATCAGATATGATATGTACAATCGATTTATGATTGTGTGTTTGTATATAATTATGATTAATGTGTCATTCGTCATTTTTTAGCTTTTTATCAACATTTTTCAACTCATTTAGATTCAATATATTCAAATTCAGAGCACATTTACTTGTATGAATTTTGTATTTTATATCTCATATTCCAGATACACTTGTATCTGAATTTGATATCTAACCCATTTTGAAGATTTTTATTTATATTTTTGGATTTAATTAATGTATAGCTCATTAATATCTAACTGTCTATTGTTGGTATTTTGAAGAACCTTTATGAATTTTCTGTGTGGTGCTCAGTATCATGTAGACCATAATTGGACACCTAATTTTTCAGATACATTAATGTATCTTAATTTGATAATGCGTGACTGATATTGTTATTCTCACTAGGTAGTAATGGTGATTTTCTGGACACATGTGACTACTCAATTCATTTGGACGACATCAATGATTCAATGATTCATGTCCTGTGGAAACCTGTTTATCAAAGGAATTGTTTGGTGTGACTGATCAACAAAATGTAGGAATGATTGTAGCTTGTGATGATAACAATTTTGCTCACAAGGTTGGATTAGGCATTGTCATGGTCAATGGAAAAAAGGATGAAAATGGGTTTCTTTATTTTGTTGTAATTGTATGATCGGTTGATGAATGACTTGAATAAATTTCAGATGGAGTTCTTCGAAGTATGTTTGAATGCCTTTGACTCAAATCCATTGTTGCAAATGTTTTGAATATCATGTGCACAGTAGTAGATCATACTGGGGATAGTATGCCCGGTTTCTTCTTGGTTCAGCAACTCTGTCTTTTTGAGCTTCCGTGTTAATTAAGATACATGTGTATCATAAAGTTAAATCAAGAGTTTCAAACAAATATCAGATAAATCAAAACCAGATAGACCATGTATAATTCAAATACATAAAAACAGCAAGAACACACACCAAAAAATGCTGTCAGATGTTTGTAATTTCATATACAACCAAGGGATTGAAACATGTCATTTACAACAATTTCAAACACAGTTGATTCAGATACATACAATGTTGAAAAAAACATTAATCCTTTAGCAGCAAGGGATTTACAAAATAGCTGAGTATTCCAAAATATAAGATTGAATTTTTTCATACAATACACTTTCTGATTCATGTCTACTCCCTAATAGCATGTAATTTGACTAATGAGATCCATGCTGCTTCATAATTGCTTCAGATTCAATTTTTATTGATAACATGTTTTCAGATACAGGTTCATATGATTAAGATACATGATTTGTTTACAATGTGTTTCAGTTTTTCCAGGTCTTTTATTTGGTAACAGGTTTTCAGATACAGGTTCATTTGATTAAGATGTTTGATATTAGTAAACCATAAACAATCGAAAACTGTAAATTCTTATTCCCTTAAATCTAAATACGCTGGTAGATGAAGAGAATGTATCATAAACAATTTCATAAATATTAGAGATTGATGACATGCTTCCAAACCAAAAAAAAAAAAAACAATTTCATAATATATTACAAATAAGCAGATTTTTTTTTTATTTAGGTGCATGTATCTGAATTTCTGATTTCAAATAAATTTTGAAAGAATGATTCTTCAAATCAATTTCATAGATAATCAATCAATAAGAGATCAGAAATCGTAGGAAATCATAACTTATATGAGTTTGAAAATCAGAAATTATTGTTTAATAAAAAGTGAAAAAACATAACGAATCGACCGTTTTTTTCCGTTCAAAATAAAAAAATCGACGACAAACTGCCATTGTGGAAAGAAATCAAGTTTCGGGATCCTCAATTCAGAAGAATTAACAAAACATTTCTATTAAGTGGTTGTGGAGGAGGCTTTCGATGAGCAACTGATTGTTGTGCAATGTGATTAATGCGAGATATTATAAGTATAGGTTTTAATTTGTTTTTAAAATATGATACGCAGCAGGGAGAGATCAATGGTGCGCTGTTTTTGGAATTTGGTTACCAGATTTAATGAGGATATTAATTAGTTGAAATCAATTTTTAAAATCATATAAAGGTAGTTATGTCATTATCATCTTGGTTTTAAAAAGTCAAACAGGGAACCAATAAAAGAGCGCCACCTATTGGGGCTCACAAATAGGACATAATTTCTGCGGCATAGGTAGCAGCACTGTTTAGATAAAATATAAAATGCTATTATTTTCATTATATTTTGATATGGCAGATTGTTGCCGGCATGTCCCATGGATGTAATTGCGCTTGGTGATTGATTCGGACCAAGAATATTTTTATGTATTATTTATTTCACACTTGTAAATTATTTTTATGTTGATCCTGAAAAGAAATACTGAATTGTCGAGATCCCAACAAACTGACAGTATCAGAGCAATCCCAACACACACCCCGAACCAGAGAAGCTCAAAAGTGCATATCAGTCGGTGTCCATGGAGAGCCAAGGAGGAGGTTTAATAACAAGAAAATATTATATTCAATCTTTTTTATAATTCAAAACTCAATCCTCTCAATTTTTTTTAAAACCACATAACTCATCAAATGAGATATATATTTTTATAAAAATTAAAAAATCAATGAGCAATATCATAACAATAAAAATGAGGGCTAACAAGGTATATAAAATTACATTTAATGGAAAAAAAACTTAGGACGATGCAAGAATAAATCTCAGATGTACATAATAACTTTATATTTCTAGAAAAAAATTAAGACTTACTTAAATCATACGCAGTAAGAATAAACATCAGATGCACATAATAATTTTGAGATTTAAAGACATAAAGGCATGTATTTGATATCTTTTATATGAATATAATCAGTTTTCCAAGGCCTCCATAAAGGGAGACTGGTCTTCCAAAAAATAAAATAAAAAATAGCAAAGACAAATGTCCCCTGTACTAAACACGTCCCATCTGACCATGGGTGCTGCACTTTTAAAAAAGAGAACTACGATGTTCAACAATCTCACTTTTACTTACAGCTTACCAGCTAATGAATCTTCCCAAAACAAAAAGAAAAAAAGAAGAAGAGTAAAACTATACCCAGCCCTATCCAATGAACTGATCAAGCTATGGCAGTATTATATTCAACCCCTTGACAAAATGCTTATCCAACAAACACTCAATTCACTAATGCCCTGTTGTGCTCTGCTATCTACAGGGAACAAAAAGAATCACTACCTGTGCAGAGAAGCAAGAAAAATCTCTCTTGTATACTCTACCTCAGCAGAAAAACATGGAACCACACACATTTTCATGGAGCCTAGGAAGCTCTGGGACTTTAGGGAACCCTTCTTTGGTCACGGAAGATGTTTCTGACGTTTCTTCAAACTTCATGAACTGTGACATCTGGGCTGCAGCCAGATGGGCATAACATATCGGCGCCACTGTCAAATTTTAAAGTATCAACATGAGGAACGGTTTTATATCCTTTTGCAGTCCCCACACGTTTGATTTCTCTTTAAAGATGTCCAATTCATGTAACAAAACATGTATTTAAGTATATACTCCAATGAATGATATATGTCCCCTTGTGGAAAAAAAAAAGGAAAAGAAAAATATCACATGCTTCATTTAAGCACCTCAATAATGAAATGTGACAGAATGTAGGGCTACATATGAGGATTTGGTGTAGTACACCCGATTTAAAAATAAGACAGTAATGTGTGTCAAGTTATAAAGCAATCTTGGTGTAATGAGGTTGGTTAGGTGAGGTTTTAAATGAAAGAAGTAGAGACATAGCAAGTAATTAATGGAAATATTGAAATGTGGGACAATAACATATGACGAGGGAAACAATTTACCAATTGATATAGCAGTGGTGCTCCTCTGATACCTGCACCAAGAGAAGGATGTTAGCCGTTATTCAACCCAGACATCAACATAGGCATTAAGGACTCTTTACTTACACATAGGAAAGAGAATGGACAAGTGTCTGTAGATCATCAGGAGTGAATCCAATCTCATCAATCAACACATGATAATGGGCTGGCCGTGAGGTACCCTAAAACAAAGCACGAAAAAAAAAATAGAAACTCATGGTAGATGTTCTACAGGGTTGCAATAGAAGATCAAATGCAAGAGAATGTTCCAGATCATGATGAGCAGTTGAATTCCTGGCAAAAAAACATGAGCTAGCCTAAATAAAGTACTCACAATCATGCCAGCATGAGTGCACATGTAGAAATCATAATTTCTTGGATGAACAACTTTACTGTCCACTACAGTTCCTGCATACAAAAACAGAATAAATCATTTGTAAAGGTGAACCAATATATTAGCCACTTAAATGACAAGTATTCAAGGAGAAGCTAACCAGGAGGAACATTCTCAGGGCTATTAGCCTGGAAAAGCTTCGTGTGATGGTTCTTTTGAGCAACGATCAAGGTGATTTTTGGAGGATCACAATCACCCATATGCTGATATGCCTGCAAAGAAGTGAAGCAGCAAGTCCTCTTGAGTTAATTAAAAGAGAAACACAATTAATTTCCAAAGAGGGAACTATTGAAAATGATCATAAAAAAGAGCACTCATTTGGCAGACCTTCAAAATTTGAATAAGCTCGACATTTAGAACTTGGTTGAACTGAGATTCACTTACACCATCCCTGGAATGTTTTGCACTTTCAGTTAAACAGAGAACCCAGGCATTGGAACATTAAAAAAAAAACAGCTATGCTGAGTCAGGTTGATATTTAATTAGAACCATATGATATTAAGCCTCAGAGAATTGCATTTCATCTTGGGTACTGAAGTCCACAAATAAGCATCTGCTCTATATTGAACTCATCATATTTCAGATTATAACTATAATTAATACTGAGCAGTTTAAGCAGTAATTACTAATTCATGCATCTAAACCCTATTTTTAAGCCAATTTTCAATAATTAGAGAACAAAATTTTGTCATTCATCCTTGACAGTCTTCATTCAGTAAGGACAATCCAAACATAGCAGTATTAATTGAATTTTTTTATAATTCCAATTTAGCCTGATGATGGAGAAGCTACACAGCCATATCAAGATTACAACTGCTGGATATGTATAAATAGAAAAAGAAAATTAATCAAGAGGATTCCAGCATGTAGTGGCAAGCGAAGCCATCAAACAAATCTGAACCCATACTTGTCAGTTACTTCAAATATGACTCATAATCCCACAAAATAATTACATAGCAATAACGAAGGGATAATTATACATGAACTTCCTGATTGCTTAAGACATGCCCCGACTCTTTTCTTAAGCACGTGCATTGCTTGAGATACCTAACAATGAGACACAACGGAGTCATGCATGCCATAACAATGAGACATACCAGGGTGTTGGTGAACATAAAAAAAGGCAGACCACCTCACACAAGGATTGTACTATGATATAAATAAAATAAAAGCATGTATACAGATGCCAATGTCCAACAAATGGTGTCTTAACATGACATCAAATCTTGGACATTAACGTCCTCATCACATGTTTGTATATTTCTTCCTGTTCAACTTCATGCTTCCATGTGGGTAATCAGTTGACTAGATAGCATAACACCAGTGGGTCATGGTGGACAGGATCATGTGGACTGGTTTTTTTAGTAAGCCTAAACTCATAAACCAACTGAAGCTCATTTTAGCTTAGCTTGCTTGACACTAAATGTAAGAAAGCATTACCTATAACAGGCTTGGGATAAGAAATTGGGTCTCAGATTGGGCTCTCAAAAGACCTACTGAAGATAGTCTTATGCCACCCCAAAAGATCAACTGTTAAGAATGATCCATCAGAGACCCTATCCTCCATTTCCTCTGGAATGCAATGGGTCAAAATATATTGCCAATTGGAGGTTCTGAAGATGTGATCTACATTTAATTTGAGGATGATATCATAAAAGCACGATATAACGATAAGCATGTTACAAATGAAAGCTTCATCAATATGCATGCATGAGTTCCTTTATACAGAAGAATAACATTTGAAAAAAAGCACAAAACAACATCAGAAACAAGCCACAATAACATCAGACATCCCCAGAAAATGAAACACGCTAAGCAATTTTTTTACAGAATTAGAAGAATGAAATAAAAACAACATCAGAAAATAAATTTGGGCAGGTTTATGGTTGCTGGTCCTGTAGAAATAGTACTGAATAAAGTTAAAAAAAGAAATTTAGTATAAATCAGTATTATGCAAGTCAAATGTCACAACAACTAGTACTGTTCCTGGGTGAATATTAATTCAGAAGCACTTGTTGATTAGTTCCTCAAGGAAAAGGAAGTTGAGGATACATCAATAAGTGGATGAGAAAATAATTGGTTGAAGGAGCTTTTACCTGATTATGCCATCATCTCCACCATCTGGCAATGGCTTGTACAAAGAATCAATCATCTCCACCTTGGGAGACTGAGTTCTTACAGAAGCTCTGTAGCGGGAAATCAGTGGCCAATATCGGGAACCAACTACCTGGGGATATAAAGATAGGACAGCAGGATGAAAAAGAAGCACAAGTTGATTTATCATACTCATATCGTCAATAGCACTGTCAACTCGATGGTTCATCCGAAGAGCAGAAAACAATTTCTTGGATTCCCTCAACTTATAAAGGACTACAAAGAAGCTTTGAGAAATGTTACCGCAGCAATAGAGGGAATATCTGATCGACCAGGAGAGCCATGAGAAACATCCATCCCCAAAATCATGGTAGGAATTTTGTTGATCTTCGGAAGGCTAAGTGTGCGCTCAACAGACAGCAAAGAATTGGTGCCACCAAGCTAGAGAAGATATAGGAACCACAAGCATTACAATGGCGAGAAATTCCAATCAAACTAATCTAAAATTATGTCAGTAAAAAACATGTAAGTAAAAAACATCAACAAAAGAAAAGAACACACTGTACAATTTACCATACCTTAGAATTGATCTTTAACAGGACATTTGTTAGATATTGATCATTGATTTTAGTAGGGGCAATGCATTGTGTAACTATTCCCAGTTCATGAAGATTTTTCTTTTTCCATGGCCCTAGAAAAACATAAAGAAAACAGATGCTGAAATAACTGTAGTACTACATTGTATAGATCGTCAAACATAAATATTCCCCTTACCATAGATATCAGAATTCTTTCTCTCCGGCAAGACACAGAGGAAAAATTGTGGAGGACCAGGCAGTGTTGCTATTATTCTTTCAACCATCCGTTCAACTCTTATAATGGGACCAGATCTCCTCCATTTAGGATCCTCATCAAAAATTGTAAAAGGCCGCTCAATATGCTGCACATGATTTAGAAAATATTTCATTCACAAAAGCTTCCCCTTCTATTAGGAATACATTAAAAATTTAATGAGTGAGAATGGACAGGCCCATAATTTAGCACACAAAAGAAAGAACATACGATCCCCTTGTTCCTCCCACAGTTTATAAGCTCACGAGAAAGATAGCTTGTATCACATCTGGCAGAAAAATTGACGATAGCCCAACGATCTATCTGTGTAGGAGCCCAGAGTCTCTGCAAGCAGATGTCAAAGGCACAGCAATTGAGTCTAATAACATCACAATACAATGAAACAACCCAAGTCACTACCTTGTTGTTAAAGTTCCACCGTCCATTACGAGGGATACAATCTTCCTGATTGCCAACCTTCAACTGCATTTACATTACAATCAACTAATGAGAAAAAGCTCATGATTCAGGGACATGATGAGCTATAATGTCAACTAAAACAAAGAAATAAATTATTAGAGAAAGGAGTCAAGAAATGACCGTTGGAGCATTTAGGACACGGCCATCCAGTGAAGTAAGTTGCATTTCAATTTTAATACCACATGCAGCCAGCAGAGGATCATCATCATATCGGTTGCTCTTCACAGCCTGCCACACCAAAAAAGCATCATAAGAAAAAGAAAAATAAGCTGAGGACTTTTTTTTAATCTAGGAAGTGCAAAAGGCCAAAAAGAACTTACATCAGTTACAACTCTAATTCGTTCCTGAGGCTTTTGCCTTGACTTTTCCACAAGGGAAGATCTCTGCATGTTAGATAGTGCCTTCGTATAGCGTTGAAGGGGAAGAAGCAAACAAAGCTGTACAATAAAAACGAGTGGTGAAAATCTGGCTACATGAAGAATATGCCACGGCATGTTTCTTATGCCATAGAACAGGAGGGAGCTCTTTGTACCTCTATTGGAAGGTAATTGGGACGTTTTGGTTTCCCAACATCAAGGCATGGCACATAGCCTGACCATTTCAGTGGTACTCCTTTGGTGCGCAAAAAATAATCATAGACAGTAATCTCGGCAGCCTGTCCTTCCTCATCTCCATTCTTGGACTTCAATGAAAATCTGCACAAAGGGATGCATCAAGTGGAGATCTAAAATGCACACAAGAGCTAATCATACTGAGAGGCTTATCATGGGAAGGATGTGAAGAAAAGAAAGCACAAACCTTTGCTGATTGCATGGAAGTTCACTCAGTCCTATGATTTTGAATTCCATATTGTTGTGCAGCGTTTTGATCCTCATGTTCTTCAGCATTCTTTTTGCCTGCATGTCATCAAGAATAGATCATGGAACATAGACAACTTCAAATATATGAACATGAGCCATAAGATGAACTATGCATGATTTTGAAGTCTTCTTTAACCTCGACATAAGCACAGTATGTGCATACCTTTACCCAGTCTATTTGGCTAACATCCCTTACATTCTGGTTGGCCAATAAAAATTTCTCCACGGGACCTGGACTATAGATCATTGTTGTGGACACATCTGAGAAAAACAAGAAAATTACAATTTACAAAATAAAACTACTTTCCTGCCTAACAATTAGGTTTCGAATGAGAAAAAACATAGCATACCCATATTCAAGGACAGACCACCTTGAGTGGTACGAAAGCTTGAGTGAAATCCCCGGCAACCAGTGACTCCACCTCCCAAATCAGTATAGTTCCTATCATCATCCTTAAAAAAGGACTGCCTAACAAGAAGGCATCCCCTGTGCTCAAATAACAACAATTTGAAAGCCACGTGAGCTATTAATGTTCCAGTTCAACCTAAGAGCAACACATCCAATAGGAAATGGGAATACCTCCTAGCCTGTTGCTGCCGAAGGATAATATCAAGTACTCTAAGTGCATCTTGTGTGCCTTCAGATTCAATTCCATTTAGAGCTAATGCTATAGACTTCATAGGAATTTTGGCAGCATAGCTAATCTCTATGTTAAAGGTCTTCTCTAGGTGAACATGCTTTGATCGTTTTATGTTCCCCTGGTTGGGGCTCCCATTCACACCAGGACTTCCAGCACCAGCAGCTCTTCACAAAGAATACAAATACAACATATAATATTGAAGGAAATGAAGCAGTCCACATCATCCAAAGTTACTTACAAACAATATTTCAGGAAGGGATAACACGTTTTTTTCTTGATTCAGATGGAAGGAACTATTTCTGTAAAACCATTAATTACATATAGTCACACACATCATGTAATTGGGTAACAATATGATTGTTTTGGCATTATATGTGCATCAGAAAAACCTTCATGTACCACACGCTATATTTGACAATCTTATAATAACCATATGCACCACCTCTTCAAATTTTCTCAAACCAAGGACATGCATTGTTCTTTGTATATGTATATAAACAGAACATGAGGCATTCCTGTGAATCCATCTAGTATGGAATTTACTGTCATGGTGACACATTGACTGGGACAGCTTAGAGGATAGCCAAATACCTAGCGTTAGCAGATGTCTCCTCCAGAACCACTTGAAATTCCATATAGTTCTGAGGGAGGGGACCTACAGTAAACAAACTCTTCTCTCCATCATATGCAAACTGCTTTTCTGACAGCTCTGATTTGTAGGTATGGTAGAGTCTGTCGATAACATTTCTTCCTATTCCCTTGCCTTCAACAGGTCGTTTTTCTTCAGATTTAATTGCAACCTACACCATGTAAAACATATTAGAGAAGCACAACAAAGTGAATTTAAACTAAACTAAAATAAGAAAATAGATGGAAAATGCATACGCTGTAGTGGTAGAAATAACCATCCTGAGCACCAAACCTAACCCTGAAGTGGTTAGAAAGCAAAGAAATACGTCGTCCTTCACAACCAATTCCAGGCCTAGCCATCGGTATGAATTTTCTCTCAGGCATAGATCCAGCAGGCACTCTTTCTGGAACCACTTTTGGTGGTAAAGGGGGTGGTGATGGCAAATTTTCAGGGGCTGTTTCCCCATATTGCTCAGATGGAGATGCCATTCCACTGTAATAATGGAGATGAGTGAGAAATTCAAAGGAATTTAAGATAAAACATAGTTCCCTCCATAGAAAGACTAAGAATGACATAATGACAGAATCCTTGAACTTGATATTTTTGTTAAGAAATATAAGGCAAACTTGTCAGCATAGATGATGCTGGATGGACAAATCAGCCATCAAACCTTTGTGACCGGATGTTCAAAATCACAAAGAACACATTTACCAAAACAGCAAAGGGAAAGCAAAAGTTTCATTTATCATCTGCATCTGAGAAGGAAAACATAGATAAATTATAGCACCATTATTATGTAGAACAAAGCTTTCATTAAAAATACGGATATCACAAAAAAAAACAAATTAAAAACAGAAAACAGTGCTTGTCTCCTGGACCATCTTAAAAATCCTCAATGAGCCTAACAGTAGAAATATACAAGTACAAATTCCAGATGCAAAAGGTGTAAAAAAAAAAAAAAAAACACACACACACACACTCACCCATTTCTAAGCAATCAAATACAAATTGACCAGAATTCAACAACCAATAAACAAAATTTAAATGAAACTCCATGAAAAAAGGGAAGTATTTTATTCGAAACTCATTTTCAAAAATAACTTTTCAAAAAATAAATCACAGAAAAATCCAGTCAGTATCTGCGACTTCTGGACTACTTAAAATTACAAAACAGAAAAATATTGAAATGATTTGAATATCTCAAAGTACAGATATACAAATAAAAACAAAGAAGACAAGTGATAAAATATAAATGAACAAGAAATTATAGCCTGCCATAAAACCCAAGAAGATACACAAGGTTCCAGGTTAATAAAGAAATTGAAGAATAGCCATTTTGAAATTCAACAATCAATCAAACTAGAATATGATAAGCATATGCGGTCGTAACCGGTACGTGCGGCCCCATGCTGATGCGCCCCCGGGCGCACATTATACCCAAATGCGGCGATACACACGGTCTCTTACCGTTCGAATTCCGTTCCACTTCGGTAAAACCTACCTCTGATAACTTCCTTAGAATAGACTAGTCGAAATTTGAACACAAGAATAACCGTTGAATTCCCACATTCGAACGGGGGTTCGAACGGACCTTACCCTATTCACCGCATGTTCAATGCAGCCGCATGCCATGCGGACCCCACCGCAACTCCGCACATGGTTTTGAATTATGATGATAAGCATATCATATCTTGTAAGGAATAAACAAACAGAAGAAAAAATGAGACTGATCTTCAATCACGAATAAGATATATCCTCTGTGCATAGCAACCGTCAAAACAAATGGTCAAAAAATGGAGACCCGTGTAAGAAAACCTAGGTCTGCTCATGAATTAACTAAAACGAAGATTCAACTGCATTAATGATCATATAAACAAAACACATACAGAAAATTGTCTAAACTACATTAGTCACTTTACAGAAAACACACACAGAGAGGTACAACTAAATATTGCAGATAATAAGTCATAAAATTAAATTAAATCTGAAAAGAATGAAAATATGAAATACACCAAGTAGCATAGTAGAACTAAAACATCAATATGGTCCACAAAGCATCTACATCCAAAAAAAATAAAACACCGAAGATAATTCAAATGGTCCTCAAACAAAAAAACTCGAATTTTTTTTTTGTTAGATATGATGGTATAGAACACTGAGTTCGACATACGAATTCGCACAAAACTAACAAATAAAGAATTAAAAATTATTACACAAGACCAAAAATAAATCATTAATAAGTGAGAAAATACACCTTGCAAGCAAAAGATTTCACAAGATACAAATAAAATGATAAATTTCAGCAAAATTGAAATCATAATTTCGGACAAAAATCCCTAAAAACAAGGAAAAAATAAATAAATAATTAGATTGAATTACTTATCCCGTCTAAAAACACAAAAAGGGAAAACAAAGTAGAGGATGCTCAAAAACCATGAAAACAGAGCACACAGAGAGAGAGAGAGAGAGTAATGAATGCTGTATTAATACAAACAAAGCCAAATCCATCGATAGGCATTCGCGAAATACTAAAACAAAAACATAACAAACAGAGACATTCATGAAAAAAAAAACCTAAAACCTCACATAAACCCTAATAACCATGGAATAAAGAGCCAAAAAAATAAAAATCGAGAATAACAGAAATCAAACGCTCATGAAAACTATCAAAAACACCTGAAAAACAGAACAAATCAAAATCTCAACGTCATAGCTTCTTATAAAAAAAACATCATAAAAAACCAAGCAAAAAAAAACAACAATAAACACCGGATAATTCAACAAACACGAACTTAGAAATGTAAAAACCGTAAAAAGTAAAAATGTATATCGAATCAAAAACAGGAGAAGTCTGATCGGGATTTCTGATAGCCATTCGTTACTCACATAAAAGCGACAATATAACGAACAGAGACGTACATGAACCCCATTAACCATAAAGAACTCCTGAAAAATCGAAATCATAAATAACAAAGAAACCAAACGTTCATGAAAACCACCCAAAACCACTGAAAAACAGAACAAATCAAAATCTGAACATCACAGCCTCTTCACGACGTAAGAAACACTAGAAAACCAAGTGAAAAAGCGACGATGAACTCCAGATAATTCGACATAGACGAACCTATAAAAGCCAAACCATTTAAAACAAGGTAAAATCAATGGAATCCAAACGTGGAAGCCAATATTAAAAGACCTATCAAATAAAGACCTATCAAATCAAAAACAGAAGAAGATATTTAACCTGGAGTTCTTATGCCATTCGTGAAACACATAAAAGCAAAAAAAAAAAAAAAACCCAAAAAATCGACATCGAGAACAACAGAAAGCCATCCAAAACCCAGAAACACAGAAAAATCAAAATCTCAACATCATATCCTCTTCACGAACGTAAAAAACACCAAAAAACGTTTTAAAAAAAGACGATGAACTCCAAATAATTCTATAAGCTCGAACACTGAAACGCCAAACCATTAAAAACACGGGAAAATCAATAGAAACCAACCGTGGCATCCAAAATTAAAAAACAGAAGACGGATTGCTGATGAACCAAAAATTGCAAAAAAAAGGAACAGAGAATACGAGAGGAACCTTCACTGTGTGAGGCCGTTAAACTCTCTCTCTCTCTCTCTCTCTCTCTCTCTCTCTCTCTCTCTCTGAAAAGCGCGAAAAGAAAAAAAAATGAAAGACAAGGCCTCGCAAAGTGGGAAAAACGACGCAGCCCTCTATTTCATGTGTGAATTTTTTTTATTATTTAAAATTAATATTTCAAAACAAGAAAGTGACTCAGTGACTGCCCGCTCGAGAGGCAAAACGTTTGGTCATCTGTTATGGTATATCCTCTTCGGTTTTATTGTTCCGCCGAATTGCAGGGTTCCGAGGAATGAAAATGACATCATCTATTTTTGTCCTTTACGCGGGTATCATGATGGGCAGGCATTTCATTGTTGGGGTAAATTTGGAAATTTAAATTTCCTATCATCTTTTTTTTTTTTTTTGGTAAAATGCGTTTATACTCTTTAAAGTTTTCTAAACCTGCAGAAATACCCTTTATAGTTAAAAAATATGCAATCACACCCCCTGTAATTTGATTTTCTATCAAGATGAGATAAAAATACGATTTTACAATTTTAATTAAATCTTTATCATATTTTAACTTTTTTTTGGTGGGTTATTTTTACCTTTAATTAATTATTATGTGACTTAATTCTCATAAAAATGCATTTAGATGTATTTGAAGAATTAATTATTGTATAAATTAATATTCATAAATTTCCCCCCGTTTGGTAAACGGAATAAACGAGTATAAGGGTGATATAAGAATGGATAGAGAAAATGGTTGTTTGTTTGAAGGGTATAACTTGGTATTACTAAGCCAGTTTAAACGAGCATAAGAGATTATAACAATTCTAAGTAACTCTTAGGATAAGCTATACTCACTTTATCTATTCTCATGGGCCCACATGTCAAATCAACTTTTTACACCTTATCACATCAAATCACCTATCAACACCTCTTATACATCAAAGGGCCTACATGTCAAATCAACTTTTTACACTTTATTTATATTTTATTCTTTATCAATCAAACAACTTAACCTTTATTCTTACGTTTTCCAATGAGAATAAAAAAACACAACCAAACATAAAATCTCTTACTTGAGATTTGTTATCTATACTAGCATAGTTATTTATCCAGAATAACTCAATTTCACTATCCAAACGGAGACTTTTAAGTGATTTTTTCTATGGACATTTAGATAGTTAAGGGTAAAACAGTAATTTCAAATTAGTTTTGTCATATCTTAATGAAAAATATAATGACAGGGGGTGTAAATGCATGTTTTTAAAACTTAGGGTGTTTCTGTAGGTTTTGAAAACTTCAGGGGGTCAAAATGCATTTTACCCTTTTTTTTAAAGTAAGTTAGAAATTGTACTGTACACACGTGAGTGGCATCGAAATACAGAGTCTAGAAGGGATAGATAAGAGAAAATGGGACTAAGAGCATTTTCAAGAGGAGGGTTTTATTCAGTTCCTTCAACTTATTGAGAGAGTAGGGGAGAAAAAAAATAGTTTTAACAGAGTCTTCACCCCTCAACAAATCGGGTGGGGGAGCTTTTTGTCCTTTACGTGGGTATCATGATGGGCAGGCATTTCATTGTTGGGGCAAATTTGGAAATTTAAATTTCCTATCCTCTTATCCATTTTTTTTAAGGTAAGTTAGAAATTGTATTGTACACACGTGAGTGGCATCGAAATACAGAGTCTAGAAGGGATAGATGAGAGAAAATGGGACTAAGAGCATTTTCAAGGGGAGGGTTTTATTCAGCCCCTTCAACTAATTGAGAGTGGGGGAGAAAAAAATAGTTTTAACAGTCTTCACCCCTCAACAAATCAGGTGGGGGAGCTTGAATATTCACAAGATGGGGGAGGCATTTGAAAGCTCCTAAATGTGGGGTCACATTAAAAAAAAAAAAAAACTAATTTTTTCTCTCATATGGTGGGTCCCACCAAAAAAAATTAAAAAAAGTTACAATAGATCAGATGCATATAATATATTATTATAGGAGTCATTGATGGAGTATGGTGGGAGTGGATACTCAAACCAAGACTCATTAACCAGGTATTTGTATTGTGCTCCACCAAATGAATGAGACATTTATGAGCACCATTGAAAGCATTTGTGGAGCACCCTTGAGATGCTCTAAGCATCTCCAATGCAAAGAGGGGGTTGCACTCTACTCATTCCCTTCTATGGTTAATATTATTTTAAATATTATATCAAAATTGATTAATAAATATTATTAATGTTAATCTATTTTTATAAAAAAAAATTATATCATTTGATCGAGACATTTAAAATGAGTCTACTATTAAATAATTTCAAAGTTATTTTAAATTAATAATTTTTAATTAAATAAATAAACATATTTTGAATAATCAATCACATGGGAATCTATTTAAAATTAATTCTAAAACCATTTAATATTAGCCTTATTTTAAATGTCTCACCGATGCTTTTTCAATGATACTATTTTTGTTAAAAATAAATTAGCGAACCTAAATGTACATAACGTTGAAGTAATTAGTACATAAAATAAAAATGACATCAAAGGATTGTAAATGTATTTGAATGGGATTTTATGTATTTTAAAAATAAAAAAAATTAAACCTCTAAATGTGAAGCTATTTGAGGTATGGTTGGAGCAAAATGACCTCCATTGGAAATGCCCTAGAGTGATGCCAAATAACAGCCGTTGATTTGAATTTGAATGGGCATGATTTTTGTTGAGACTTAACGTTAGTAGGCATACCCGCGAAATACGTTAAGGGAAAACGATCTACTGTATCTGGTTCTGTTTTGTATTTCTGGGCGACGCGCGTGCACTCGTATGACCTGCAATGACCGGTTGAATACCTAACTTTGGTCTTCGTTGCAGCCTTTGGAGCCGTCTGAAGAGAGGATCTGAACCATCAAACTGGAGATCAACGGACTGCAGTTATTTACTATCTTTGGTAGTTTTTTCTTTTTATTTATTATGGACTGCTGTTGACCGAGGTACGAAAACGGTAGTTGCTTGCGGGCGGGAAATTCAACCGCATGTCACGTGCATGCAGCTCTCAAGGGTCGAACAAATTTAAAATTTTCACTTCAGTCTTCACTAAATTGTTCATGCAGTACATATTTGGTCTCCATATGATTTGGATATTTACCCTTTTCATGAGTTAGAAAGTTGTTATTGTGAATCAACTGCTTAATTGATAATCAAAACACAATGTGGGACGAGGAGGACTGAAGAAAGAAGGACAAATAGTTTTAGTTAGAACACTACCATACACCAATCAAATATAATTGGGTGTTGTTACACTCAGTAGTCTTTTTTGTAGTTCAAAATGCAGTCATATACATAGTTAGAAATTCAATTAAGCATATATATATATATATTCATTCAATTCGAAATGGATCGATATACATATTTTATCAAAGCATTTACCTCGTTAGATGATTGTTACTATTAAAAAAAAAACAGATATGATTTTCTTTTTAGACTGTAAAAAAATAAACTTGAAAAATGAAAGGTAACTAGGGGAAAAAATGAGGGATATTAAGTGAGACATTATTACACTTAAACCTTACATACAACTTTGTTTTATCCAATTTCTTGTAGTTTAGATGGAACATATATATGATTTTTTTACCTATAAATAAGAAATAATATTGGGTGAATTGTCCAAATACCCTTGGATTAACTATCCTATTTTTCATGTACCCCTAGACTTTTTATTTTTTTTACCACTGCAGTGCTCTCCCTTCTTTTTTTACCCCTCACCACTGCCACCTCATGTTTTACTCCTTAAACTACCCTTCCCTCCATTTTTTTCTCCTCTCTCCCCCAAATTAATTCATCTCCCTCCAAACCCACCAAATAGAATCTACATTTTTCCCTCCATTTCTTCTCCCTATCTCCCTCAAATTATTTCCATCTCCCCCACAAAACCCACCAAACATAGGCTATCATTCCCTTTATTTCTTCTCTCTGTCTCCCCCAAAACCCATCAAAACAGTAAAAAAAGAGTTTCTCTCTCCTCGACCCTTCTCTCTCCCCTGCGAAAAAATGGATCAAGTTCTTCATCACTGTAGCCGTGACTCATTGTGATTCCGACATCAATGATGAAAATCTGGTTGTGGCTATTCTTTTTTCATGTTATGTTTATTTTCTTTGGATTTCTTCAAATGTGGATTTTGTTGGGTTAAGATTTTAAAGGTGATGTTTGGAACAAAAACCCATTTTGTTTAGTATCGGTAGTCCACATTAGTTTATCGTGTTTAATTTGTTTCCAGTTTTTATGTATTAGTAAACGGAATATGGTGGTTTGCATCAAGTTGTATGTTCTTTTTTTTTATATAAAAAAAAATATTGTTTGTATTTACGTAAATGCAGATGTTAGATTTCTTTGATGATTTGGTGATGTTTGAAAAAAAAAGTTATTTTTGTTTGAGGTTTCACTAGTCCTCATATTAGTTTTTTTGTGCTCAATTTGATTTTTTAGTATATATATGCCTTTATAAAGCAAATATGTTGTTTACTACATTACATATCCAGTAATTATTTATAAAGATTTTGTAATTAATCATTATATATCTGTAAATTGATATCAAATTTTTGTATATCATTAGTTTAATTCTATAGATGATATCACATTTCTGTTATGTAAATGATAATTTTTATAATTGGTAGTTTTTATCATTTTTGTTAAGTGAATAATTCTTGTAAATCATTGATTACATTTTGTACTTGTTTATAAAGTTTATGTAATTGATCATTTATATAATTGTAAATTAATATTACATTGTTGTAATTGGTCATTACATTTTTGTTTATCTTTAGTTTAATTTCATTGATGATTTTTATAATTGATTATGTAATATTGTAGTTTATGAAATTGTTAAGTAACTAAAATACTACACTTGTTGATATTTATATATTTCCAATTCGATTTGATTCATGTTATTACTAATGTTGTTCATATTGCCAAATGAAAATTTGTGAGTTGTTTGACTGATGTAGCTTGGACAACGTGTTCTTTGTTATAAAGTATATTGAATGTCAAGTTTGAATGCCATTCAATGGGTTCAATTTCACTCAATAGGACATGAAGAGAATAGACAACAGCTGATTTCATTAGGATGGGAAGACAACATCTTTGTATCTATATTAATGATAATTTGATAATGTATTTATAACCATTTTATGTACATTGAATTCACTTATAGATAATAACGACACTACTTACCATTCATTAATATATTGTAATGACGTTCAAAATGTATTTATAACCATTTTGTGTTTAAAACCATCTTTGTGAACATTGAATGTTTTATGTAAATAACTATTAAATATTTATAATTATGTATATAATTTTGTATGTGTCACAATATTTTTTTTATTTATTGTGAATGATTACATACAAGTCATTAAAGTATATCAACGTTTTGTAAATTATATGTTGGTTACATGAGTGTACGCGTTGTATGAAAAAAGTATTTTAGCCTTGTTTAAATGGAGGAATTGAGTTATTCTAGGTAGATAATGATATCAGTATAGATAGCAATTCCATAGGAAAAAAAATTTCTGTTTGTTTGTGTTTTCAGTTATTCTCGTTGGATATTGTGATAAATTTGTTTTTGGTGTTTGGTTGACCTAAAAAAATGGGTATAAACAAATAATAAGATTTTTTTTTGAAAAAAAGTAGAAATAGCTACCGTGATTTCATTTCTGATTTTGAAGTACAATTTTGATGGGGATAAACAAATAATAAGATGTGAATAATGATTTAATACTTTCTAAATGACAATAATGACAATATCTTTGTCTAATGAATTATATATTTTTACATCTTTTCCCCGTTTGTGATAGAGAATTAATAGAAAACAATGGTGAATATTGAAAAATAGCTCTTATTCATTGTTTGTTTTCCTTGGATAAACTCTGATAGTTATGTTTGAATAAGTTAAAATAAAGTCTCATTTTAAAAAAATAATAAGATAAAAACTGATAATTATTTTAAGGAAAGATTGGAATTGTTTTTTCAGAACTTATCTATGCCAATATATAAATATACATTTCTCTGTCATTTAAAAAAAATTATCTCATTTAAAAATCTCACACATATATCCCAAGACCTGTCACATCTATCAAATAAGTCACACATCTCTCACACTTATTCAAGAGTATAGTTGTCATTTAAAAATTCATAAACTCTTATTCATCTTTTATTCATCACTTATCATCACTTTATCCAAATAGAATCAAATAACAAAAAAATTACTTTTACATTTTTCAATAAGAATAACAGAAAATGCAACCAAACAAAAATTTACTTATTCAACATGGATTGCTATCTATTCCGGTATGGCTATCAAGGGCGAATAAACATATGTTAAGCTCTGAAACTTGAAAATCTGGATTGGGTCATAGGCGATATTTTTAAATGGGCCCCATGCATGTTTACTATAAAAATGATGTACATCTTGTTTAAATTGATTCTAAAATATTATTAATTTTTCATGATCAATTATAGATTTTAAGATAGAGTTACTTAATCAATATATCTCAAATTCAACCTTTGATAAACTTTATTTCCAAGCGCACACATTTATCAAATAAAATAAATATATCTATTGTTTGATATTTATCAATAGCAACATTTATTAAACATCCTATGATTTTGGGTGACATAATCTCATGTTCAATTGTACTACTACAGCCGCGCCCCGCACACTTAGTGTGGTGGGTGTCAAGGGGGAGGTGCCGTGGTTGAAACCTACCCCTAATAGGGGAAAAATGATGGGTTGGTCCCTGAGACATGTTCTTATAGCCCTTTAGGTTAGTTGTCAAGGGTTTAATGACCCCGTGTCTCTATACTATGGATACAGAGCTTTTCTAAATTTAAAAAAAAAAAATTGTACTACTACGGCCGCTGTCCCACACAGCTTTGACAGTTGTAGAGGACACCCTCTTTTCCACAAGAATGTGGTCATAGCCCTTTGGGCTTGCCTTGGTCTTAGTAACCCCTGTAAGCCTTTCAATAATAATAAAAAAAATTGTACTACTATTGCTACTAGAAACATCCCAACATATAAATGCACACAAAATCAAGATTTAATTTGTTAACAAAGCTGCCCTCCCAGCTTATCACAAGAACAAAAATAATATATATATTTTCTTCTCTTCTTTCATGTTTAATCCAAACCAATAAAACCCACAAACCAAAAAACAAAAAAAAAATAATGATACCCACAATACAAAGGAATTAGAGTACCTTACAAGGATGAAAATGGAGATGGATATTGTTGTAATTTTTTTGGGTATTGATTCATTTGATTTTTAAAGGATGTAGAGAGGATAGCAGAGGCGGTGAGAGAAATAACCATCGAGAAATCCTAAAGGGCTAGTTTGATAATGAGTTAAGATTTTGAAAATAAGTTGTTTTAATTTTAGTTGATAAAAAATCCATCAATTTTGTTCATGTTTACATATATCAAAATTGGGATAAAAAATGAGGATAAATGCTATCTCAGCCTTTAAGTGGAACAAAATATTCTCATTTTCATTTTAAAATTTGAACAATTATCCACAGTCTATCTCGATTAATTTTTATACCAAGCGAGGATAAGCTATCATTCCATTCATTTATCCACATAATTACCCATTATCCCAACACTTATCCACTTGTCAAATGAACTCCAAGGCCTGGTTTGACATTGGGATAAGGAAATAATTTGGTTAAATCATATATTATCTCATATGGCATAAGAAAAAAAAAGGATAAAACATGAACAATTGTCCATATTTTGAGAAACAAAGTTGAGATATTTTATTCTAAGTAAAATGTGGAATAAACTTTATCTCCATTTTGTAACCTCATATTGTAAAATATGAACAACATTTATGACTGCTCTTCCCAGAAAAACAAAAACTAAAAACTTCATAAAACCAAAACCAACAATATTAATACCCCTTTAATAGAAAGGGTATACTTGATTTTTTTTTTTGAAGTTATCCTATATTTTACATCATGTGATTTAAATACGAAGTTAAGGATAAGAACACAAAAAAATGGAGATAACAAAATACATTATCAAATGTAAATATGAATAAAAATAATGGTCTTTTTATCCTCATAAATTAGACTAACTTATCATAAATATTTATTCATTTACCAAACTATGCCTTAAATGAAAAAAGAATGAGAGAGAGAAGGGGACAAGACTCGATGCTTTATCTAAATGATAGCATTAGGAGTCTTTTGCTTCCTGGTATAGACAGTATAAAGGAATGTATAGTTGTACTTAATCATTTTGTTATAGTTAACAGTTGAGCCCAGTTTGGGCATTCTATTCCAAATATATATATATATATACACACACACACACACATAGGATATAGGTTTGTAATAATTTGGGACCTGTCCTGGGATGGGGCCTTGGGCAGCCGCTTAGGTTGCTTATGCCTAGGGTTGAGCTTGACCTATGTCACACCTCACACGGGGGTTTATATTTTAGTATCTATTTTATATTAGGTTAAGAGAATGTGAAACTTGCAATAATACATGCACCAATAACTCATCATCACCCTAACTCATCATTAAGACTGTTAGGGTGATAGCAACATTGATGGAGCTCGTGGAGCCTTAGCCTCCGTTTAGATAACAACATAAGTTTTTTCTGAAATGGATAACTATGCCAATATAGATAACCATATGGGTGATATATTTAATATTTTTTGTTTCACTGTGTTTTATTTATTCTCGTTAGGAAACATAATAATGAAGTTTTTGTTGTTTAGTTGACCATGTACAAATTATGAATAAAAAATAAATAAGAAGTGAATAAAGATAAAAGATGAAAAATGATTTCACATGTGGGCCGCACTAATTTATAATAGGTGATGACAGAATATTAACATGCGAGTTTTCTAATATTAGTGGAATATATTAGATGGAATAACAAAAATTCAAGAACACTCAAATATCAAAACCAATTTATTTTTACATATTTTGACAAATTTTCACCAATACCAAAAGTGAAATATTCATATATTCATTGCAAACAAAGAAACTTTTTAGATTTACATTCAATCCATTTTGTAGTTCCGTCTATAGTCTATAAACGGTCTCATAACCTCCTATATATTGCGATACACTATCTATCACAGTGAATACTATACTATCGCAATTTTTAGACATTACTTTTTTATATTTTTCAAAAAAATACACTAGTGTATCTTAGTGTACACTTCACTTTTAACAACAATATTTCAATGGACAAATTTATATTTTTTAAAATAAAAAAAGTGCTATGGACGAAACTACACACATGATTCGAGAAATCATTTTTGTTTACCCTTATTCCATGATTTTATTTAGGGAAAAAGTTGTTCTAAGTCCCTGAAAAATTAACTAAATCTGTATTAGTCCCTATAAAATTGAAAAATCGTCACAGGTCATCAGAAAGCATATATAGTTAAGAGATTTACCCTCTAAGTTAAATTGCTCTAGTAAAAAAAGACCCCTCCTTTTTTCTGAAAATTTTTTTGCTCCCTCGAAACTTATGAAAATAAAAAAAGGTCCCTGTAAAATCATTAAATCTCCTTAACGTCAACTACAATCTGGTTAGTGTATTACAATAATTTATCAAGTAAATTTTAAAAGGGTATTAGAGTAATTTATCATGTATATTTAGAGTCAATCATAGATCTGGTTAGTTTCGATTATAATATGGACTAAAATAATTATTGTCTAATAAGATAGGGACCTGAGATAATTTACTAATTTTATTGATACCTTTTTCAAATTCATAAGTTTCTAGGGAGTTATATTGATTTTTCAAAAATAAGGGGTGATGGCATTTTGATAACTTTTAATGTGTAATTAGAGTTAACCATGTACCTAGTTAGTTGGAGTGAACGATAGAAACCGAAACGATATTTTTCTAATAACATAGGAACCTATGACGATTTTTTAATTTTATAGATACTAAAACGGATTTAGCTAACTTTAAAAGGAGTTATATTAATTTTTCCCTTTTATTTATTATACTATATGGAAAGTGTTTATGTTTTAAAATACCTCCATTTTTTTCAGAATTTCTTGGATAATATTCATGAATTTTAAAGAAAATTAAATGTTCTTGTGATTATTTTAAGAATACACACACACACACACACGTATATACATACAATAATGATTCCCATGCCCCAATTTCATAGGCCCCAAACTAGGCCCCGTGATGTGGTAAATGTACATTGTCTATTATGCCATTTATTTCATAACTACCTTAACATGTATCCCTATGATTATGGAGTATCAATTAATTCTGAAAATAATGTATTTCTTCATCATTAATGGATTCTTAAAATCGTGCAACAATATTAATTAGAACGGATGGGTTCAAATGGAGGAGGAGTGATTCGGAAGTTGGAGAGAGAGAAGAATCAGGGATCATGGATTTTCTATCGCAGAAAGTGGAGTTGGGAGAGGGAATTGAAAGGCATGAAAGAGAGCCGAAGTTGAGGTAGGGCGGTGGATCGAATGGCGGTGCGGATAGGAGAATTGTGAGAGGGGAGAAACCATTGGTGTTGAAACAATTGAAAATCTGTCTTGTATGCAAAATGAGGAGGTTTTGCATTACGAAATTGATTTTGTTTATGAAGAATACATGGGAGCAAATCGAAAATTCTATTTTTGAGGTTTTAGAAGGCACGAAATTGTTTTTTTCAGATTTGGATCTCACCTTAATGTCACTCGGATCAAAATTGACATTATTGGATTTGTAAAAAAATTATGTTTTGCATTTTATTTTAAATATTTAAACACGAATTTTTTTTCATGTATTGAGTGTCATTTATCACATTTTGATTTGTTTTTGTCTCAATATCTAAATGTAACACTCGATACTGTTATATTTTATATATGGATAGTTTGTTTGATGTTACTGCTACATTGTTGACAATGTAATTTTTTAAATCTGTATTATTTTTGTTACATTCATAAATGTAACAGTCAATCACATGTATGTATTGATTTATATTTGTTACATTCATAAATGTAACATTCATTCGTGTATTGCATTTGTTTCAATTTAAATAATTTATATTTGTTGCTTTTATTAATGCAACAGTCAAATACATATGTTTGTTAAATGCATCACATAATAAAAAAAGAAGTGTTTGACATTTTCTATAAAATGTAACTGACTATTGAAAATAGAATCTGTTTCTAAATTGTTTAAACATTGCATGGAATGTAACATATTTGTGTAGGTAAATGAAATTGTTTGTTATATTTATGTAGATGTAACAATTTTGATGTAAATATAACAAATCGTTGTGAGAGATGTAAATATGTAATAAAGGTATTTGATGTAACTGCTACATATAGTAACTATATGTGTTTTTTTTATTTAAATTTGAATACAATAAATTTAGATAACTTTTATTTAAATGTAGGTTCAATTGTAATTTAGGTAAGGATTTTAAAATTCAAAATTTGAAATGGATAAATAGATTTCAAGTTTCACATAGAAAAGTAATGACCGGATAGAGAAAATGAAAGGGGGATTTGGGTTAATGAGACAGATTTTTAATGAAGGGCATATTTGTATTTTGTCATTTTATCCTTTTTGAAAAGTCAACATGTCAACTAATAACAACCAATAAAGTGATGATACCTCATGGGGCTTGTGAGTGAGGCTTATATTTTGGGGCCTAGTATCACCACTCATATATATATATAGGATAATATTAAATCCATCTCTAGAAAATCCCCAAAAAAATTTAATAGGCGTTTTTGCATGTGTACTCCTAAACAATTACCCTCAAAAGAATTTAAATTGTGCATGCACATCATTTTTTCAATAATGATTCTCAAGCCTCATCTTCTATGCCCCATTAGAGGCTCCATGATGTGGTATAGATGTAATGCATAATATGTCCTTTAAACCAGTTTTGGTAACTACTCGCCACAATTATGGGATGATTATGATTTCCTCATATGGAACGGTGCAATTAATGAATTTTGAAATGCAGTTTTTTTTTTCAAAATTAAATTTTTTTTATGTTCGATCTTCAATGGTGATAATTGTTGGATCATCCATCAGTGGAGATAAAGAGAGAGATCGACATCATGATTTTTTATTTTTTTATGTTTGATGGTTATGAGTTCCTCATATGGAACAATACAATTAATGGATTTCCAAATACAGTTTTTTTTATTATCACAATTGATTTTTTTTATGTTTGATCTTCAATGGTGATCAACGATGGATCATCCATCAAAGATCGACATCTTTGGTTTTTTATTTTCTTATCTCCTAAAAACCTTCTCCAAAAAGGCTAACAATGTTTTGAATCAATGGGCCCCTTTTTGTTTGTTTTTGCTTCTGAAAATATCCATACGACTAGAGAGGGGATCAGAGATAATTTTTTTTGAACATTATTTTTTTTTTGAAAAACAAATAGAAGCAGATCAGAAGTTTGTTTTGAAGGATTTTCAACCACTGATTTTTTTAAACACGAATTTTTTAATGTATTGAATGTTATTTTTCACAGTTTCATTTGTTTTTTCTATTATATCTTAAATGTAACACTCGATACTGTTACATTTTATATATGGATAGGTTGTATGATGTTACTGTTACATTGTTGACAATGTAAATATTCATTTTTCATATTTGTGTTATTTTTGTTACATTTGTAAATGTAACGGTCAATCGCATACGTGTATTGATTTATATTTATTACATTCACAATAGTAACAGTCAATTACATGTGTATATTGCTGTAAAATAGATACATTTACGCAATATGATACAACA
Source organism: Acorus calamus (assembly GCA_030737845.1). Taxonomy (NCBI): domain Eukaryota; kingdom Viridiplantae; phylum Streptophyta; class Magnoliopsida; order Acorales; family Acoraceae; genus Acorus; species Acorus calamus. The sequence continues at coordinate 25,989,163 of CM060865.1, read as the reverse complement.
ATGTGACTAGTCATTAAGAGAAAATGTTTGAATTGCTTTTGCAGGAGAGTCTGCTACATTTCTTCTCTTTTTTTTCTGCAACATTTTATAACATGAATGTCATAAGACTTTTACATTCACATATTTCTGTTACCTTTATACAACATTGTTACATTCTGTTACAGTTATAATCACATAAATGTTACATAATCATTTCATCTTTCTCTCTCTCTCTCTCTATTTTCATAAATAACATTTTTTAATACAGAGAAAAACCATAATTGAATTCAAAACAAAGTTTCCATGGCTTCCATGATGGCGATCCGAAGGGGGGCAGTCATTCCAAAATCGTTGTTTAGTGCTAGATCGATCTGTTCGTGGTGGAAGAACGTTGAGCCGGCCGTGAAGGATTGACAAAACAGAACGAAAGTAGATTTTCGACTAAACAAATGAGGATTTTTTTGATCCATGGGTAAATGGATTTCAAGATTAATGGAAGAGTCATAACTGAATAGAGAAAATTGGGGATTTGAATTAATGAGACATATTTTTAATGAATGACAGATTTGTATTTTACTATTTTACCATTTTTGAAAAGTCAACAAGTCAACCAATGAAATGTTGACACATTATGTGGCTTGCAAGTGAGACATATATTTTGGAACTGATTATCATGACTGCATTTTTTTTAACCCATTCTAAGGATATTGATGGTTTAAGAGTTTCAAATGAGGAATTTTGACAACATAGAGTTAGTTGAGGGATATATATAAACAAATGCTATTTTTAGTTGCAAATATTTCTTTTATTTATAACTTTATAATAAATTTTACAAAAAAATTATTTGATAATTATTAAAAAAATTATTATATTTTTTTATGTATACATAACATCATATATTATGTAATTTAATTTTTAAAATTTTTTTAACATATCATATGTTTTATTAATATTATTTTCATTTATACGCGCACATTGTGCGTAAAGAAGACTAGTATTCTTATATCAATAATGAGCTAGTTTAGAAATGAGTTAAATTTTTAAAGATAAATTATTCTAATTTTAGAGGCTAAAACATCAATAAATTTTGTCTTTATTTACACTAGTCAAAATTAGGAGAAAAAGTGATGATAAATGTTATTTCAACATTTAGATGAAACAAAAAATTTCTATTTTTATTTTATAATTGAGACAATTGTCCACACTTCATCCCATACTAAACGGAATAATTATCCACCTCCACTTATTTTCATAATTATTCTTTATCACATTCTTTATTCCCATGCCTAACCACCTACATGGCTAGTTTGACAAGGGGATAAATGAGTAAGATGACAATTTATTCCCATTTGGTATAAAAAAAGGATAAACTGCAGACAATTGCTCCAATTTGAAATGAAAATGATGATATTTTGTTCCACCTAAGGTTTAATTTGTTAAATAGATAAATATTTAAGATAAGTTAGTCTAATTTATGAGGATAAAAATGTCATTATTTTTATCCATATTTACATTTGATAATACATTTTGTTATCCCCATTTTTTTTGTGTTCTTATCATTAACTTTGCATTTGGATCACATGATGTAAAATATGGGATAATTTTAAAAAAGAATAAAAATACAAAGTCTACCATTTTTATTAAAGATGCATTAATGTTGGTGGTTTTAGTTTCATGAAGTTTTTTGTTTTAGTTTTTTTGGGAAGGACAGTCATAAATGTTGTCCATGTTTTACAAAATGATGTTAAAAAATAGGGATAAAGTTTATTCTACTTTTTACCTAGAACAAAATATCCCCACTTTTTTTCTTCAAAATACAGACAATTGTCTATGCTTTATTTTTTTTTTCTTCTTATGTCATATGAGATAACATGTGATTTAATCCAATTATGGGATAACATGTGATTTAACCCAATTATTTCTTTATCCCATACCAAGTCTAAATGCTGTGATAAAAGTTATCTTTATTTTTTATCTCAATTTTAATAAATATACATATAAATATGAACAAAATTGATGAATTTTTATCCCTTAAAATTAGAACAACTTATTATCAAAACCTTAATTTCTTGTCAAACTAGCACACAAGTTTTAAGTCACCGGCGCAGCCCTATTAATCCACCCACTCCACACCTTTTCTAGGTCATCGTTTTTGGTTGGATGGAGAGCGGTAGCGATTCCGACGCCCCCGAAGAGTTCACGGCCGAGCAGGTTCTTTTTCTTCTTTTGTTTCCCTTTTTTTTAAAACGAATCACGTAAGTCTAATCAGTGGAATCTCTATTGACGAGACGTTAAGTGGAATTTTAAACAAATGATCCTTCAATTCGAAAACTTTTTTTTTTTTTTTAACGTTTGAGTTGTTCCTCTTTCTGTCATAATAATTTATACGTTGTGAGCCATTACTTGGTATTCCTTGGTGTTGGTTATGTTCGATGAAGTTGTATAGCATGGTTGGGACTTGGGAGGCTGTGCTTGATGTTGAAATGGAGAATATATCTGTTTTTGGTGCACTTTAAGGGAAAAATTCAAATTTTTTTTTTCCAGAAATTGTGGTCATATCAATTTCAATATGAAAATTAAAATAGACAATGTCCGAATTGGGTGTGGGAAAATACAGAAAACCAGAAACAAAATAAACTGAAAAAAACGCAATGGTCAAGCTCTTAATGGATTATCCCATTGGAGAAGCTCTTAATGGTCTAGCTCAGTAATGATGTTGGGCAAAGGAATGATTTTCTTAAAAAATTGTTCAGTGAAAGCGTTTGTCTGCTCGACATACTCTTCCCTTATTCATGTTATCCCTGTGCCTTATGAATAGAGGATCTGCAAAAAGTAAACATTTTATACCATGAAAAGTTTCCCAATTTTTTTAAAAAAGAAGAGATTGCAGTTGTGATCCATATAGTGTACAAATATATATTTTTAGGGAATTTTTGGTAATTTTATAGGGGCATTCTATAGTTTTTTTTTATATATGATGCATATAGTAGGCGCCGAGGGGTTTCATGCACTTGAACTGCAAATGCTCATGTCCCTTATGTGCTAACTGAATGTCAGTTATAATGCTCAGATATATATCTTTTCCGTTCTGTTGCTTGATGCAAACAAATTAAATGTTTCTCTAATGATACATTGCAGAGCATCAGACAAGATGAGAAGATCAGGAAGGTTCAAAATGAAAGTTTGTTAAGGTATCTCTATTGTCAAAATGTTCCTGTTTTCGCCTTTGATTTAGAACTTCTGATGGCCAATCTATGTTGCACATATTATTGAATGTTGATCTTATCATTTTTTTTATTGAACATGAGGGGATCACAATGATTTATAGATGTTGATCTTATCATTATTGGAGATTCAAAACAAAAATTGGACTATTCTTGCTATCGCTCGATCATAGATTGAAGAAGTCAGCTTAATAAGTACACCTCTCACCTTTTGTGAACCGAACTTAGGTTAAGTCGGCAAACACCTCCCACTTTGTGAAAGAGGCCAAGGGATTAAATTCTGTGGAGCATCATTCTTCAAAAAAAAAAAAAAAGCACATGATGGGTACATGAAGATAAATATAGATTCTCATTGAAATGGGATAAGGATAAAATTCATAAAAGATTAATTGCAATAATTTTCTTACTTTCCTAGAAACATAATGCGTTCGAAATGTGTTAGATTACAATAATTACCTTATGGTAGTTGGGTAGGCAAGCAAATGCTAGATAGAAGCATTTCACATTAACTTGAGTTTTAAAGGAGAATCATTTACATGTTAAATATGAAATGCAAACTGAGCTTTGGTTAGCCAATTAGCACTCCCTGTCTCCGAGAGGAGGTCAGAGGATCAAACTCCACCGTGTCAAATGTGCACATGGGGCATCAATTTTCAAAACAAAAAAAAATGAAATGATTTTTTTTATAAAACGGTATGCATCTATCAATTTTATAAAATGATGAGAATATAGAGATACAAAATAAAAACAACACAAAGCTCATTGATCTAGGGCAGAGTAGAAGAGACATCTACTGATGCCCTATACTGAGCCGCCCAACCAACAAAAACCACTACCCCTCGATCAACATCCTGCCACCATATACATTATCAAAGAAGCACCCATGCAAAATCTCTCCCAATCTTTGATAAAACAAATGATCCACTCCCATACATTTTCTACATCAGGCACTGTTCCCTTGAAAATCACATCAGTTTGTGTCTCACGCCATTTCTGGCACAAAAGATTGGGTCACTTTTGCCTTCACACTTCTATCACCTTTTGTTCTGAGCCTCTTTCCAGCAAGCCACTTCTCCTCCAAGGTGGTAAAAGTTTGCCATCATCATAGTCGCAGTCATAGTTTGAAATGCGCCCCCGGGCGCACATTATACCCAATATGCGGCGCACGTTCGAATTCCGTTCGAACGGAATTCAAACGGTCTCTTACCATTCGAATTCCGTTCGAACGGACTTCGAAGAGGGCGATCGAAGTTCAGTTCGAACGAACTTCAAACGGTAAAACCTATCTCTGAGTTTGAACTTCCGTTTGAACGGAATTCGAACGGTCTCTTACCGTTCGAAATCCGTTCGAACGCAATTCGAACGGTAAGAGACCGTTCGAACGGGGGTTCGAACGGTTACCTTACCCTATGTGCGACCGCATGTTCGGTACATGCGGCCGCATATGCCATGTGCGGACCCCACCGCACATGCGGTCCGCACATGGTTTTGAACTATGGCCGCAGTTGCTATCCACGCCCACATCTGTCGAGCCACCTGGCACATTGGCACTAGATGAATAGGTGGTCTATGGTCTCCTCCACCGTAGAACATAGACATCACATCTTATCGTTGTTATGCACCCACCGTAGGACTTCATTAACAGTCTGTTTAGGTACAACAACTACATGATGACCTTGACTTTGAGGGGGGGTTTATATCCCCACATGTCCTTTGAATTTTGCCATTTACTCATTCTTGGTCAGCTTGAATGCCCTTTTTCCCCAAAAGGAGCTTCAAACGTCCTAATGCAGTCATCCATGCATTTGAGATCTTCATCAAGCCACGTTCGCCTCCATCGCTTGTTAGTTTGGAAGGTCCTCTTGAGTGGTCAGCAAACAGAAGCTCCATCTGCTGCTTATCACCCACCCAGGTTTTGTAAACATTTATCCTTGAGGTGTGGGTTTTTCTTCACTGCTGATTTGCATCGTCTCACGTACTATTTATTTCCTTGTGTAGTTTATCCATGACATCCATTATTTCGTGCCCTTTGTTTTATTATGTAATTTTTATCTATTCAACCCATCGAGAGGAAATAAACTGTTCCTCCCATAATGTTATTGTCTGAGTCGTTTTTCATCTCTCAACAGTCATAAGCTTATTGGATTGTTCAAATTTTGCACTTGAAATTTCTGTTATGTAATATGTGTAGGGCCATACTGCTTTCCACCAACGAATTGTGTGTCCATTTGGATGTTTCTTTTGACATCTGTGAGAAAAGATTAAAATAGAGTCCTCTATTTGTATAGGGTTGCTCGAGAAAAAAAAGAAAGGCAGAGGCGATGGGCACAAAGGAAAACACAACTATTGGGCCATGAGGGTGTGAATAGTAGTAAACAGGTCAAGCCACTTCAAGAAACAAAGACTGAAGAGAAGGCTCTTCCAGAAGACATCGTCAACCTTCTTTTAGCTCATGAAAAGTATGTTGTGTTGTTTTCTAACTTTCTTCTTAATGGAACAATATAAAGTACTTGGTAGCTATTGGTTTTGCTAGTGTAGATGCATCTGTCAGTTGATGACGAATCTTTGTTTTGCTTTTTGAAACTCTTTTTTTGTATCTCTAAGTGATTCACTTACATCATTAAATATTGGGCCCATGACATTTATATATAATCATTTTTTTAATTACCACCGAGAATTTTTCTTTAAAAAAACTCCTATAAATAAACAAAATCAGCAAGTGAGTTTTCTGTTGATTGAAATGAACAAAAGGAGTTTACAAAAAGGCTAGGGAGGAAGTGATGGCTTGTTCTGAGCACTGACTTATCAATAACTTGCCTTGACTCACCAATTGCTTACCTTCCCTGGAGAAATATACAAAGGATGCCCCGCTCCAGTTCAGTTGCAACCCCAATCCTGTAAGAACACACACACTGTTCCCAACATTTTCAAAAATAAAGATTACATATCTTGAAGACTACCTCATTTTTTGCTAACCTAATTTCTCAGGGTCCTGCTGGAACCACTGGGCAAGACACTTATGCAGCCTTTCTTCAATCTTCCCCTTTTCTGAATTTTTTCCCTTTGTCCATTGCTGTAATTAAACTCATTTTATTTTTATCTGAACAGCATGTCCTGATTCCATTCATATCATTTTGGAGAAGCCTCATGATATGATCAGATGGGTCAAGGTCGACCCTTTCCTCAACACACATCGGGGAAGAGAAGGGACTGGAGGTAAAGACTGGGTTATCTCCGTGACTGCCTCCATCCACTTATCAAATGATGAGACAGATTTCAACCCTTCCTGAAATTTTTGATTTTTGGATCCCAACTCGATCAGTTCTTGGAAATTTCGATTGACCTTTGGTGGCTTATCTGTTTATCCCATTGCAAACAATTTACTTTCACCTGGGGGAGAATTGCGAGAGCATCTTCTTCAGTTTGTCAAACTGTGCATTTGAGAGGTAGATCTGCTCCTTGAGATTCTAGATCTCATGATCTGATGGAGTCATGCTGGCTTTCAGTGAGGTTTCAGATGCGACATTGACATGAGATTTGGCTTCTACCGTTGCCCTCGGATGACCTTTTTTGACGGGATCACTGTGGATCCCCTGACTGGCCAATTAATATGGAACAACAGGTGGTTACGAATTCGACAAGAAAGGAATGGAGCGAGAGATACCAAAAAGTGGCTTCTTGTGTCATTCCCATAGATGGATCCAAATGAGTGGGAGAGAATTGGCGTGGTGATGTGGTCTACAAAATGGTCGCTTCATCCAAGATTCCGCTTGAGATGGACGACTATCTAGGCGGTTTTGAGCCTAAGAGGTGTTTGAGGTGGAGAAAGTGGGAAGAGCCGCACGTCTCGACATGGGGTGGTGCCTACTACAAATTCTCTAATGCCTCAAGTCAATGGATTAGACATGTTTTTGGAGGGAGAAACAAAAATTGCCCAAATTCTCACAAGACAAAATGGGAATGTGTCGAGATTAGTGTTTCTTGTACCTGATATGTGGAGCCGCTTCTCTTTTTCTAGATGCTTCCAGTCCATGTGTCATGGCTTGGGTTTGCCATATCGACCGGGCCACATGATCCCCTCATATAACTGAATCTTTGACTTAAATGTATGGTTAATGGTAGATTGGTTACAGCTGGCGCATGGCATTGGTATATACACATGCCTTTAGAGACTCTTGTACCCTCTCAAGAGGCATCCAGTGAGGGGCATGGGTTCATTAAACTGTGGAAGGCTTTCATGAGCATCAATCTCACTCAGAGACATTCGGTTTGCTCGCATATGACTCTTGCTGTATTAGGGAGGTCTCGACTCTCCTGAGTAGGCTTCTATGGGCCATAGGGAGGGGGCTGACCTACCCTGTGGACCTGGTTGTGGGGTTAACCCTGAAGACAGACCCGAGGTTGGGGCTTCCCTGTCTGCCAGTGAGTGACTGAGGCAACACCCTTTAGGCCAAAGTTCCTATGAAAGAGGCTTGGGGTGATCAAACAGCTTCTCAAGGGATGATCACAATTTGATCCCATCAAATGATCTTCCTGGGCCCTCCAATTGATGTGACCTATAAGGTTTCCTCCTCCCATTGGCTTGAATGAAACTTGATGGGGCATGTGTCACTTCTCTGGAAAGTTACAGTTTTTTCCCTCTACTCTTGTATAATTGGTGCCGGAATAAACTGTCCTTGAACCTAAAGGGGTCTGGAAAAATAAACTAAAGTGGAATACTACATAGTATTCTCATAATTCATAAATACCAATATTAAACAAATATAGTGAAGAGTTAAAACTATTAACTTTTTTTTAACTAATTGAAATCAACCAATCTTTCACCAAACTAAACCACATCAACTAGTTTTAGAAAAATGAGTGGGGCAGATGCCTCCACTGAGTGCCATGTGGCTCCATCACTGATGTTAACTAGATTCCACCAGCGCCTTGCTTGCCTCATTGTTCCTATGGTCATATCACATCTCTTTGTCATGGTGCTATATTAGTAAAAAAAGAAGCATATACCATTTTCAAATTGACTGAAGGCGAGTTAAAGTAGTGTAGAATATTTTCATATATTATGGCTCGCTGAACTGATAAGCTTGAACTGTGCATATATAACGCTTTTCTGTTTATGTGTCTTGTTCCATACTTGTATTCAGTTATAGAACTAATTTTTTTACTTGCTAGATAAAAATTTCTTTTCTTTGATAAGAATGTTGCCTGAAACAATGCAATTGTTGTTGGACTCATGGAAGAATATTGTTAGGCAAATTAAAGTCGATTGAGTCCCCAGTGGCCATAACATAACGGTTCAGGGCTTGCCTGGTTAAAGGGGAGGTCTTGAGTTCGAGTCTTGGCGCTGACTTACCCACTTGTTTGTTGGCGATTATTTGAAAGAATTTTCCGTGGGACCAGGGCAAACAGGCGGAGATAGCTTTCTCAGCTCGACCATAAGGTCAACCACGGGGAGTCCCTCTGATATAAAAAAAATAAAATAAAAAATAAAGTCGACTGAAGCTGAAAAATAGAAAATGCTGACAAGTTAGATGCAACCAATGTGCGCCTTTAAAAGTGTGTGTTAAGTTGTTCTGATTAGGATTCTTTAGATCTTATTACTCGGGTGAACACAATAAGCCTACCTACCACAAGTAATAGAATGCATGGAATTCATTTTGAAGATGTGTTAAAAGAATATGTTGGATATATTTGAATCATATGATATACTTTGTCCTGCATGAAGCTTGAGCATGTCCAGGAGGTGTATTAAAATGGCAGAAATGGGTTACCGATGATAAAATTATAGAATTTAACTTCTGCAAATGGCCTGTAGCTCTGTGAACTGTGTGTGTGTGTACATATAGATAAAGTAAGTCTTAAATAGGTTAAATTGAAATACGGATCAGAGATCCTACAAAACATAGGATAAGTTTAAAATGGAAACAGAGGTGGAATGAAAATTGGAGAGTTAAGGGGTAAGATGGTTTTCGATTCGTTGCCTAGGATTCATCAGGACATCTCATTCAGAATGTGCCTTCTTTTGGCCAGTCATTGGCATCAGGAATAGTACCACTACAGTGCCTAGTGGAGTCAGTTCACCATGTGTTGTAACATATCACCCAATATGTTCTCGAGCTTGTGAGTATTCTTTTTCTGGGTATCTGAGTTAGCATTCCACACAATTTGTATAGGTACTGAGCTAGTTAGGGTTGATTTATAATATCATATTGGGACTTGATTCTTAAATATGAATGGTAGTGTATGGTTAAATATTTAACATTTCCATGTGGACACTTTAATTGAAAAAAAAAAAATTGAAATGCTGAACAATGTTTTCCTTACATATTATTTACAGAAAAGTATTCTCTGATTCTGAGGAAGTTGTCATCAATGAGCCGCCCCCCTCAAAAACAAAAAGGAAGAAAACTTCTTCCAGGTGAGAAACTATCATCCTATAATTTTGACAAAAGATTGGATTGTTAAGTGCTGTTCAAAGGTTAACTGGGAAATGCTCGTCAGGTTTGAAGCTGTGATTTTGAAGGATATACCACCTCCTCAGTGCTTGCAGAATTCCAAGGATTTTCTGATGAAAAGGAAGATGCAGGTCTCAAGATCACCTTCAACATTAAACAATGCAAATCAGGCATTGCGTCTTGTTTCATCACGTGGTGGCTTGCATAGTTAGAATCATGATTCCTCTGATTGAGGCCGTCTCTTCCGGTAGATTAGGTGTGTGCCCAAAGTGTTGCATTTTATGATGTCCTATTTCCAGTGCGTATTTAAATACTCTGGTTGTTGATGTTTTAATCTGATATTTTGAAAGTGTAAAAACTCTGTTTTGCTTCCGTATACATTACTGTCTTTTGCCATGGATGTTTGTTTTTTGAACGAGACGGTAGGCATTCGCTCTAATTTTATTCAAAGAAAGGAGATGCTCAAAACATGAAATATTACAAGAGATACACATACAAGAACCCATGAGGAAGGGAAAAGTAGAAGAGATATCTACCCCCCTAATCACATATCTTTTGCCATGGATGTTGAAGTACAAGGTCTTTCATATATAGCGGTTGATTTCATAAAGGATTTATGAGGAGGATATTTGTAAAAAATTTAAATAAATGGATGATGAGCTATGGATAATGTTTGACACTCATTCTAAGGTATGTTGGACCGCATATTTTGAAATTTTCATGGTAGATATTGAAAAGAATTGATTGAATGTATTTTTCCATTGAGGGCTGGTACACTTTGCTGCACTCTCCGTGGTTCATAAACAGAAATTGATTTTTAACCGTTTATACATTGTGATAATTCAGTATATATTATGATATTATAGTATTATAAATTTTTTTTATTTTCTTAAAAAAAAAATACATTAGTGTCTCAACGCATGTTTACTTTTTATAACACTATGCACTCAAATATTTAAAAAGAACAGCCATGGGTGGATAGGGTTGGACATATTACTAGGCTCCGTTTGGAAACAAAGATTGAAAAGTAGATTTTGGAATAAAGCTGCTTTTTAAGATGATTTTAGACCTTGACTTTTTTGGAATGTTTTTTTTTTTAATTAAGGAATCAATATTTGAAAGGAGTTTAATGTTTGGTAGAAAAAGTTACTTTTCAATTCAAAAAATTGATTCCGACAAAAAATCGTTGTTTTTGAGATTTTAAAAACACAGATTTCGAGAGAAAAATTAAAATGAATCCAGCTTTTGATTCTGTCAAAAACTGCCCCGTTTGGTTGCGCGTTTGGGGATTTTCAGTTTTTCAAAAAACGGAATCGTCCCAAACGCGCAACCAAATGGAGCCTAAGAAAAGTATTATCTTTGGCAGCATATTTTGAAATTTTCATTGAAGTTATATATGAATGAATATATTTTTTCATTGTTTTGAAAAACTACTTATCAATCAATATATATAGAGAAATACTTACGTGCGGTCGTGCGGTCGCGATCGTGGGCCGTCCGATCGCGGGTCCATTGCATCCAACAGTCGACGTGATTCGCACCCGACCGTCCGATGCGATGGACCCGTGATCGACGGCCCGTGATCGCGGCCGCACCGACCGCACGACCGCATGTAAGCACTTCTATATATATATATATATATATATATATATATATATATATATATATATATATATATATATATATATATGAGTGATTAGGTGCGGTCGTGCGGCGTCGACCACGGGCCGTCGATCACGGGTCCATCGCATCAGACGGTCAGATGCGATTCACATCGACCGTTGGATGTGATGGACCCGCGATCGGACGACGCACGTCGGATCCGCACGACCGCACCGACTCACTCGGGTATATATATATATATATATATATATATCCAACGGTCGATGTGAATCGCACCCGACCTTCTGATGCGATGGACCCGTGATCGACAGCTCGTGGTCGACGCCGCACGACCGCACCGACCGCACCTAATCACTCCTCTATATATATATATATATATATATATATATATATATATATATATATATATATATGGAAGTGATTCGGTGCGGGAATGCGGGAAGCGATTACGGGCCGTCGATCATGGGTCCATCGCATCGGACGGTCGGGTGCGATTCACATCAACCGTTAGATGCGATGGACCCGCGATCGAACGACCGACGTCGCTTCCCGCATTCCCGCACTGAATCACTCGATGATATATATATATATATATCCTTTCAAAAACGTCCCTGGTGTGTTAAAGTGATTGGTCTAGAGGTATAGTGGACACCGGAGGAACGAGGTTAGACAAAGATGAAACTTTCACTTATAGGCTGGCGCCAAAGAGTCAAAAGATGCGTTCCCAAAGGAAAATGGGTCTGAAACTTTTTCTATAGAGGCACCACTTTCTTGATTGTGAGTCGTCGCTTTCGTCGCGGTTTTTCCGGAGTCTGCTTCACCAAGTTTTCTCATATTGGATATCCAACTGAAGCCAAAGAGAGTGCAAGTATGGGTTTAAGGGAAGTAAAGACGGATTCCTTATATATATATATTTTTTTTTCTATTGAGCGCAGTAGTTCTCTTTGCAACACCCTTTGCTGGTTAGAAGCAATCTCCCAGTAACCTATACATTACGCTATCACAATGTATAGTGTATGATTTTTTTTTTCAAAGAAAAAAATAAACTGATGTGTACTTCGTTCTATATATAGTATATACTTCTATGGGGCAAAATACATGGTTATTCATATCATTTTTATTTCCATGTACTAATAGGAAGACTGCAAGAACAAATGCTAGTTACATTGAGTATAAAATGAATAAAAAGTCAAAAATCAATTTTCTTTAAATCCACTCAAGTCTCAAAATCCATTTTTTTTTAGACTTTAAATTTCCCAGTCAAAATTAAAAGGAAAATATTAGAGTCTTTATTCCATCCCCTGTGTAATCAACACCATTTTTTTCTCCTCTTTTTAAATAATATACCTAATCTAATAAGTATGTATTTTTGTAAAAAATGATCGGGTTGTTGGGCCCTAAACTCCAACATCATATTATTATTGGGAATATTGTTAGAGACAATCCGTGGAATTGACCCGCATGCAGTATGTGTGCATTTTGATGAAATATATATGCTTTTATGAAAAAGTATAATTTCATGATAAATATGGATCCTTTTGATTTGAAATATATATGTTTTTATGAAAAAAAGTATAATTTCATGATGAATATGGAACCTTTGGATTGAAAATGTCAAAAATTACTAAGGAGATATATATCTATCACGGTATATGAATTGTTGATTGGACTATCCCTACAAATTACATGCAATAACGCTCTATTATTCATTACTAAGAAGCATGAAGATTTAACATTCTTAGATGTCCATTTTTTTTATGGGTAATGTTACGTGCAACTCATTTTTCTGCCCCAATTCCAATCTATACTTGTTTTGAATTTTTTTAAAAATAGTATATTTTATCTAATTGGAGACGCATAAATTGACTATCCAGATTCGTGTCGTCAAGATCCGTCGACTCCGCTCCTCCCAATCTCGTCCTCGGTCCTGCAGGCTTCCCTCCCTCTAAGATGTGGTGGAAAATTGTTTTTTGTGATTGAACCTTAAGATCTTTCTCTAGGCTGCCTATGTAACCCTCCTTTTTGTCTCTGGGGATCAAGTCATACGTAGTTCTCCTTTTATAGTGTTTTTCCAATCCCTAGAACCTTCTGGAGATCACATCCCTATGGATCATATGGGATCTCAGATTCTGGGGATAAGTCTCATACAATTGAGATTTATCTTATCCATAGCCACTATCCTTTTGTAAATGACCTAGATTTGTCAAGATTCAGGAGTTGACTCATTCATTAATCCCCTATCTAGGGTAAATCCATGCAATCTAGTGGATCAGTGTTGTGATGACCCTAGATTTGTTGGATTTGCATATCCCAGGAAGTCAACAAGTTTGATAATTTTTGACTGAGTTGGAGATTTTGGTTGGTTGGCGGGCCGGATCCACTGAGATGGGTGACCCGGGTCATGGGCCGCCGCCACATGGAGCTCCACGGGTGGGCCTTATTTTTGGGTCTTACACTAATGATGTAAATGTTTTTATAAAAAATGAAGCAAATGCTCTAATGAATTGCATGAATACATTTATTGAAATGTGATTTTTTTTATCGATGCATATAACTTAATGTGAGCTTCGGTGATTTTCTATCAATGGACATGAGACTGAAATTGAGGCTGAAAAAAAAGAAATGTAACAATGCTCGTTTGTTATTGAATGTGGGGAATTTCAGCTCCATTCTATTTGAACATGATTCTTCCTTTCTTTTTTTAGCAGCTGCTCGAGTGATCCATTCTATTTTAAGGAATCTTCTATCGTTTTTATATTTCTTATTTTAGCACATCGTTACACATCCTTGACATTCTTAGTTATTCATCTAATGGTTCACAAATCACAACAAATCAATAGCCCCATCTAAGATTCATCCATTTTATTTTAACACAGAGTTTTTTTTAGTTTTAAGTCCTTGTAAACCATGCTATTTTGTGATCAATCCATCTCTTCTTCATATTTCATTTCAAATCTCCAACTTCAAATGCATTTTTCAATATTAGTCCTTGCGCTAAATGTTCATCTGAATATTAGAAGAATATTCCATGTAACGTTAGTTTATCAAATTTAATTTTTTTAAAATACCAAAACTATCTTTGGGATTTTTATTTTAAGTCCTTGTAAACAATGCTATTTAGTGATCGATCCCTCTCCTTTTTATATTGTATTTTAAGTCTCCAATTTCAAACATCTTTTTCGTTATTAGTCCTGGGATAAATGATTGTTTGATTTTGTATGTACTTTAATATTTGAAACTTGTATACAAAATGAATGGTGAAATGTTTAAAACAAAACTACATTTGGATTGTTAGGTGTTCAGTGACAATTTTAGTGTTATTTCAACTCCAATCAAAGAGTGTCAGTGCAAAGAGAGATGTCATGTTTATGTATCCAAACTGGAGTACTCAAAGGGTCGACATTTTCGTAGATGTCCGACATAGAGGGAGAAAAATGACTGCGATTTTTTTTGAGTGGGTGGATGATACCAACCACACCCTCATCCCACTACATACCCACCTGATATGAGATTGCATGATCTTATAGCTTTACTTGTCTAATTAGAAAATATAATTTTCATGTTAACTCAACACCTCCAATTTAAGAATCTTATAGTCCATGGAGATCATATTTTCTCAATCTCCTCTCTGATTACATCTTTACATAATCATAAAATAAAAATCATATTTTTATTTTGTTAATCTATATATTTCATCATTGAATCAAGATAGCGTGCCACTCTAGTAGTCTTGAAGATACGACCAAATACTATATAATCATGTCATCTTTTAGCTTGAGGAATTGGATGATTGATGGTTTAACTCTCTCCTTTTAGTTTTCTCTCTTTTCCCTTTTGGTGGCAACTTTTAAATGAGTTGGATAATGGCTTATGGTGGTTATGTGTCTCTTAAATGGTCCCTCTCAATCTCAACTATTTCTCTCTCACCTTTCTCTAAATATCCACTACCCACCAACCTCAAAATGCTTGATGGTCCCCCTTTTTTATAGATAAAAAGCTATACTAAATAATCCCCTGAACAATAGGATGGATTGATTTAGAGGGGGTGGCTAAGTAAACATTATTGTCAAAGTTTTTTTTTTTTTATTGGTAGACAAAGGCGGATTTGAACCCGCGACCCCATTTGAGAGGGTGCATCTCGACCACTCCGCTGAGGAGGTTTGTTGCATCATTGCTAAAGTTAAAATATGTTTTATGTTCCATTTAATTGAACAGATTTGGGTCAGTTACGTCAATTTAGCAAATGTAGGGATATTCTATTGGGGCTAGTGTCAGTTAAAGGGGATCATTACTTGAATTGAGTCATCAATTTAGATGATGGATTGAATAGATTTGGGTCGATCACTTATAACTAGTCAGTTTTCATCATGTGCGAAGAATATAAACTTTATGTGTGATCTCTAAGGGGTGGTTGGGGGACGAATGATAGAATTAAGCCAATTGTCAGAGTCGGCTATGTTTGAGTAGCCTGCTTAGTTCTTTCTAGGGGGCTAGAGGGTTTCTTGGGCAAAGGTGTGAGACGGCTAGGTTAGTTTAGCTAGCTAGCAGGTGACGGCATCTGGCTGTTTTCTATTGGTTTTTCTTGAGTATATTCTCTGTGACTCAATTTTATTTTGAATTAAAGTATTGTCTAAGCTAAGTTTCACGTTGTTTGGCCAGTCAAAATTGAGGTATCTACAATGTCATCTATCACCTTGCTAAGCAAGGATTGGCTTTTTGTAACACATATAAGTCTCAAATCCCCAACCCCCCAAATGTAAGGGTTGGGTGATAGTGGACCACGACAGTAGATGAATACTCCTTGTTTTGTTAGTTGTTGACCACAAGAAATTCCCTCATCAAGGAGGACCATGCATCCAAGGCATATATGGAAATCCAAGTATAAGATTAAATGTACCGGAAGGGATTGCACGATCGCTAACAGCTCTAAAAACTGACCTGCCAATGTAAGCAACAAATCCCTCCACAGGAAAAGTTTGTTGTTCTATTTGTCAACCACCAATTAAAAGTATCAGTGATAAAGACGACCATCAATGATCGATCATATAGAAAATTGTGATGTATTTGTTTATGATTAATCTACAAACCTTTTTTTTTATTTCGATCATCTTATGATACAAGAATCATTCATTCAAGTATGTTAAAATATTTTTATTTTACCTTGTTATTGAAGTTTCAAAAAGTTCATCATATTAAAATAGATGAATCATTTCATGTTTTCCTCCATTTTGATTTAGCATGGGTTCTTATACAGACCAAATATATTTAGTAATAATAAAAATAGATGTTGTTTCACTATCATTTTATTTAACTTTATTACATTGATTTACTTAGTTTGATGGCTTAGAAGGTAGTTATAATGCATATCAGTGGTAATGAGTAGTCTTTGTAGTAGTACTTGTAAATTTAAACAACCACATTGCCCATCGCCTTGAAGACAATCTCCATTCGCTACCATGATCTCGTATCAAATACCTTGGACCCACTCAGCCCTCACTCTTTTCATTGTGTTAGGATCAATAAAGTTATGTGTAGAACCAGACCAGAATCAACCAAAATGGTGATAAGCTTACCATTTAGTTGACCATGGACCCTCATAGTTCTCTGGTGCATCGGATCCCGCCACAACATGTAAGGAGATTTTAGGAGGCTCGATTATATCATTGCTAGGATTAAGTTCTTCATGTAAGTCTTTTTTGCACTCTTCGCTTACATATTTCAATTCAACACCTTTCACCTAAAATAACTTTTGGGTCTTGCATCGATGACCAGGATGGTACTTTTCATCACAATTATAGCACAATCCACGGTCCCTTCGATGTCCTTAGCTTCAGCGGGAGTTAGTTACTTAATCAGAGGAATTGTGGCTCGATGGATTGGAGCATTTGAGTTTGTACTGCGTTTGGAGCTTTTTGACTGACCCAACCTTCGTCGAGCTTAGGAAGCCCATCCATTTGCCAACCTTCCGAACTCATCCTGGTACTCATGCAAAGAACTAGTTTGTCGCAGCGTTGCCAATGCACCCGCATAATCATCATACTCCGTGGGATCAAAATGGATATTAAGAGCTTTAGTAAACTCAACCCAAGTTAGGTAAATGTGTGAACGAGAGTACCATCTATACCACTACAAAGTTCTCCCTGCAAGTGAAATAAAGCAAATAGAGCCTGTTTGAAGGAGCTATGGTATTCAAAGAATTGTTTAGCCCGATATATTCAACTTGAAGGATCATTTCCATCAAAGATAGAAAAATCAAGTTTAGTTGAATGAGACGGGATTGAATCATTGGCCCCAGATTGTGATGATTCTACTCCATCATAGCAGAACTGTTGAAGTGTGGAATGAGCCTCAAAAGATCATATGTTCTCTTTGAATGGATGTGGACAATTGTTCATATTTTTCATTAAGAATAGAGAGACATTGGAGAATCTCTTCTAGGGATTCTTGAAGTTGGGAGTCACTTCCCTGATATTACCCCCATCGTCTGTCAAAGAGTGTTCTTTCATAGGATTCATTGGCTCTGATACCAACTTGATAAACTTCTTCATTCTTCCTATTTTGAGAAATACAACAATACATAATGAGTTCAATTCGAAAGGAACACAATAACTCTCCTCATCACTCAAAGGTGAAAATCAGATAGCAAAAGATAGATGCTTTTCCAATCATTCAGATAATATAAATTCATCACAACCAAAATATAATGAACACCAATAACTGACCAAGTAACTGAGACGTCACAACATTGATTCCACTGATTACACATAACTCTTGTCCCACATCACTCACAAACAAACAACATAACACTTGAACTCTCCATTTCAACATCACTAATAATTACTTAAATAATTGACCATACATATCAAAAGATATTAAAAACAAGGACCTATTGCGAACATTGAAAGATTGTAAATCGCGAGCATGCGCATGAGACTACCTTTAAAGACAAGGGTCGTTGAAGTTTCGATCGAGAGACGGGATCCAACCAATCTCGTAGTTCGTGTTTGAAATGATGTTGAAACCATAAGTGGAACCCTAAATTCGCCACCCCCACTCTCTTTCTCTCCCTATCTCTCTCTACCTCTTTCTCCCTCTACACGATTTTCACCCTACCACCTCTCCAGCCGCCGCCCTCTCCTCCTCTCTCCCCTCCCCTTACTTTTTTTCTATTCTTTTTCCCTTCAATTCCCTTCTCATATTGTCCAATCCCACCACCCAAAAAAAAAGAGGTGGTGGGTGTGGCAATCTTGGAGGTAGGAGTAGCATCTTCCAAACCATATATATTCATTTTATTCGGATCAGATAACCGTTCACAAACATCCAGATCATATTGAACGGCTCACATTCAAAGTGGACTCTACCACGTCAGGATGGACACGGTAGATGTGCATCGATGTACGCAAAAGAGTGGAAGATCAATGTCTAAACGTGGACCTTTGACACCCTCACAAAATACGGCCCCCCTTAAACGGACACTACCGTCCTTTCATTTATGCTAAAAAAAAAAAAAGAACAGTTGAAGGAGAGTTTCCAGAGACGTCAATGGCGGAGGTTTCAGCGGGGGCTCTTGTTCCGTCGGTGAAGACGGAGGGGAAGCTGGCGACGGCCGGGGACGACTCAGCATCGGCCCTGGCGGCGGAGATGACGGCGGATGGAGGTGGAGCTGGGTTGGCGGCTGAGATGACGGTGGCGGTGGAGCATGATAAGGATTTCTTGTGCCCCATATGCATGCAGGTTATCAAGGACGCGTTCTTGACGGCCTGTGGGCACAGCTTCTGCTACATGTGCATAGTGACTCATCTGCACAACAAGAATGACTGTCCCTGCTGTGGTCACTCTCTCACCAGTAGCCAGATCTTCCCCAATTTTTTGCTCAATCAGGTTCGTTGCGGGGGTCTCTTGTGATTTCAGTTTTTTTAATGGGTTTTCTTGGTGTTGGTTTGAGGGGGATATTGGGATCCTTCGATTTTAATTAGAAGGTGTGATTTTTTTCTTCCATGAATGCAAAGAGAATAACATTTGTGCGGTGTAAAAATTAGATTGCTAGATTCTTTTGGAAAGAAACCAACACTTGTGAAATATAAAAGATGCAAACTAGAGAAGAAGGTTGTTCTCTACAGTGAAAAAATGTGCTAGAGTATGAGTAAACTTTTAGTGGCTTCAAATTTCATTCATACTATATCAAAATGAGGGAATACATGGTTGCTATTTATAGCATACATACCCAATCCGAATTTACATACTCTGTAAATTCATACCACGAAAAAACTAAAAAGCTATTACAGTTTTCAAGGAAAATAAGTAAGGGAGGAAAACAAGGAGTTTGCATAGAAAACCACATGTATCCTAAATGCTAAAAGAGTTCCCAAGACAAGTAAACGAGAGAGGAATTCAAAGAGTCCAGCTTATCATTTCAACAGATTCATCATAAAGATGAGCATTTGATAGCTGCATCACTGAAATAGGATTGCTTGATTTTGTTGAGGAAGTCTGTATTTGGAGATTTGCATCTTTTTTTTATATTTGAGTATGATGTAATTATATGAAATTGAGATTATGTGCCATGCTTGTCTGGTCACTCACTATGTCTTGTAGTTGAACTGCATCTAAGCCATTGAATATTTTAATTGTTTAATTTGATGGGATATTATTGTAATATATAGATGATATTAAGTTTTTGCGACATCTATAAATGTTCAAAATTATGCACAATATCTGGCATGGATGCCTCATATGCTGATATACTTTGGAAGAATAATGTTCCAAGTGAATTATTGCATCATTTACTAAGATGCATCAACATGTGATGAATATACAAGCATAGGAATGCTATAAATAAGACTATGAGTAATTTACTAAATTGCTTGCATGATTCCTAAGGGCTTTCAAACTTGGTTGGTGCTCTCTTAGAAATTGAATGAAAAAGGAAAAACGAATTGCAATCGAGAAGATAAAGATAAAGGAGATTTTGTACTAAAATGTAAGTTCAAAATAAGGTGTAGTTATTTTCAATAGGTACAAAGTCCTAACTACACACCATTGATTACAAAGTCTCTCAGAATAACTATTCCTAACTTCACACCATTCTTTTTTGAGAGAATGTGGAAACAAAATCAGTTACAAAGTCCTAACTACACACCATTTATTCAGTTGATGGGAGATTTATTCAAAAACTTTAAATAAGAAAAAAAAATCTAATATAGATTAAGTTCTGACCTGTGACTCAATTGCCCCCAAGATAGGTCCAAAGCCCAAGTCCAAGCGCAACATAGGCCTAAAAGAGAGGAAACCACAACAGAAATGATTGCAACTAGAGGCATGGAGTTGTCTGATTAGAGGAGGCAACTTGAGTTGAAGAGTCGTTGGGTAGGGAAGATAAATCGTTCGAGTAATCTGCTTACTCTCCCTCATTGCATAACTGAGGAACATATTTGATACTTGTGGGTCATAAAATTGGCTTTGATATGACACAAGCATTTGGGAAAAGTTTTGATTCCCAGAAATCATATATTTTTGGCTTTGGAAAAATGATTCTCAAAAAGTGCTTTTTTTTAAAAGCACTTATTCGAGGCTGAGGGGGTCATGGTGAAGAAAAAATTAGCACAAACGAACATGACATGCACTATGGCATTGACCAATCTGACGGGAGCCATGAAGTTGAGGAGATTTGTGCCTTGGTGGATGACACACCACATGGAGGTATACTTTGTCTTGGGTATAGTTCAATCAATATGAAAAACATAAGGCCTAACTTAAAAACCCAAGAACACTCTAGCAGGCAGGTTAACAAGATGATGATTCCAAGGCTTCCCTTCCTATGGTCCTGGTCTTTACTCTTTAGCTGCCACGTAGTGGCTTCATTCAACAACTTCACGCCACTGTTTGCCTTTCACTGTCACCTCTTATGGGGGCATGCTACGCCGAGGCTTGGGCCTTGGGTTTTGTTCATGACTGATCGGGTCATAGGCCTATTCTGTAACATCATTCTACAATGATAGTAAAAATCATGTGCTAATATAAATTGTAGGAACATGTGGTCGTAAAGAATAAGATGGAAAAGGATATGTTGCTTTGTTCAAGGAGTTTGACAATTGGTAGTTATAATTCTAAACAGTTGATGGAGGGGTTTTACCAAGAATTTTTTTTTCAAGCTAGTGTACATTATTAATAACCTTGATTCTGGTGCAGAATGGGCAATCTAGGAACGGGTATTATAAGGTTTCAGTAAGACTTTGTTTTGATTGTTGTGTGAGATGAGTGGAGTAATGGTCTGAGCACTTCGTAAGATACGTCACATTGGCATTTAATAGGAGGTTTTGCATGGCTTATTCAATGGACTGGTTGGAAAGGGGAAGGTTACAATGGTATGGGTTATTGATAGAATCTATTGTGTGTCAGTTGTGATAGAAAATATGAATGTGCTAGCTGTATTGTAGATTAGGACAATAAGAGTATCACTTTAGAAGTGATGTTAATGGAAGAATTTCTTCAAAGAAGATATTCTTCTTTGGGTGTTGAAGATAAATTTTATGAACATCTTATTTGTCTAGCATGTAAAATGGAAATATCTTTTGATAGAAGAAAAGAAACAAACACTGCTCTTTAATGGAGATTACACCAAAGATTTTCTTTTTCTGTGCTCTGTTTATTTGATGTTTTTGGGAACAAGTATGGCAAAAGTTGTGCTTGAAGGATCTGTGCAGTGGACTAATAAAATCAATCTTATTGACTGTATTGAAATTGCACAGAAAAAATGGTTTTGTTTTTGTATTTTATGTTAATTTATCGTGGCGGTACATTCATTTTTAGTTACTAAATTACTTGTTGCTCATTATGGCATAGAAGAACTAATTCTACTTGGAGAAGTTTTATGTTATCAGCCTGGGTTTGTAAAAAACACATGCATCTCTGTAAGGTCTTTAAATAAATTTGCTAATTACTTGTGATATTTTCTGCATCTTGTTGTAGCTATTGAAGAAGACATCGGCTCGTCAGATAGCGAAATCTGCATCACCTGTCGAGCATCTTCGTTTGTCATTGCAACAGGTCAGTTTTTACTTTCGAAGCTAAGATTACAGGAGAACAGAGGGTGTGATTTTTTTTATTTATAAAGATAATTAAATTATCATTGTAAAAAATTTGAAATATGTTTACTTTGTTGTATTAAAAATCCAATATCGCTCACTCTCTCATCTCACTCATTCACTCTTGCTATGCCTATATTACTCTAGGTAAGGCATCTGGTTTTCTTGTGATTTGCTTCTCCCTTCAATATCCAAGTTTTTCATTGATTTTTTTTTATAGAAGGTAGGAACTCTACCACAAAAATTTATCAAGAGATAAACAGGGTTTAGATCCAGAAGGAAACAAAAAAGGATACAGAATAGATGATGAACATTTTGCTATCCCACAGTTGGTTTGTTGGGGCATTTGGTTGACTCCTAATGGATGCCTATTCCAACATAAGAGGGTTTACATGGAGAATACATGGGCGGTGATTTCCTCTCTTCTTAAATCATGAGTCAAGTTATTCCTAACATGGAGCTACCTTTTATCATTATGGGCAATGCATGGTTTAGGTAGATTGGAGTGGAGTTTATCAATTAAAAGGATGGTTTGATTTGTGATTGTCTTTTCTTTCTTTTATAATGTTCGTTTGGAGATCCCTTGTCTTCCTTTTTCTTCAGGGGCTTTCGAGTAATAAGATATCACCTACATTTTTTCAAAAAAAAAAAAAAGGAAAAAAAAAAGATAAGAAAGAAAAAAGAGAAGTTATTGATTCTTTCTAAACAGTGGCTTCCATTCAACCTCATTCAGATTTATCCAGACAATGTTGAATAAGCATTGATTGATCTGCTGCCTCAGCACATAAAAGTGGGAGTTTAACACTAAGTGGCTTCTCCCTCACCATACATCATGCCAAAATCATGCTATCTCCATCTCCAACAACTCAAATGATAACAGTTTTTCATAAAAATTGTACATTTGATCAGGAATTTCAATTATGTGAAGCTCTTTTTTTATTTGCATTGAGTAGTAGTCAGTTCCAGGACCTTCTCAGTAGACTCCTCCTCTGCTAGAAGGTGTTTTCTTTTTGCTTCCTTTGTGGGCGCGGATGTATCCTCTTGTTTTTGATCTTTCTTCTCGTGCCTCTTTTTTTTCTTTTTTATTTTCTTTTCCCTGGCTTGTATTCCTCATGCTTTGTTTTAATTTCGGATCGATTAACTCTGTTTAAGTTATAAAAGGTCTACCATTCCCTCAAAAAAAAAAGTCTAAAAAAGTTTTTTTTATGCATAACATTGATCAGTTGAGGAGTGAAACATACCAAATCATAGATGCCATATATAAAAAAAATAGACTTGAATAACGTATCGTAGGATTACATGAAATTTTATTGTAGTTTGAACGATTACATCTAAGTATGAAGAGTTAGCATTCAGTTTGCTTTCGTATTAATTCAAACTTACATTGATAATTTGAAAAAAAATCAAAGAATTATTTGTGCTGTAAAGTTAGTGTGTTCAATGTTTCATTGTAATGTGTGGCTAGGGTTCAAAAGGTATATGCGCCGCATGTACCGAACATGTGGTCGCACATTGATCGTTCGAATGGACCCATATGTCCATTAGAATGGTCATTATTTTATTTTTTATAAAACTGTCATTCGAATGCCGTTCATTCCTAAGGCGCTCATTATGTGGATGTTCGAACCCTGTTCGAACAACAGTTATTCTGTTTGATCAGAATTGTTTCCGTTCGAATGGTTTTAAATTGGTAAATAAGTGCACTTCATGTATGGCATGCTGCATGTGCGACGCACTTGGCCACACCTATCACATATTGATCACATATGCACCTATCACATATTGATCACATATGCTCGGCATATGTGATATCAAATGTGGTGAGTGCTCAAAATGCATGTGTAGCCCACTTTAAACCATGGGTGTGTAACATTATTGGCTTTCTTCAGAACAGTGTTTTGAACTCCTCAAAGAACAGTTGCAAGTCATGCCCACAGCGGACACTACTAGGGTTGACATGGAGTTTCCACATAGATGAAAACAGAATGGGTTTTATATGCGTCTGATTGAGAATATATTATAGTAGTATACTCTAACCATGGTTCCACATTAAAAGTCTTAAATTTTTTTTGGAGAACAGATCTTTTCATGGGCCCTTTCGTGGTTGAGAAAAATGATTGATAAGAGAAATATGATTGAGAAAAAGGAGATGATTATTTGGACTTCTTGTGGCAAGCACCTTGCAGTTCTATATAGATACTTTGAGAAAGTAGCAGTAATAGGATAATATGATGTTTTGTGTTGGATCTCGACCGCAATGGAGTGTCCTATTGTAGTGTCAACATTATGGGGATTGATCTATAGGAAACCCTGATTAATGACTGAATATTTGAAGCCATGCACATGCTGATTGAGCACGTTCTATAGGAAACCCAAATTAAATGTGTCTTAAGACACTTCAAAACTACTTTACAAATATGCAGATTCTTCTTTTCTTTCTTTGCTTCAGGTACCCCATCTAGTAGACTTTACTTGTTCATCAGATCAGATTATATAACCTCCAATAAAACTTGTAATTAGAGGATAGGGAACCATCCAAGTGGGGACACCCTTTAAGGTTGTGAGTTGCTGCCCAAACTTCCTCCTCTGAAAATGGATTATCCAAGGATCTCTCCGCAAAAAAATTGGCAATGAAGTTTCCTCCCACCTAGGAAGGAAGCCACCTACCATCTCTCTGAAATAAGGATTTGAAATGACTTTCAACATTGGCAGCCATCTGCTCCTTCCCCTCAAAACACCTATCCCTGTTTTTTGAATTTTTTTTAAATGCAATTTTGCCTGCTTCTCTGATTATTATTTTGTTAAACTATTCTGAATTTAAAATTAACATGAATTTACATGTTTGTATCTTCAAGGTGGATGAAAAGCATCCCAATATGTCTAGAAGTTTATCTTGTGTGTGATGAGCGTGAGCAAATTAACTTATTTTGTTGGTTGGAATCATAAGATCAGGTGAGTTGAATGAATTCTATCCATACCTCAGTATGGGAAATTTGAATTTGCATGACATAATAATATCACCTATCATATCTTTTAACATGGGCATCGAGCAGTCCTCCCACCTAGGAATCCACCTACCATCTATCTCAAATAAGGATTTCAAATGACTTTCCGACATGGGAAGCCAGCTGCTGTTTCCCATCAAGACACATCTCCCCATTTTTTAGTTTTTTTTTTAATGAAATTTACCCTGCTTCTCTGATTAGCTATGCTGATTTCATGGTTAATATTCTTGTTGAATTATTCAGAATTTCTCCGAAGTAACATGAATTTTCATGATTGGATGTTCAAGGATGACGTAAAGCATCCCAATATATCTAGAAGTTTATTTTTTGTGTTGAAAGCGAGCAAATTCACTTATCTTCAAGGATGACGTATAGCATCCCAATATTTGGATAGAACTGATCCCAATCAGTTTTACAAATGTTTTATAAGTGATTGTGAATGAGTAACTTTTCTCAAGTTCCTACTCATGAGTATAGTACTTGTTCCTTCTACTATAAAGGCAAAAAGAGCTGTTTTTCTTATATGGCATGCTTATAACTGTATATTCATATGCTTCCACTGAGAATTGATATTTGTTTATTAATCAATGTATCTTTTCCTTAATTTGTAAGCCTGCAAATCATTCATTACAAAAATTTCATTCCATCTTTATAAAAAAATTCAAAGTGTTTTTCTTATATGACTCCTTGCGATTCCTAGACAGGGTTCTGAAGTGTCTCTCAAGGAGATTGATAGTCTGATGTCACTCCTTGCTGAGAAGAAGAGAAAGATGGAGCAAGAAGAAGCTGAGATGAACATGCAAATTCTTCTTGATTTCTTGCACTGCCTTAGAAAGCAGAAACTTGAGGAACTGAATGAGGTTAGTTTCCATGTGAATTTTCTTATTTGCGCATACCAATTTTATCTAAAATTTGTTCTCTTTGGTTCCTTTCATGATGCAATTAATTAAACTCAATCACTCGTTTTGTTAAATTTATAAATTGGGTGTCATTTTAAAAAAAATATAAATTCAATACCTTTTTGTCACATTGCCAGCTGGTTGTTGGTCATGTCAGTGATCTGTTTAGTTGCCGATATTAGATTCTGAGGTAGCGAATTATTTTGAATTGTATGAAACATGACAAACTGAGTCTGCTGTTATTAACAAATTTTTACTTGGTTGTAGATTCAAACTGATCTGCAATATATTAAAGAAGATATAAACACAGTAGAGAGACACAGGATAGAATTATATCGGGCAAGGGAGAGATATTCTGTAAAATTGCGCATGCTTTTGGATGATCCAATGGTGGCAAAATTGCGTGCTTCTCCAATTGACAAACACAACAGTGGCATTATATCCAGTGCTCGTACTGCACATGGTGGAGCTTGTTCTGGAAATTTTCAGCAGAAGAAAATTGATGTGAAGGCTCAAGGAAGTTCTCAAGGGCTTCAGAGAAAAGATGCCTTTAGTGGTTCTGACCTGCAAAACTCTTATACCCAGTCTGGACTAGCTGTAGCCAGAAAAAGGCGAGTACATGCTCAGGTGAGTTATTTGATCAGATTTTAATGGATTGTGTTACGATACTGATGATCTGCCATAGCTTGAACATTAAAAAAAATACAATTAATTAATAAAAAATTACATTTTTTTCAATTTTTTATCGGATAACTGAATTTTGGCATTGGAGATGTTATCATTGGGATTTTACAAATATACAAATTGTTAGTGAGAAAAAAAGGTTACAATTATGGGCCCGATGCCTGTCCGAAATTTTGAAAATTGTTTTTGAATTTTGGACATATAGGATTGTGTTCGACACATTTGCAAAGCGTGTCATCTTATGCTGCATGTCCAATATGTGTCGGACATGGACATTACATGTTCATTAAGTATTTGTGCTTCCTTCCTAAAAGTATAATTTACTTATATGGTTTTCATTTCTTTTTTTCGTCGGATAACTGAATTCTGGTGTTGAAATTGTTTACCATTTGGATTTTTATGTTATGTACTTTTATACAAAGTAGTCCCTTCAAAGTTTTCTTTTTCTTTTCTTTTTTTTATCCTAAGAGGGGGTGCGGAGGGGTAATGTGTGGTGGGTGGTGGGGGTGGTGCTTAAAGTCATGTCAGGTTAGTTTAATATTTTTCTATTATTAGGGTACTACTCTACTTATGTTATAATTGGGTTTTCCCCTCTTATATATCAATACGAAGCTTTTCCTTGATTTTAACAGTTGTAACCTTTGCATTATGGATTTAACCCACTGCTTAACTAGAAAAACAATAACTAAATTGAAGCATTTTGCAAGATCTATGATTTTTCATTTTCTATATTCTTATCTTAGCTTTCTTTCCATTACAGTTCAATGACTTACAAGAATGTTACTTGCAAAAAAGGCGTCAGGGTGCTAATCAATTGCATAAGCAGGAGGAGAGAGACATGAATGGTATACATAGAGAAGGTTATCATGCAGGTCTTGAGGATTTTCAATCTGTGTTAACTACCTTCACAAAATACAGGTGGTTTTAGTTATGTCTTCTTTCATCAAGTTTGAATTTGCTTTTGTTTCAATAGCAAGCTTCACATCATCCTATTTTTAATTCACTAATGACCTTTTCTTTTTAATGATTTTCTGCATGAAACAGTCGCTTGCGGGTCATTGCTGAACTTAGACATGGTGATTTGTTTCATACTGCAAATATTGTATCAAGGTAGGGGCAAATGGTATCATTACTTTTTCTTTCTTGAATATATATATATCATCGAATACATTTATTCATACTTTTTTTCTTTGCATGTTACTTATTGGTTATGTCAAGTTTCCAACATTTGTATTGATAACAAAATAGATATTGATATGTTCATACGCAAAAATATTAGCTTTAGCTTGAAAACACGAGTAGAATATTTTTTTTGAGCGAAGTAGGTATTGTCATTAAGTATATGTAATCACAATGACTGAATGAGGATGAGAGGATGAGAGGGAAATAATACATGAAGGAACTAGAAAAAAACACTAATAAATACACCCACACCACTCAACCGTGGCCAAAGGTGGGTCATCCGGTGGACGAGAGTTCACTCGGTGAAGATGAGTGACAATTCTTACTCCTCCATAACTATCGTCTCCCCGAATCGAACCACCCTCGCTCCGGACAAATGAACACCCATCCTTGATGAACAAAGTTGACGCTTGCCATAAATTTTCACTATCTTTCGAGACAAATGACCACCTCGCTCCGGACAAATGAACACCCGGTGGACACGAGTAGAATATTAGGTGTCTTTAAGGGTTGTTCTCTAATCTTTCATTGATTTCGATATTATATTTTTCCCTAGAATGCACTTGGTATGTTCTTTCTTCTTCTTTTTTTCCTTTTTTTTTTTTTGGTTTGGAGACTAATCTTGGCTATCCATTCCATATTAACAAACCAAGTTTATATTTTTTTGTAAATCAGATTTCTATATAACATATGCTCAAGAGATGTTTAAGCAAGATATTGATATTAGTATGGAAGAGACCTAGCTCTTACTCCAAGCTGAGTAGTGATTCTTCTTCCCTTTGAGATTGTATTGTGTGTTTTCTAAGGCACAGTTTGGAATCTCGAATCCATCTCATGTTTCTCCGTCTCTTGGAACCTCATATTTCTTCATCCCCCATTTATGTGTATATGTAGCTTATTCAGCTGAAGTTGTACCTCAGGTTTAACAAATTAGAACATCCCGCGCTTTTCCTTCAAAAAAGAATAACAATAATAGCTCTGACGAGAGTGGAGGTATACTGTGGAATAATCATCACTCACCCCCGGGTCTGGAAACATGACATTGAGGGGTTGTGGCTCTTCGGGCGTTTTGTCCAACGGCGTTGTGGATAATGTTAGGATGGTTTTTAAATCCTTAGTCTTCGTTTGAATAGCGGAATTGAGTTATTCTAGATAGATAACTAAGCTAGTATAGATAACAAATCTACATGAATAAGGGATTTTCTATTTGGTTGTATTTTTTTTTATTCTCATTGGAAAACGTAAGAATAAATGTTGAGTTGTTTGGTTGATAAAGAATAAAATATAAATAAAGTGTAAAAAAGTTGATTTGACATGTGGGCCCTTTGATGTATAAGAGGTATTGATAGGTGATTTGATGTGAATAGATGTAAAAAGTTGATTTGACATGTGGGCCCATGAGAATAGATAAACTGAGTATAACTTATCCTAGGGGTTACTTAGAATTGTATACTCTCTTATACTCATTTAAACTGATTTAATAATACCAAGTTATACCCTGCAAACAAACAACCATTTTCCATATCCATTCTTATACCATCCTTATACTACCCTTATACTCACTTATTCCGTTTTCCAAACGGGGTATTAGAGTTTTATAAATTTGAAAGCAGTAGTGTTGTGGTTTTCATGGAAAACTATCTTTTGTCTTCTGCATTTATATGACTTTCATATATCATCTTCTATTTCATGTAATTCATGTATTTTTTTAGTAACCACCAATGTTGAACATCTTTTTGTACAGTATAGAATTTGACCGTGATGATGAATTATTTGCAACTGCTGGAGTTTCAAAGCGCATAAAAGTTTTTGAATTTTCCACTGTAAGAACTTCAGTGTTAAGAACTTTTCAGGTGTTGCATAAAAAAATATTTTTCTTTCCATCTAATTTAGGCATTTTAATTTTTTCTTTCAGGTTGTAAATGAACCTCAAGAAGTGCACTGTCCAGTTGTGGAGATGGCAACCCGATCTAAACTTAGTTGTTTGAGCTGGAATAAGTACACAAAGAACCATATAGCAAGCAGTGACTATGATGGGATAGTGACTGTCTGGGATGTTACTACTCGGCAGGCAATTGCTGTTTAAATGTTTTACGATATGATCTCCAATTTTTCCATTAACATTGGAATTTAATTTTAATGATTAATGTAGAGTGTGATGGAGTACGAAGAGCATGAAAAACGGGCGTGGAGTGTTGATTTTTCTCGCACAGAGCCATCAATGCTGGTTTCGGGAAGTGATGATTGTAAGGTACAAATGTGATCCAATAATTCTAATATGCATGTGCAACATAGAAATGATATAATCCAGATGCTCAAAATATTCACATGCTCCAATGTTCTCATTGATCTGTAAGGTGTAAGCTTTCCAACAATTGGAAATATGTTGTGTTCTTAAATTATGCTTCACATTTTCCGTGCAATGCTCATCTCTTTACTTTGTTATTTGTATGATGGAGGCTTGATTAAAGATGATCTTTAGAGAGGTAAATGATGATAAATTTATTATGCACGTGCCTTAAATGATAGTCTTCAGTAAGCCAGTAGCTGCCAAGACTGTTAGAGAGACTAGTGGATCCTTGTAGTTGCGGATATATTGGTTCAGCTAAGTTAGACAAATAGAGGCTTCAGATGCGTTTTCAGTATAACATGGGTGACTTTGCACACTTTTATAAAGAGTACAATTAGTGAATTATGTCAAAACAGGTTTGTACACGGCAAGCATGGTTTCGAACTTTACAATGTATTCTTAGTTTTTATTATATTTCTGATGCAATATTATTTCGTTCTTTAATATAATTTGTTTGATCAATATATATGAGAATGTCGAATGTTTTTCATTGGAAGGTATCAAGATAATTGTTGACCAACTCATGAAGAAATGTACTGTGTCTCATGACCACAGAATTGGGGTGATGAAACTTCAAGCCAGATTAGAAACATGTTTTGTTGGGAAGAAATTAATATAGTCGGACAAAGTAAAATTAATTTAATTAGTGGAGGACATTTTTCTTTGCATTTGGACTGATAACCCTAATAAAGTTTTTCTTTGTTATTCCTTGGATTTTTTCTAGAAGTTAATAGTAAATTTCTGAATTAAATAACGAAAAGGCATATCTATTTGATGTAGCCATTGTAATCTTCTACCCCTGTTTCATGCCTATGCATAAAGGACATACAACTATTAGTTTTTACCAATGTACTAAAAATCCCACCTAGCCCCAATTAATGCGGGCCATCCCGCAACGCTTAGCGCATAACTGTTATTTTGATTAATCTCTAGTTGATTACTGAACTATTAAGTTACCTTATATATTAAATATCTATTAATTAATTGTTTTATGCTTTTCCTTTTATGCTTTTCTTATTAATTTTATTTTGATGTTACTTTGTTATTAATTTGCAGTCTAAAATTATTATATATATAATATGTATGTATATATATTGTATTTATTATTTTAAAAAGTGATTAGCCGATTAATCCCTAGTCTCTTCTCAACCCCCCGACTAGCGCCTAACACTTTTTACAACATTAGTTTTTACATGTCTAGGCCTGCTCAATACAAATTAAAAGTCTTTGGGAAAGTGGGATTTACATTTACATAGAGTGCAGCTTTCAAATTTGGAAGATTTTGGTCTCTGTTCTAATTGTTTTAATTTATATTTTGCATGCGAATGGATATTTTCCTAACCTGTAAACTATGTTATTTTGATAATTATGTGTCACTTTGTAATGATGAATGGGCAATGTTCCACACTAGAATAAAACTATAGTTACTTTCATGTGGAGAAGTATTCTGTTAAAAGAGGGAGTAAAATATATTTTACTATTGGCAGATAAAGAAACAACATGTGGTAAATGGGATAATATAAACATGCTATGTTTCTGGTTTGAAAAGAAAATGCACAAGTTCCTTGCATTGAGCTTTTGGAATAACCTAATTTTATAAAATATTTAGGAAATAATGAATATCCGAAATTGGAAATGTAATTCCATCTTCCTGATATCCTTAGATTTAGTGTTTTTGATCTTTGTGAATCCACCAAAGGACTCATATGAATTGACTTCTTCCAATGGTCTATAACTCCAGGAATTCTCATCAGCCATGTGCTTGTACTGAGACCTTTTGAAATAGACCATGATGAAGTGGCCCATCATATGTTGTAACATCATATTTTGTTTGTATTTGTTGCTTTTTTCTGATGTTTTAAATGATTACCCTCATGCATAACTTCTTTTTCTTTTTTTTGGGTGCTCATGCCCTTGAGAATGCTATATCACGAGCATATCAATATTTATGCTTCAATGCGTGTGTCATTTAAATTCATAGTTTTTATTGTTCATAATCATACGTGAGTAATAACTAACAGGTGGAGTAAACATAATATTTTTCATATGATTGGATCAGTGTTTCATTGATAATGTTTTTGATGGAGGTGGTAACACATTGTATGGTTCTGACAAGTTCTACCATGGTGCTTGGAATCTTCCTGGCTGTCTCTATTGAATATTTTAGTGAAGCACAGTAATTAACCTAACAGTCAATAGGGCATATGATATATTCACAACTGTCTGATGTTGTATTCTCCAAAAAAAAAAAAAAAAGCATAGTTTATGCTTGTTTTTATGTAGTTTGCTTAATCATAATGTATTTGATGTATACCTTGATTGATCATGACAATCAGGTCAAAGTCTGGTGCACTAAACAAGAGGCCAGTGTCCTCAATATTGATATGAAAGCAAATATATGTTGTGTCAAGTACAATCCTGGATCTAGTTTTCATGTTGCGGTATATTTCTTGTCTTTATCCCTTTTATTATGCTAGCATTTTATGCTCTCTTTTTTAATCATGTCACAATTTGGTACTTTGCAGGTTGGTTCTGCCGATCATCACATTCACTATTATGATTTGAGAAACATCAGTGCTCCTGTGCATGTTTTCAGTGGGCATAGAAAAGCTGTTTCATATGTAAAGTTTTTGTCTCCAAAAGAACTTGCTTCTGCATCTACAGATAGCACGTTAAGATTGTGGGACGTAAAGGAGAACTGTCCGGTATGTTAATTTTTTCCCCTGAAAATTGGTGCCCCATAAAAGGGGGTTTAATCCCCTGATCTCTTTTTTTTTATGTTTTGGTGGCCGGGGGGGGGGGGGGGGGGGGGGGGGGGGGTTGTTGTTGCGTTGGCGCTAACTGGCTAACCAAAACTCGGTTTGCAGTCATAGTATGTTTTTGTTGGAATGACATATTTAGTTATTCATTAGCTCTATGGACATCTGCAGTCAGTCTGATGTCAAAAGTGTTGCTAATCTTTAGTTTCTAAGGTAATTGCAAATATGCAGGACAAAATAAAAAAAAGTCACTTAATGACACCTAAATCTCTAAATCTTAAAAATTGGATTTTGACCACTGTTTGGGGGGGGGGGGGGGGGGGTGTGGCGCAATGACAGTGTCCTGAAAAGCAATAACTAAAGTTTCCTTTAGTAAAAATTCCCACGAGAACCCTAGATTAAGGTAGAAATAAATAGTTAAATATATTCACTTATCCTTGGCAGATGGTTTGCCATCAGAATTATGAGAGCTTATTTTCCAACTAATTTAGGTAAACATTATGAAGCTTGAATTACCAGGATTTCACAAGCAAAAATAGTTTACAAATTATCTTCTCTGACTTTATTATTCTTGGTTTTGCCAAACATCCAAAACTTCAGAAGTTCAACTTCACCTCTACTAAAACCACTGGATTAAACTGCATCTTTGAGCTTATGTTGTAGTATCCTTGGGCGTGTATAAGTATCCATCCATCTAATTGCAGTAACTTTGTACATGCCCACATCTGTTAGTTTGATAGTTTCTTTATGTTAGCTGCCTATCAATGGTAATTTAACCATCAGTTTACATACACTTTTTTTTTTGCATGTGGCCCCCAAATAACTGATCAGATGAGGTTTATGAATTGTCACCCTTGCATGGCATCAAATTATGATCATATTGATATATATGACATTACCTTCCTTGAGAACTTCTACATACATTTTATAGAAATTTCCAATGTAGGCCATTTGGTGGTGTAATTTGTGATTTATAAACTCACATGTCATCTTTTATTTTTGGTGTGAGTTTAACTTTTCTCTTAATGGTAAAGATATTGGCTGTTGTCTGATTTCTCATCTCTTTAGAGTTGATTTTTATAGGTTTGCTTTACATGATACATTACATCATCATGTTGATCACAAATATTACATGGGGAGGCTTCCTTCCAAGATTACTTGGAAAAACGTATATGAGAATTTGTATACCTGATAATTTCTCTCTACTAACTGTCATGGTCTACCTGTTCAGGTACGAACTTTCAGAGGCCATACAAATGAGAAGAATTTCGTAGGACTCACAGTTAACAATGAATATATTGCCTGTGGCAGTGAGACAAACGAGGTTTTTGTGTACCATAAGGTCAGATAGCACAACCCTTTTCATTTTTATATAACCAAATGTAGTGCTAAGATTACAAAACTCATGATGAAGCATTCCTTTGACAAGTTTCGTACAAGGAAACTACTGGAATTTGATTGTTTTGCTTTTCTTTTGCAGGCAATCTCCAAACCTGCAGCTTGGCATAGATTTGGCTCTTCCAATTTGGAAGATGCAGATGAGGACATGGGCTCCTACTTTATTAGCGCCGTATGTTGGAAGAGTGACAGTCCAACAATGTTGACTGCTAACAGTCAAGGAACAATCAAAGTACTTGTTCTAGCAGCCTGACTGTGGTGTGTAAGGAGGATGAAGAGTCAAAATGGAAGAAAATTTTTTTGATGGGCCGTATGTTTTCTAACCATTTGGAATTAGTTTTCATTTCTTTTTTTCTTGTATATATTGATGGAACAATCGGATAGGGGAAACAATGAGTTAAAATCAGTTTCATACATTTAACGTTCATAAAAGGAAAACTCCCAATGGTCTCACATGGATAGAACAGAAACCTGCATGACCTTCAATGCACCTTCAATGCATCCCAGCCATCTAAGTTGCCCTGAGGGAGGGATCAACTGTAGTGTTTGTGGCAGTCTGAAGAAATCAAGAGTGTGCAAATGTATTATTATTATTTTTATTTTTATTGGTGAAGAGTGCAAAATGTATTATTTGGTTATTTGTAATGTACATTTTCACTTGTTTTGCTTATTCATTTTAAATATTTGTTCCAACTATTTCTATTTGGAAATTCTTGAGTTTGTATATGTGTGGAATAGTGAAAGGTGAAGTTCACAAGGATTTTCTCCCTGCATAATGTGTGTATATGTCATAAGTTTTTAATATAAACAGATATATTTATGCACGTTTGGTTTGGGGATATGGTAGGAGTTATCCTCTGCAGACGGTCTAGCACTCAGTCCCTCTCAAATATTTTCATTGATTCTTTGCTTGATAGAATTATGTCCCATTTGGAATCAATTCTTTAAAACTGATTTTGGAAAGAAAAAAGATTATGATTATTAATTACATTTCATAAATGTAACAAATGACTTCATGCATGTAATCTTGTGAGCTAGTTATATTTTTCTAAATATAATTAGACTGTTCTGATGTTAGTTACATTTACACAATGTAGATAGTCAAAAAACGAAATGTTAAACGAATGTAGATGATTTATTTGACATTGTTTACATATAAAGAACAATTTATGTTTTTTTTCTAAATTTAGATTTACACTGCAAATATATCTGAACTTTTTTTTCTTTTTTCGTTATTTTTAATATTGCAAATTCATTTAGCAATTTTTAATAGTTTTTATTTTTTCTTGAAGTTCTGTTACATTTTGAAATAAAAATCTATGTTGTTTGAAAGATTTTGACGAAAAACAATTTAGGTAAATTTTGGTATAATTTAGATAAGTTTTAGTGTAACTGAAATAAAAATTCAATTACAATTACAATTTAAGTAAGGATTTCAAAATTCATATTTTAAAATGGATAAATTATAGTGTAACCGGGATATTTGGGCCCCAATTTATAAACCCCATTACAAACCCCATGAGGTGGCACACATGTAATTCCCTATTTATCTTTAATATTATTTATTTATTTGATAAGCGATACCTTTTCTTCGAGGCGGTTACCTATTTACCCTTAGTTGTTTATTTATTTATTTAATCTTTTCTTCGATTATGATATACAATTATCTCTTTATTCTTTTTTTTAAAAATCAATCCAATTCAGTAGTTATTGAGATGAGTTTTTTTTTATTTAAAATAACCTAATGATTCACATTTTTCCCCGATCAATCATCTACAAAATTATCAAACAATAAACCAATTTTAGTTATTGAAAAGAGTTTCAATTTTATATTTGGATCCAAGCTATTTTTTTTGTGGTTTTAACAATGGCGATCGCTTCAGTTTTGACTTTTTAGCCTAGTTTGGCATGGAAATAAGGGATTGGGATAAGGAAAAAATTAGGTTAAATCACTTGTTATCCCATATAGCATAAAAAAGGGGATAAAGCATGGACAATTGTCCACATTTTAAGATAAAAAATGAGGATAGTTTGTTCCGAGTAAAAGGTGGCACATACTTTGTCCCAATTTTTTTATCCATATTTTGTAAATTTGGGATAATATTTATGACTACTATTCCAAAAAAAGAAAAAGAAAGAAAGAATGTGTTTCCACTAAACAGCATTAATGTCCAATTAATAGGAATGATAGATTTAGTATTTTGTAAAAAAATTTGTAGTTATCCCATATTTGATCCAAATGCAAAATTGAGAATAAGAACACAACAAAAAATGAGAATAATAAAAAACATTAACAAATGCAAATTTGGATAAAAATAGTGGATTTTTTATCTTCATAAATTATGCTAACTTATCCTAAAAATTTATCTCTTTACCAAACTAGGTCTTTGGATTCTCTTATTTTTATTACACAGATTTAATTTTGATATGAAATTAAACACAAAACAACAATCCGATTTTAGTTTTTGAGAGGAACTGAAGTTACAAATCATAAGAGGTGGGAAACACAATGTGTGTCAAAGAGGTGGGAGGTTAGAGAAGTGAAAAAAGGGGGTTATGGAGAAAGTGGTGAGAGTTATAGGTGGTGGTTATCCACCATATTCACAATACTCCCCCTTGGATCACCATCACGCTAAGATAATTATCTCATTGAAATCTTGTTTAGAAAACTCAATGGGAAAAAACCAAAGTTAAGGAAAAAGAGTACAATATACTTCAATCTTATATTGATGTATGTGCTTAACACTGCCTCATTAAAACCATGCCAAAAAAACCCAGTGGGAAAAAGCCTAGACAAAAGAAAAAGTGTACATTACGCAAATGTCATCTAAAAATATACTCCCTCTCATTATGATAAGGCCAAAAAAATTGGTTACAATACGTTGCGTCCAATGCCGTAAACTAGTTTCTTGAATATTGACATCGGCAAAACTTTAGTGAACAAATTTGTGAGATTGTCCTTCCACTGAATTTGTAGAACATCGATTTCACA
This sequence comes from Acorus calamus, assembly GCA_030737845.1. Taxonomy (NCBI): domain Eukaryota; kingdom Viridiplantae; phylum Streptophyta; class Magnoliopsida; order Acorales; family Acoraceae; genus Acorus; species Acorus calamus. The sequence goes on along the minus strand of CM060865.1, from coordinate 25,951,529 downwards.
TTCACAAGCTTCATAATGATTAAAAGATGTGGCCACCAATAGCTTGTAAAATAAAACTCTAAGAGATCGTTGTATCACCACATGTAGAAACATAACCTGTTTGTGAGGATCTGAAAAATATCTTGAATCTGCACATAATATTCTTTCAACACGTGACCATGAGTGGAATTCTTTTAGTAGAATAAACCAACATATGTTGTGCCACGAAGATAACATAAAATGTGTTTTAACATCATGTCAGTGCCTTCAAATTGGTGCAAATTTAAATCTGGCCCATAAATTAAAACAAATTGCAACGTTGGGTTTAGTATACTATATCAAATATAATAAAGAACCAACTGCAGAAAAATATGGTGCTTCAAGACCGGAAGATTTTCCTTCTTTTATGGAAAAAAGAAAATAGTTCTACTTTGGGTCAAGTGACCAGATAAAATATGACAACTTTAATGAATAATATTTGTTGATATTAAAGTGGTTCAAGGCTTTTTCTGTATATATTGTCTAATGGACAAAGATCACACTTGGGTTTTGCTCGATCTATAGGTCGATACAATATCTTAAATTTCAAACTTTTTTAAACATTTGGAGGCCTTTTGTGCTCTTAAGGAGTTTTAATCTCCTCTTTCAAAAGAAACTCATTTTCAATTGATCTCAAGTCTTTGCAGAAAACTTTGTGTCACAAGACGAGCTTTGTATCTAACAATCTCATTTCTCTCATTGTGTTTGCAAACACTCATTTCTCTCATTCTCAACTTATGGGCTTAACACCTTAGGGTTATGGCTACTGGTTCAAATGATTGATGCATTTTAAGTCAATCCAAATATGCTTGAATAACATCTTTCCATTGTGGCTAATTATGTTTCCACCTACATTCATCCATTGAATGTGGTTTTAAATTATCTTTAATGATTTCAGTAGCTACTGTAAATGAAAATATATCATCGACGATCACTTGTTTATGATCCTACAATATCTTTGTATATGTAAATTTATGAAATTTCTTCATTTCCATGTATTTGCCCTTCGGGGACATGTCGCTTCAGGGACTTATGTCTCTTCGGAGACTTGAGTCTCTTCATTGACTTTATCTTCTGCAAAAGTTATTAATGAAGATATTTCAAGTGTTTCATTCTCCTCTAGAGAATTATTTTTAATTATTTTCTTCTTTAGAGAACTGCATCTTTTGAATCTATAGATCTTTCATGCTTTAGGCATGTTTTTGTGAATTATTTAGCCACTGATAGTTTTTCAATTAGAACATCAATATAAACTGGAGTTCTTACAGTTGAATATGTGACCTTGTAACTTCTTCTATATGAGTAAATGCATCTTAGGATGAAGTGTTCTAATAAATTTCACGTTGTTCTTCAAGTGACAGATTTCATTCCCCTAACGATGAGAATATTGTCTCATTATAATGATGATTCACAAATCATGTGGTAAAAACATCATCATCACTGGATGAAAGAAACTTCTGGTTCTTTGTAATTGAATTTTCAACTGTTTTAAGCATCATTATATATCTCATGGTCATATAATATTTTCTCTTCAGGAGCTTTTAATCAAATTTATAGTACAAGAAATAGTAGTAACATTTGAATTACCTAATATTAAACTCAAAATAATAAGACAAATATAAAAATAAGAAAGTGCATTTCAAATAACAAAGAAAAATATAAAAATATAAATACATAAATGACAAAAGTCTGATCGTACATTAGGTATGTGATCATATTTTTAAGCACCACATAAATAACAATCATTTTCCTTGTGTTAAGGGTTTATTCTGCAAATTTTTTCCTTTAATTATGCTTTTGTTCAATAGCAATCCACTTCTTGGTTTGAGATATTTTATAAATTCTATGATTGTTGTGCTTTCAATTATATAAATCATGATCTCATCATTCTTGACCACAACTTTCATTGAGAAAATAAAATAAAATGCATTTGCTTTAGGCAATGATGCTATGCCGCTGAGTTACATGATTTTTATTCAAATCGTTATTCAACAACGAGAATATATAAAATTGATGCTCTCAATATTGATACAAATGGAGCATATTTGAGGCATAATGGTCGGTTGACCTCTGTCAATAAGATATTAATCTTTAAATCCTTTTTATTATGATGGTGAAAGCTTATCATAATTTACATGTCCTTGCTGGGATACATGGATCCTTTTTTTTCCATTGGTCCTTCAACGACCCAAAACAAATATTCATATAACTTTTGTTTGGCCCTACAGAGACACGAGCAACCATGATTTGTGTATATATATCCTTCACGGATAAAAATTATATGGTCCTTTAGGGACACATTCTAATCATATCTTTCACATGATCCTCCAATGGTCCATGTAATAATTTTTTATATAGTCTTTCGGAAAGAAAATAAAATAAAATTTACATGGTCTTACTGGGACACATTATTCACAACCTCTGCATGATCGATCCTCCAAGGACCCATGCAATCGCAATTCTTGTATGGTCATGTAGGGACACATAGCTTTATAACACCAAAGTGAACCTCACGTAAATATATTATGTGGTAAATATGAGTTTAATCAAATTTGATGTAATAAATAATTCAAGTGAAAATGAGGTTAACACAAGTATTGTTAACTAAACAAGAAATTCCATCAATTGAAATAAGAAAATAGAATATATCATGCAATAAGAAACAAGGTTCTTACCCTCAAGAAACTGGTGATGTATGGAAGCTTTCACGTTTATTTATTTATTTTTAGACAAGAGGGATACTTGCAACATAAACAACAAAATCTGAAAAAAAATGTCAGCGTGATCGCAGAGGAGAGCCTAGCTACACCAACATGTGAAATACATATATATAAGTGTACAGTTGCATGTATATATCAATCCGGTTGCAAAAATCACTTTAATCTAATTTAGCCTCCTTTTATTTTTCTATTTTTTTTAAAAAGACAAAAGTCAATACCAATATCAACAATTCCCAGTCCTCAGTGGCCATAGCACAACGGTTCAAGGCTTGCTTGGTTAAAGGGGAGGTTTTAGGTTCGAGTCTTGGCACTGACTTACCCACCTGTTTATTAGCGATTATTCGAAAGAAATTTCCATGGAACCGGGGCAAATAGGTAGAGGTAGATTTCCCAGCTCGACCATAAGGTCAGCAACGAGGAGTCCCTCCAATATCAAAAAAAAAAAAAAAAAAATTCCCTCGTACAGACCGTGAATAGCATGTGAAAATTCATCAAATATACAAACCAACCAAAGGAACTTTTTATGAGATAAACAAGAGCTTCTTCGTATTGATAACGTGTTATAAACTAACTATAATACATGAACATAAGAGTATATAAACAAAGCACAAGCATATAGAGGAGAGAAGTAGAGAGATATTTTATTCTTCTACTTGTTGGTTAGTTTTGAAATACATTACAAACCCTTCAATTTATAGGATTTATGGAGGAATCCCAAATATTGGAAGTTACAAGTCATAAAAAATAGATGTACATAATAGGGGTGTTAAAAGAGGTGGGGGTTTACAGAAGTGAAGAGAGGGGGTTATGAAGAAAGTGGTGAGAGTTATGGCCGGTGGTTATTCACCATATTCACAACAGATACATCAGTTTTATTTTTATTCAGTAGCATTATTTTGTGCCCTTAATAAACCATCATCGCTTTATAGTGCCAGTTTCAGAAAACTTTGTAATAACATTTATCGTGCCGCTATTTATCATACCCTTTAACAACCTCATGAATTATAGGCACTTCATTAAGGGCCTTCTAAATGCCACTATTGTTGATAGCCGATATTTATTCTTTTAGCTCCCGTTTGGGAAACAGAATAAGCGAGTATAATGGTAGTATAAAGGTGGTATAAAAATGGATATGGAAAATTGTTGTTTGTTTGCAGGGTATAACTTGGTATTACTAAGTCAGTTTAAACGAGTATAAGAGAGTATAACAATTCTAAGTAACCCCTATGATAAGCTATACTCAGTTTATCTATTCCCATGGGCCCACATATCAAATCAACTTTTTACATCTTATCACATCAAATCATCTATCAACACTTCTTATACATCAAAGGGCCCAAATGCCAAATCAACTTTTTTACACTTTATTTATATTTTATTTTTTTATTAACCAAACAGCTTAACATTTATTCTTACGTTTTTCAATGAGAATAAAAAAAACACAATCAAACAGAAAATCTCTTATTCATGTAGATTTGTTATCTATACTGACATAATTATTTATCCAGAATAACTCAATTCCGTTATCCAAATGGGACTTTGTGGTAATGTTTTTCTGCCCATATTGATAATTTGGTTGGAGTTTCCCATGTTGCAAACCCACCACTCAAAAATAAATGGTGGTGGTTGGTTTGACAAGTTGGAAAGTGGGATTAGTTGCTCCCCTAGCATGGAGTGTATCTTGGATTAATTTTTCTTTCTTCAAGATCTTCATTGTCTTCAATTCTTTCAGTCTCTATACAGGTTTTCAAAATAAAAGCGCTGAAGCTTGAAAACACAGCTGTTTCTAGTGAGTCAAATAGCCCATAATGCCGCCGGGAGTAAGATGTGGTGAAATCGAGGTTATTTAAATTAACAGAACGTTAGGACGAATTTGGAACCATCCGGACCAAATGGTTGTCTAATTTTTTTTTTGAAGTTTTAAATTTAATAATATTCAGACAAAACTTGATCGTCCAGACCATACATAAGGCGTTCAGACCAATAGTGGTGCAAAATGCAATTTTGCTCTATGAATGAATAACATTCAAATCATAATTAGGTCATCTGAATCATTTTGTCTGGAATCATAAATGTGTTGATTTTGGTTTGACAATGTCTGGACCCTCCATGGCCATCTGGACAGATCATGTAAAAAAAAACAATTTTGATGTAAATTATATTTGATGCATGATGCAATTCATTTTGAATTGCTTCTCCTGTTCGATTATTTTAAATATCAAAAATTTCAAGATTATTTGAACAACAATGTTATCATGTTAATGTTAATCAAAGAACTAGCATTGTACATTTTTTTTTTGAAGAATGGTGGCCTTGAGGATTTGATTACTTGAACTCGAGGCACTTGCCGACTTAACTAAAGTTTAGTTTGCTAGTATTATACATTAATACAATGGAAAAATACTTTAATTTCAAGTGATGCTCTAGTAGAGGATTCTACAAATTCTCCACGTATTGGTTTCATAAAAATAATTGTTTTTATTTTAAAATTACTTTTATTATAATCGCTTTTATGTACAGTTATTTCATTTGATTTGAAATTTTTGATTTTATAGAATTTTATAAATTAAAATAAGAGATTTTGTAAAAATAAATTTTATATAAAAAATTACTTTTATTGTAATTACTATCATATGAGATATTTATTGTTTAGAATTACTTGGTGAGCTTCATAGCTCATTCCTTTTATGTGGTTGGATTTTTTTTACAGGGTTCAAAGATGGAGATTTTGTCAGCATGATGATCTCTTTTGATGCACGTTAGTCAAGTTGATGTTATCGCCAGTACATTCTGAAGTAGCTTCATAACACAATGCTTGCACATGAACTCGTTCGATATCTGGGAACTTCTTCTTCTTCTGGTCGAGCATGCGTGAAGGTGGACCTCCGAAAAGCTTTTGATAGTGTAAGATGGGATTTTTTGAAAGAGGTGCTGAATAGCCTTAATTTTCCGGGCTCTTGGGTGCAACTGATTCTACAATGTGTTCAAACTGCGTCCTTCTCTGTTCTTGTCAATGGTAGCCCAGTTGATTTCTTTCAAGCCAAGTGTGGACTGAGACAAGGGGATCCTCTGTCTCCGCTTCTCTTCGTCCTTGTAATGAATGCGCTTTCTCATTCTATTGAAGAGGCAGTCAATTCAGGAAGATTGGGGAGATTCATCAACTCTGCCCACAATATCTCTCACCTCTGTTTTGCGGATGATCTGATCATCTTCACTGACTGCTCCCATGCCTCTGCCATTGCTCTTCAACTCATTCTGTCAGATTTCTCAAAAGCATCTGGTCTCTCCCTCAATCCCTCCAAGAGCCAGCTGTTCACATCTAATGATGGCAACTTTCTCTCTACGGGGTTGGGAATTCCGATATGTCAGCTCCCGGTGAAGCATCTTGGACTTCCATTACAGTCTAGTTATCTCTCAAATGCTTCATGCTCTCCACTGGTGGACAAGGTCCGAAAAAGACTGCAAGTCTGGACGGCCATATATCTTTCTAAAGCAGGACGTGTTGAGCTAATTAACTCTGTACTTATCAACCTTAGCTTCTACTGGACTGCTGGGTTTTCTTTGCCCAAAAAAACAGTGAAAACTATAGAACAAATTTGTCGAAGGTTCCTTTGGGCTGGAGAAGAAGGGAGAATGAAGCTTCATGCAGTCAGCTGGGCTGATGTCTGTCTCCCAAGGGCGGAAGGAGGCTTAGGTATCAAAAGAGTATCGGAATGGAACTTAGCTGCTTTGGGGACTCGTCTTTGGGAAATTGCCACAAATAATCAGTCCCTTTGGGCTTCCTGGATAAAGAAGAGATACTGCAGAAGGAATACAGTATGGGATGCTTCTCCATCCTCTTCGGATTCTCCCCCTTGGAAAAAAAATATTGATTACAGCCCAATGGTTGAGAGTCCAAGTCCAGTACATCATCTTTGAAGGCACCACTATTAACCTTTGGGAGGATCCTTGGTTAAAAGGATTTGGTCTGAAACACCACTTCAATGGCCAGTCTAACCTCCATTGGGGCCCTCCAAACTCTACTCCGGTTGCAAGTCTTATCCATGCAGGTAAGTGGAAGAAACCTATTCATTGGCCTGCTGGATTCGATGCTATTTGGGAAGCAATCAATGAACTGGAAATAGGAGGTTGTGGTTCAGACATTCTGATTTGGACTGGTAGCAAAACAGGGCAGGTTTCATGTGTGGCAGCTTGGAATTTTATTAGAAGATCGAAACCTACACTTGACTGGACTAAATCTATTTGGCACTCTAGTCAACCACCTAGACAAAGTTTCCTCTGTTGGCAGGCTGCTTTAAACAAGCTTCCAACTTGTGATCGTCTATGGAAATGGAGACTTATTCCATCTAGTCAATGTGTGCTATGCTCTTCCAATGTGGAAACCTCCCCTCACCTATTTATGCATTGTCCCTTCTCAGCCTACCTTTGGACATCCATTCTAAAATCACTGAAGCTCAAGAGAGAAAGGAAAGACTGTTTGGGTGATTTCTTTTTATGGTTCTTGAAGGGGGCTATTAACGATGGTGAAAAGATGATCCTTCAATTCATATTGGCACTCACAATCTGGACTATCTGGCAAGCTCGCAATGAAAAAATTTTCAGGCATTGTGCACTTTCGAAACCACTACTGGTGAGGAAGATCATACTAGCTACTAAGTCCAGATTTTCTGGGGTGTCCATCGAGGATTCAGGCTCTCCATTATCTTTAGCTCTTTTATCTCTCTTTGGCATTGTTTTGGAAGCAAAGTCCTCTATTTCTATCCCAGTGAAATGGGTCCCTCCCCCTCCTGGATGGGTCAAGATCAATTCAGATGGCTCTCTTGGGGAGGATCGTTATGGGTTTGGGGCGGTGGTGCGGGACTCTCGAGGAGACTGTCTTCTTGCTATGGCTGAGAGATCACAGGCTGCTTCTATTAATATCTTGGAGCTCAAAGGCTTGCTAGCTGGTATGAGGCTCCAAAATCTTCCAGGAAGTCTAGTTTGGTCTGAATCAGACTCAACTACGGTGGTTGCTTGGGCGCTAGGTAGGGGTCTCATCCCGTGGAATGCATTGAGAGATCTTCGTGAAATTCAGCACATCTCCTCCAGATTTACAGAATGGAAGGTCTCTCATGTCTATCGAGAAGGTAATCGGGTGGCAGATGCCCTTGCGGCATGGCAATCCGAAATTGGTAGCACCATATTCAGACCTTCACAACTGAATAGTGAAATTCGGGCTTTAATTGGGGAAGACAAAGCTGGTCGCATCCTCATCAGAAAGGCATAAGGTAACAAAAAATGGAGGTTGTTTAATCCTGTAATCTTTAGTTCCCAAGTACACCTTTTCCTATGTATCAAAGTATCTGGCATTGTTGGGTTGCATTTCTGACCCAACTTTGACCTCTCCCAATCCCCCCCCCCCCCAACCTTTCTCCATCTATCTAACCTCATTTGATGTACATTTTGTAGAGGTTTATTGAATGAAAAAGAAAGCTTATTTACCAAGCAAAAAAAAAAAAAAAAAAAAATATCATTGTATTTATTCTTTGTCATTATATTATGATACATATATATTATCCAATGGTTCCCACTAGATAATTCCATTTAGGTTTCAGGTTTATGTGTTGTACTAAATTTTATCAAATCAAATCATGCATATATATATATATTGTCTTTTGAGGATTTTGGATAATATAATTATGATGATACCTTAATTAAAAAAAAATTGGTTCACATTCTCGACAATATTTTGAAGTGAACCAAAAATCACCTTATGTGAGAGATTAGATTTTCAGGGATATTACATATGGTATCAAAGCTTAGGTTCCCGATTTTCTGTAAGTTTAAACTTATGTATGTAAAGTTTAGGGTTAGAGTTTGATCATCCTAAAAAAATTATATTTGTCTATACAAAAAAAGAAGAAGATTAGATTTGGTTATCTTTTTAACCTTGGGCCTAACGGGCGGGGTGGGGGCAGGCCCATAGCACAACGTATATCGAGCCTTATCCGCACAACCAGATCACTTAATAGGCCGTGCCTCATACTGGGCCAGGTTGGCCCGCCCCATTTTATACATCCAGTTGTGGTGGTGGCAATGTGGTGTGGTGGTGGTGATTTGATGGTCGCAGTTGTGATAATTTCATAGTGGTAATGGTTGCAGTGGTGGTGGTGTGCAGCGACGATGGAGCAGAGCGGAGAAGAGAGAGAAGATGGAAGAGAGAAAATAAATGGAGGTTGTAGAGTTGAAAGTTCCAAAAAAAAAAAAAAGTTATGAATATCTATTCTCAAATTTTATTTTTGTCTACGGTACCATTTGGCAAGACACAGGGACGCTGCGTCAGTGGAAGCGTCGGCGCGGCTGCAAATCTATATTTTGAGGTGTTGGAAAAGTGAGCAACAAATACACATTAACCGCACAAACTCGGGACAAATGCGAAAGCTGTGAATTCCGTTTGTTTGAGCGTCTGCGTCTGTGGGAGTCTGCCACCACCAACGCGGGTGGAACGCGGATCCAAATGGTACCTACATCCTTCTCCAATTGGAATAAAAGACATAAAAAAAATAATAGAAAAAGAAAAACTGCGTACAGTTGAAGTTCATATTCCATTCATATATGATATACATTCCAGTTCCTTTGGCGATGAATTGCATGGGAATTAAACGAGACATATGGCACTCAGAGGAACCCTGTAAATATACATATTCATCATGTGATTGTCTGATATGTCTTGCTCTGGCATGAATGTTTCATTCACTTGATTTTATTTTTAAATGTGGTTAAAGTACCTTGCTTATTGGCTTCATATGTATGATCCATCCCGGTGGATTGAAATGAAGGTGCCCCTGTTGTATCACAAGCTTATATTCGAAAAAATGCAGTCAAAACGATGTGACACCATTTTTTATTCATTTATACCTGGCTGCATACATATCCTCTAGCCTCTAGTCACTCTCTCTCACCCCTATATTTTTTTTTTCTTTCTCCACTCTTACATGGCTGTCGTATCAATCCTGAAAAGTGGTTTTACCCACGTCAGACTTTTTATGCCTCTTTGAATCATAAACATCATTTGTAATCTAGTTTTGTATATTTTACACTTGAGCCCTCTGGTACGGTAGATGATTAACTTAATGAAGTTTTTATGTTTCTTAATTATTTGCTGAAGAGATTGACTTAAAATGTATATTTTTGATGATGAACAGATTTTATAGATATATATAATATTGATGAGTGAAGCTTCTCTTGTTCTCACTGGTTGTTGATAAACAACGAACCCCAACAGTGCACATCATTCCAAGATGGCAAAAAAAGTGTTTTGTAGGGGCCTATAGGTCATGTGCTGTATAACCCTAGAAACAAACCCACTGTTTACTGCACTCATCACACACTGAGCCCCCGTGAAAACATTTGAAAAGTTGGTCCACAGTCCACACTACTAGCTGTTACAAAAATAAAGGGTTTAAGAGATCGAGGCATACCTGATTGTTGTGTTGGACTTTAAATCAATCAATCTCACTGCAATGATTTACTTTTGTACTCTCTGGATGGATGAACAATCAAAAAAATTATAATTAAAGTTTTGTAGTCGTCTAGTCGTATCTTGTATAATGAATTTTCTTACTGTCAATATACATGTTAAGAAAGAGGTCATAAATCTACTTGTTGCTTAATAATCTTTGTTGATGTTTACTATTTGAACCCTAATAAGAGAGATTTCACATGAATATATATATGTGATTATTTCTTAGTTTTTTAAATTTGGTTCACGTGATTTAAAGGAGAGTTCATCTCTTTGTTTGTGGTGTAGTTTGTATATTAATATCTTATAACGTACATTAGTCATTCAAACACACACAGTCAGATTTGATAGACAGCCATTGAGGGGACAAAATATGACAACTAATTTCATAGGCTCCCTCCATCTCCTGTTCCTCAGTGGTTTAGCAAGTGAACAATCCCTTGAAAGAGGCATGGAACTCAAAACACCCATTTGAAGAGTTTTCGTTTCATGTGATGTAAAAGACAATAAAAGCAAAGGTAGATCCATTCTGTTCAGAAAATAACATAAAATACACAGGGTACACAACAATACCAGGAGGTTAGGTATAATTTGTGGGGTGCATTTAATCATGACCAACTACTCCACACCCTGAACTAAATTTTTAGCTAGTATTCCTCGTACAAACTCTTTCTTTCTCTTCTCACCGTGTTTCCAGAGAGAGTGGATGACCAATGTTTTCAAATTTGGTAACCTAACAGCTTCTCGATCTCATTTTTCCACTTGGATACGTGGTAATCCAATTTGTGTAATTTCATCACATATCCAAATAAAACATGATTTTTGCATTTTCAAATGAACAACAATAATTTAAAAATAAATATTGTTTACGTTTGAAAAATCATAGAAATAATGTTTTTTTTTTTTTTTATCGTGCGCCTCACTTTTCCGAACATTGAGAGCCCTCTACTGCATTCCCAAAGGCATCTTTAGACAGCGTTTGGATGTGCAATTTTCAAACACTACATTTGTCATACGCGGTGATTAAAATGTTAACATTCATGTGCGCATGTTAGGAATGTTGTGGCGGGCATTTAATGGCCTAGAGAATGTTCACGTTTCGGACGCTCATAGTGAAGATTACCAAAATGGACATTGGATTTAGTTATTGTAAACGAGGACAAACTATAGAAATTCACCGGAACACAATGGATATATTAGTAATTTACATAGCCTTCACTTTTTGGACTAGTGTTTCTGGAAGCATTGTTTTGAGGTGTAGTTTAATGCCATTTTTTAACACTATCAACATGGGATGTAGCGTATGATGTTCTCAACATGAAATAATGTTTGGATTGTGATGTCACATTTGAATGCATCCATGCTGCAGACGCACCTGAATCACCTGTCCAAACTGTGCTTTAGTTTTTAGTTGAATCATTTTATTATATTTATTCATCAAAGATGACGGTACTATAATTTCTTTACACACTTAGCTCTCTATTAGTTATTGATGATGTTTAGGAATTCATATTTTATTCAACGATTGACTAGATTCAATAATAGAATGAAATATATGTCTAATAATTGATTGTACAGTTTAATTAATAAATTGTATAATTTGATTAAAAATTATATAATTTAATATTGATAGCACTGATCGAAGTTCGTTGTGATTGAATATGGATTCATGCCTCACAATGGAAGAAAGGGTTAGTGATGAATTGACGGGGATGTTCACGACCCACCAACTTCTGTCTGATTTTACTGGACTATTTTATTTTTTCTCAAACACAACCCCCCCCCCCCCCCCCCCCCTTCCTTCCAGGCCAGAACTCTCTACCCTTTTGTAGTACAGTGTATGATAATATTAGGTTAAAACAGTGTACGTATATATAGTAGATTAATAATATATATATGGGACAGAGGGAGAGGCTTTTAGACTTTGGAAACCCTAGTAACCCTAAAAGGAGATTGGGCTAACAAAGGATGCAATACGTCTCATTCAATTAATATTCCCTCCTCGTGGACTGTCCCCCATCTACAACAGCACATTATTTAATTTGTTATATATATATATATATGTGACACGAACTTTATTTATTTCCTAGCTTTTGCTTATTAGACTCTCTCTCTCTCTCTCTCTGACACACACACACACAGCCTTTCTTTCTCTCGCTATCTTTCTGACTTGGCAGTGTCTGTGGCAGTGCAAGAAAACGAGGGAGAAAATGGAGGGTGAGAAGTTGAGTTACATCGGGAAGGAAATATCACAACAGGCGCCATTTCATACGGCATTATTCGTTGGCACCACAAAAGCACAAATAATAAAGGGTAGAAAAAACAGTTTCACACGCTTCTGTTCATCTCTCTTGCTAATAAAACCAAAACCCTCCAAACACTCCTCTCTCTGAACTCTGACCCTCACTCTTCCTGCCTTCCTCGCCCTTCAAGACATTCTCTCTTTTGTTTAGGCTTTATGGTTTGTATTTTCTTCTTATAACAAAACACGTATGCGCACGAGCACGACTGACCATAGTTTTTAGAGAGAGAGAACCAGAACCCACATAGAACTGACTGACTGTAAACATGGGGTGCAGGCAACTGTAGCACTTGCAGCATAAAATCCGGGAGATTTTTTTTTTGGGGGGGGGGGGGGGGGGGGAGAAGGTGAGAAGAGGAAAGCAAAAAGAGGGCTTAAAAGAGAAAAGCCACTCATGTTGTTGTTGTTGATGAGAGAGAAAGACAACGACAGTGCCACTATCTCTATTTAGCCATACCACCCATCCAAAATATAAAAAAAGGCCAAAAAAAAGGAAACCCCAAGAGAGGAGGATGGAAGGGCATAGCAATTCTTGTTTGATGATGGGATATGGTGGTGAAACCCTTCAAGAAGGTGGTGGTGGAAACCTACCTCCCATGATGGTCATGCCTTTGATGGCTTGCCTACCTCCTCAACCCAACACCACCACCACCACCAACAACAACAATCTACTCCTCCCTCCATTCCAACTCCCTCCCTCCTCCTCCACCAACCACCACCACCAACTGATGCTCCCCCTCACCATCGACGGCAGCGGAGACTCCTCGTCCCACCTGATGGACGGCGGATACGGCTCCCTCAAGTCCAAGATCATGTCCCATCCTCACTTCCCCCGCCTCCTCCAAGCATACATCAATTGCCACAAGGTATGCATATATATATGGTCTGTCAAAAGATATGACTCATGAGAAACCCTAATTATGAGTACTCTTTGTTTATATAGGTTGGTGCACCTCCTGATGTGGTGGAGAGGCTTGAGGAAGCATTTACGGCTGAGGCTGAGGCTGTGACGGCTATGGGTTGCATTGGAGAGGACCCTGGCCTGGACCAGTTCATGGAGGCATATTGTGAGATGTTGAGCAAGTATGAGCAGGAGCTCTCAAAGCCATTCAAAGAGGCTATGCTTTTCCTCTCCAGGGTCGAGTCACAGTTCAAGTCACTCACCCTCTCTTCCTCTTCTTTGGAATCATCAGCAGGTGAAGAGGCAACCATAATGATATGATAATAATAATAATAAAAGCCATCTTATCTTATTAGTTTATATCTTCATCTGACAAAGGGAAATCAAGATTTCTTATATGGATAGAGAGCCATAGAGGATTTTGGTGGCTAAAAATTATAATAATGGTTACTTGGTAGATGACATGATATATTTATGTGGTTATTTTATTTGTTCATGCATGGGTAATCGTGTTTTCTTTTAATTTACTTGGTTTCGGGATTGTTATAAAATCTTGGTTGCACAGATACGAGAGTTGGAACTTGAACATATGTCCGTGTGAGATGACACATAAATTAGACTGACAAAGGCAAATCAAGATTTCCCATATGTTTTGGAGGCTAAAAATTATATATATAATGGTTACTTGATGGATAACATGATATATTTTATATGGTTAATTATTATATATATTGGAGACTTTATATTTGTCCATGCATGGGTAATCGTGTTTTCTTTTACTTTGTTTCGGGATTGTTATAAAATCTTGGTTTTCTTTTTCCATGCGGATTTGATGATCCAGCTTTCTCTTGTGATCTGTTGCTTCTTTAATTTCTTTTAATTATATAGGTTTTGGACGTATTGTTAATGTTTTGAAAGGGATAAACCAAGATGTTTTTTTTATTAATTTTTTTTTGGTTATCCAAAAACTTTTCTGCTTCTGCAATTTTGGTCATACGTACAAGAGACTGCTTGCTACTCATGCCATTTTTGCGTACTAGCTATAGCTATGCTTTTGGAGAATCTGGAGGGACTATATAAGCTGCTGTTCTCTATACATGGTGTTTCAATTATTTGTGACTTGTGAGTGAAAGCAATTACTTTGATGTGAATTACTTTGGGGAATGCTAGAAGTTGAACCGGGGGTTGATGAATTCAAAACATTACTCTGCACTCAAGACAGAAGAATACTTGTGCAATGACGTTAATTTTTTGATGTGGAGAATGAAAGAATTAATGGAGACAATTAAAATAATAGGCAAACTATTGCACATTTGAGTCTCCATAGAAGTATTTCATTTGGTCTCACTGTAAAAAAATATAACTGGTGTCAATCATAACAGTAATCTATGATCATAAAAATATGACTTGGTTGTATTATAATCTCTTATGATTTATTTAGTATCGTCATTTCTGAATATTTTGAATCTCGTAATTATTTTTTGCTAATCAAGTTTTAAAGTTTTAAATCAAATGTGTCAAATGAGATGGTGCATCCTTGTTTTTCATTTTAAATTGCATTTTTTTTTTCATCGATCATTCTTAGGTTTTGGAGGACTTTTGTATTGATTAACTTGGGAAGAGGTATTTGGCCACTCTATGTGGATTCGGTGATTAAACTCATTATTATCATGTGGTGTGTTTAGGCATGTTTACATATGACTTTTATGTCATTTGCCCAGTGTAAAAAATTGCATGAAAATGGACAATACTTGAGAATATTGATGTATATATGGTATACTATGCAAAAATTAGGTCTTAGTTTCTAATGCTCAATGGTGAGAAATGTTGGATCACTTCAACTTGTGTAAGGTGTTGTGGTTCGTTTTAATCAAATAGTAATCAAGCAATAAACTGGAGCATAATAAGTTCTCTTCTCTCTCTCTTTTCTACCCCAGCTAACATAGAATGTCAGAGTTTCATGTTGTAAAGTTTATGTTGGTTGTGGGGATTTTTGTGTGATTATACTTTCATGTAATATTGACTCATTACAGCTGTCTAGTAATAGGTTATGAGGACTACTATGCTAGCTTATTATTTGGGAAGAAACATTACGGATCAGAACAAGAAGCTCTCCTCCCATGTAAATTAATTGAAAGGAGATTCCAAATTTGAGAAACCATGGATCATATATAATTTCATTACTTTTTAAATTTACACAATGGGAAAGTCAATAGTTCAGACCTCCACATTTAATCTCTTTAACTGGAGGATATGCCTTAAAACTATGATCAAATTGTAATAGTTTTTGGTTGAAATATGTACAGTAAATACCGGTTTAGTAATATTCTAGTTCTTTAATTTTGAATTGGAAGAGTTATTGATAAAAACGACTTGTGCAAGCATGTGTGACTACAGATTTAAATAAAATTCTTTAAACATTTGTGTATAGCTAAAATATTGTTATAAAGGTTTTGAGCGAACATTGTATGAATTATCAAACAATTACTTTATTAATGTATTTACATGGCATATAGTGACCAATAATATATACCTCTCCAAGCTAATTATTGTCAATGAAATTTTTTTTTAGAAATACTGATGTCTTCAAAATGTCAGTGATATAGGTGGTTGTTTAAGGTTATGTCTAGTGGTGTTAATTAAATGGACTGGAGTAAATGCAAATATGAAATAACTGTGAAATAGTACTTTGTTTTACAGCATCTGCAACATATTAAATTTTCTATCCTTGTTAATGTTCTTGTGTGTGTGTGTTGAACCATCTAAACATACACGTACTTTAAAATATATAAATATATTAATTCTTGTGGAATTTTATCAATGTATATATGCAGCGTGTATCTTCCTACTAAGAGGCAACTTGGTGCTTATGGCCCCTTTCACACAATGCATGAGAGAAGTGTGATTGACTTGTTTTCGCCAATAACAGGAAGGAACACATGAGTCTAATATTTTGTTTATATCTTCTCATCATTCTTTATAATTTTATATTGATATTCTATAGAATATGGATGCTCTTTTATTTTGATCTCTTCCATTATCTCTTCATTGATTTTTAGAACAACCTTAAGAAAGCAAAAAGATGGGGGACGGAGAGAGGTTTATCAGATGACCTTGTGGGATTTGTCTTCTTTCCAATAAAACCATTGTTTTTACCCGAATTTTGTTTATTGGAAGCATTTTCAATGAATGTCAGCCTCAGGAATTTAGATTTGCACTGAATACAAGGGCATGCTCGTCACACACATTGCATACATGGGAAGTAATGCATTGAACTTGCATGGAGCAAAGCTAGTAGGAGAACTATACACAAATCATATCCTAATTGTAACTAGAGAATTCTAATATTAAATGTAACAATAGAATTAAAATTGTGAATGGAAGTTTGAGTGATTAATGTTTTTGTATCCTTTTTGCTACATGCACATGGGTGGCATCTATAATTTCCATTATTTGCCCTTCTGATTCAGCAGGAAATGATTGGCCAAGAATAATTAAACATCAGTCAGAAACTAGCCCAATGATACATGAATGTTATGAAGGTTATGATTTTGGGTTAGCAAGATGATCAAAACCGGATTAGGAATGTCCCTAATTTCTTGTTGCACGATGATTTTGGGTTAGGAAGATGACATTAATAAGCTGTTTGGAACAAGGTATCACAAGTTATATCTATATATTGAAGAATATCTTTTTTTGCTGTATGAGCGATCTATTGCTGTCAAAAGTTCAATGTGTGAATTAAATTAGACAGTTTTCTGATCTACTGATAGAACTCAGAAATTCCAGTGTGCTATTGCTGACATTGAAGCTCTATGGTTGTGCTTGTTTACTTGGAGGCTCTAATAGGTTGTGACAAGACAAATATATCCCCATCAAAATCATGAAATTAGAACTTGAATTCATATCAATCATTTTACATTATCCTTGTCTATAGTATGTAAGTTATCTTTATGCAATTATGTCATGTGTTAGTTAATGTGAAACAATTGGATAGGTTTTGATGCTTCTTTTTTCCCTTTGAATATATTTGGTGTACTGAATTATATTTGTTTTGGATTTGCACTACCAGTTTCTATTTTGTGTGAATTTTGGTCAGGAGATGAGAAATTAGACTGAATAGTTCATCTTTATAAATGGATTTGCACTTTGTACAACTTTGATTTGGATTTGCATTGTACAACTCATGGAGTTGGAAGCTGAGAAAGATTATGCTTTGCTGTACATTATTGTTACCTTGATTAGTTTTATGAAATATTTTTAGTTAAAGCCTATACTATTATGCATTCCATTATTATTGCATGCTTATATCTAAATTCTTTAGAAGTTTGATCTGTTCATGGATATGGAATTATGTAGGTGTTGTTCTCATAGAGTACTAGACTGTCAAGGCATGTGGGACTTATCGATTTCAAGTTTACCATTGAAATTGATTATGTATCCGATTTTTTTAAGCATTTTTATTGTGGATAATCTTAATTATACTCTCTGTACTGTAATCACTATTCAGATTCCCAGATTATAAAAATATGAGTAATTAGTTCATGCTTATTATTTTTTAATATTACTAATTAGGAGTTTTCCACACGAGTTGTTTATGGTTATGACCCTTCTCTCTCTCCTTGTGTTTGTTAAGTACATTCTATCATTGGAATCTTAAAATCTGTTTGATGATTCTTAATTTCCGTTTTTACATCAAAGCATTACTAATGCGGTAATGCCATGCGTGTGCAAAGTTTTTCATCTCATCTTTTACGAAGTTGGTTTTTGATGATGCAGCTGAGCGTAATGGATCCTCAGATGATGTCAATATGACCGAGAACTATGTTGACCCTCAAGCAGAAGACAGAGAGCTAAAGGGCCAGCTGCTGCGCAGATACAGTGGATACCTAGGGAGCCTCAAGCAGGAATTTCTAAAGAAGAGGAAGAAAGGGAAATTACCCAAGGAAGCCAGGCAAACATTGCTTGATTGGTGGAACAGGCACTATAAATGGCCATACCCTTCGGTATTCCCTTATGTCTCTGCTCTCTTGATTGGGATTTCTTTTCTAATCAATGTATACAAATTCGAATAAGTGGGTTGCTTCACGCTGTTTCTTTTGTTGTAGTTGGTATTTGAAAAAAAAAATTGTGATAAAAAAAAATAGAGGAATAATAGCATATAGCTTAAATAAGGATTTCTACCTTATCAAATCTTATAGTTATTTACATGCAACAAAAACAAGACAAAAATAAAAAACTGAATATCAACTGAAAAAGTTAAATTTTGTAATTGTCAATACGCAATTATGAAAACAATGACGGATCAACAATGTGTTTTTTTCCTAGTAGTTTTTGTTATCACTTCAAAATCATTCAACTATATGTTTTTCATGTTAGATGATTTATTATTGGTAGCTTGATGTTAGCATACTAAACTCGTTTATTCATTAATGGGTCCTAGTTATCAGTTAAAAACAGTTGATACTTTTCTTATATAATCGAGCAAGTGCTGCATGTGTTACAGGAGTCGCAGAAGCTGGCACTCGCAGACGCAACGGGTCTTGACCAGAAGCAAATAAACAACTGGTTCATCAACCAACGCAAGCGTCACTGGAAGCCATCGGAGGACATGCCTTTCGTCATGATGGATGCAACACATCCACATTTTTACATGGATGCGACCCTCGGCAATCCCTTTCCCTTCGATTGTACTCCTGCCCTACTCTGATGTTTTGTTCCAAGTACTACATTTTGTGTGTTTGTAGTATTTATATCCGAAGGCGCTGAGTGCCAGTGGAACAAACACGACCACGAACCGTAAATTACCTAGATGTACTTGGTATGAATCTGGATTTTCATTGTTGTGTGAGACATGTTTTGTTTTATTGATAGTATATATGTTGGGAAATTGGTTGTGGTGTCTGGAGTTGTACCTCATTGTAAGCTGTGTGACATGATGAGTTGCTTCTTCAGTGGAGGTACCACACCTCAGAGAGATGAATTATTATCTAGTTGGCACGCCAAGGTTGTCGGCCACAGCATCCGGTGGGATTCGAACTTCCTGAAGAAGCTTTTGCAATTTTCTTTAAATTGAGCTTTTGGTACACTAAAAATCCCAAAAATTATCTCAGGTCATACCCTTATTACACTCGTTTGGAGTTTATATATATTTTAAAAATAAAAAACAAAAAGCGGACTTCTATCTCCATCAGCCAATTCACTAACGCCCCGGCCCACCGCTCCTTTCTCTCTCCCCGCGCCGCACCCACTTCACATCTAAAAGTGCATGTTTGGAAACACGGTTTGAAAATCAGTTTTTAACTTTTGCAATTTTATGCACACCTTTTGAAAGTATAATGATGATGATTTGATGGTGTAATAATGATGACTGCTTTATAAAACATAGATTTCGAGATGCAGTTTAGAGATAAAATTTAGTAATGATGATGTATTTAAGTTGACTTTTTTAGTAACAGCTTTTAACTTTTAACTTTTAAATGATGATGTATTTGATTTGATGTGACATTAAAAACTAAAAGCTGCTTTTATTCTTTGTTGCCAAACATACACTAAATCTCTCTATTGTACTTATTCTTCTCATCTTTCCTATATTTCTTGCTCAAAATTCAGTTTAAGAACAAAAAAATCACTTGAAAGGCCCCTCCTTTTCCTTCTTCGATCCATCCACAGCTCCTTTGTCTCTAGAAATTTTGTTTTTTGGCAAGTCCAAAATATGTATACCTCGAAATTTTGGATGTACAACGAGTGTGGCTATCCTATCCAATGGAAAAATTGGACAGAGTGTTATGAGGGAACAAAACTAGTGAAAAATTATATTTTTTTGTAGAAGAGAAGAACTCACTGGGTTGAAGGTGAACGGGTGGGTGAAGATGATGGGGGGGGGGGGGGGGGGGGCATTGATGAGAATGATGAAGCAAGGTGAACCCGAAGAAGAAAGAAAACCACTAAATATATATAATACAATGCATTTAAATCTCCCCTTTAGTGAAAAATATTCTATGAATATTTTACAATCAATTATGATCTGTTTATGTTTTTTCTTTCCATCTTTACTTCATTCATGAGATTTGAATATTGAATTCCTCCATTCGTAGTTTCATGTTATGCCTTTTTTCCATCTTCGCTTTCATCAATGATATGTTTCTTTTTCATACTTTGGTCTCGTTTGGTTTGTGTCATTCTAGTATAAATTTTGATTTCATGTGAGATTACCAGAAAAATGTATAAAATTCAGTGTTTGCTTAGTCGTAATCTTGATGATAATTGTGGGCCACACTGGAATTAAAATTAAGGCATACAAAAAAATATGGTGAAATTAAATTCCCACTATTTTTATGATAATCTCAAATTCCATCCGGAATCTTAAATTATATTATTATTTTACCATTTATAAATTAATTAAATTATCATCTACATTCTTTCTAAAATAAATAGTCTCCTCTCTTTTTTATACCCACCGTTTATATATATTTGTTTTGATTTTGTAACTAAGAAACTATGTTATAATTGGTATATGTGAATAGAAAATCTTGACTCTGTAATAGATATTGATTTATGTTTTTTAATCCAGTTTTTACTTTTGTAGATATGTTTAGATATTATTATAATTGGTATAATAATTTTTACTTATTTGCATTCGTTAAATATTTATAAAAAATTACTCTTTTTTTATAATTGTGATATGAGTAAAGAAATAAATTTTATATGTATAATAATAAGGGTATTTTAGATATTTAAACCAAATTCTTTATCATTTTTTGTGTGTGAATCAAATACTGAAAAATGATTCTCTGGAGAAATCCACTAGCGAACCAAACAGTACGATGAAATCTGGATTTTTGATAAAATGATTCTTGGTAAAATAATTCAAAAAAAAAAAAAACACGAATCAAATGAGTCCCAAATTTCCTTCACTCCCCTTCAAGTGAAATGGAACAAAGTGTAGATTGAGCTTGGCAGAGAGAAAACGAAAGCGACGTGTTGAGTCTTTAGTGAAATAGTTTACAAGTTGTTGTTTAGAGGGAATATAATGGATTTGTAAAACTCTTTTCGCGGTTAACTCAATGATAGTCAATCTCAATGTGACAGTGTAAGCGTGAAAGAAGGGATTTGAAGTCATGTATTTGGCCGAGATGTTATCACAAAGGGTTAAAAACATTTATATCTCTACAAACATGAGTAATCCCATATAAGCCCTTGTCAAAGTTGAAACACACGTGCAAGTTCCTAACAACTCACAAAACCCAATTATCATCCCTGAGTGAAATTTTCTTTAAAATTTAATGGAATATTCTCATAATAGTCAATTACCATGTATTTGTGTAGACATTACAGTTCCTATAAACAATCATAAATATAAATTAATCCACGCAAAACACAAAATTACCTTTATAGAGCTTTTTATATTTCTTCGTCTTCTACCTTGACATTGTTTGGAGGGGTTAGAAAATTAGGGATAATTTAATCGTTTCATCGTATGGGTTAGTTACTAAAGTAGGTTGGATCATTATTAAATTCTGTTGACGATAGGGATGTATATGAATTTTACGAGTTTTCAAAGATTTGTACGTCTACCCCAACTTTGACAATGATATATATGAGATTATTCATGTTTACATGAACCTATTTGCCTTTAACCCTATCACAAATAGGAGATGTGGGTTTTGAAGAGCAATATAGAGTTCACAGATCATTGCAACCAATGCCCACTTGAGCGAGACATATGTCTGTTTCTTAGTAGACCAAGAAGTAGATTGGGTCCAAGAAAAATGCAAGATCCTGTGGTTGAATGACGATCATCAGGATTGCCCGCCCAAGAAAAATGCAAGATCCTGTGGTTGAATGACGATCATCAGGATTGCCCGCCCAATCCGCATCAAAATATATAGGCTTCAAGTGCAAAATTTGAAGACTTCTGAAAAGAGAAACGTTGTTGAAGTGTGCCTTTAATATAACGAAATATCCTCTTCATGGCTTGAAGATGAGAGCTTCGTGGAGATTGCATAAATTGACAAACTTGATTGATTAAAAAAATATAATGTCCGGCCGAGTCAATGTGAGATATTATTGAAGGCCTCCAACCATAGACCGACGTATGTCAATAAGTGGATCACCATGGTATAGGAGTCAAACAAGGTTTACAAGAAGCCATATTAAATTTTTGCAATAAACATGTGGCATAATTAGCCTAGGAGAGATGAAGAGTACTGGAAGTCACAAAGAACATATTTTTTAATGTTTTCCTTTCCTTCGGTTTTATCTTGAAAAAAAATCATTTTATTTTGTGAATCTATTACATCCATCAGATCAAAAAGCGTGTTGTTCTCATTGAGTCATTGTCCCAAAACACGACTACAAAGTGTGCATATAAGTATATCCTCTTTCCTCTCTGATGTTATAATATTTTTAGTTTTATTATTGATTTTGATTTATATTTTTTATATTTCGGATGAAGAATGGCTATATAAACAAGTTTTTTATTGATGAAATTTTACATTTTGATATATTTTATTTTATTTCTTAATTGAAAAAATGTGAAATACAGAAGTTTGGTATTATTTTATTTTATATATGAAATTCCAAATTGATTTTATTTTATATATAATACAATCAACTAGAAGTTTGGTATGTCATCAATAAAAAAACATTGTGAAAAATCAATGAGACTTTTAACTTGCATGAATTTTTTTTTTACATTTTATTGATTTCTTATGTAATCAATTTGGATTTATTTTCATATGGATTTTGTATTTTTATTTCAAGCTGGCCACTGAGTCAATGTGAAGGACCAATTGAAGGCTTAATCCTTTTTAAGTGAATTTCTGAAGTACTACATGTCATGCCATCCTGTAGGAAAGCAGTTCCCTTATCGAATTCCTCAGGCTTGTTCCTCATCCTAATACAAAAGAACGTTAAAGATTTCCGAGGACAAGAACAAAATACGCATCTCGGGGCGACTTCACCTTCTTATTATTGTTGGTCGTCTTGATGGTGGCTTGCCTCCTAGATTCCCTTAACAAGTGTGACCATGTCAATTTTTAGTGTACCATAACTTGTGGAGCGATAAAAAATGATGAATCAAATTTGGATTACACGATCTGTTTGCTCTGCTTCCCCATACGGATACCGCTTGGTTGCTAGTGATCCTACACCTCAAGCGTCGTGCAAATAGGGTGAGGGTGACTTGCAGATGATCTTCCGATGCTCAATCAACCAATGAAAAATTAAGGATGTGATGTAGAAAAAGATTTCTCACATACTTCAAGAGTGAGATTTGGTTCCCTATTTATAGAGAGTTGTGGAGAGATCTTTGATTTAGGGGGATTTGATATATATTTGTCAGAGAATTAATCACTGATAGCCTCAAATCAAATATATAAAATGAGATTGAGTTCCAGATTTTGACTTAAAATATGCTGGTCACCGGATATATGAATGAGCCAAACAAGTCGGATCTAGGCTTGGTCAGCAATTCGGGTCGTGGATCTTGGTTAACTGGGTCATAGACCGTGGACATGTGGAACATTGCCACAACATTTTTTTTATAGTAAAAAACTGATACAACACATCAGGACTCAAGATTCATAACTACATCCCACTAAAAACCATTACTTTCAAGGGGGGGGGGGGGTGTTGACAGTTGACCGGATCGAACCTGAGATGTCCCCATAGTTCCGGTGCATCTCAACCACCTCGCCAGCAAGGGGTGGTGCATCACATAAACAAACACAATATTGACTCTTCAAAACCTTCAAATGAAACAGAGGAGACCCACCACACCATAATCTGGCCCACACATTTGATCCTTCCAAATTCTTCTGTCACATAACATACGTGGATATATAACGTGTCGTCCAATAATGCAAACATGTCAACCAACAAGTCCTGCTAGATGGCAACATCATCTATCTGCTCACAAACATACAGAGCCATATAGCTCACCCTCTCCCTGATTGCTTTTTGATCAATCAATCCACTCATTCGATTGGTATCAGCTGTTGTTGTGGAGAACATGATCTCGAGCACTCTCTTCATTTCCGGTCGATCACTGGCTCCGCTTAGGCAGCCCTTCTACTTCACGTCTTTTTCCCATATTACAAGGGTAATATGTATGATCACCTTCTTTGTCATTTCTTGTATGCTTTCTGCTTTGATCTTGTTTTGGGTGCTGTTACACTCAGTTATTTTTATAGTCTAATATACGGTACTCATATATGCATAGTTAAAAATCTAGTAGATGAAGTATATGCATCGTTAAAATACATTTGTTAGAATAAAAAAAGGGGGGGGGGGGAGAATTCTTGTTCTTGTATTAGAGGAGTCAAATGTTCTATTTATAGATACACAAAAAACCCTAAAATATCAGAATAGGAAACTAGAAAAACTAGGAAATTAATAATAACATAATAATTATGATGAAGACATAATATTCTCCAATAATTATTCTTTAACACCCCCTCTTAAACTCTGAAGGGTAGAACCCTTAGAGTTTGCACAAAAATGAGATGGTGGTGGAAGCTGACGACAATGACGGGCGGCTTGTGGCGATTGGTGCGGACGGGCGCATCTCTTCGCTTCCGCTCGTTGAGTCAGACGGAGTCGCTCCCGCTCTTTAAGTCAGACGGAGTCGCTCCCGCTCGTGGAGTCAGTCGGAGTCGCTCCCGCTCTTCGAGTCAGTCGGAGTCGCTCCCGCTTGTTGAGTCAGACGGAGTCGCTCCCACTCGTTGAGTCAGACGGATTCGCTCCCGCTCGTTGAGTCAGTTGTAGTCGCTCCCACTCGTTGAGTCAGACGAAGTCGCTCGGATGACGTGTGTAGCGTGGACAGGCAGCGGAGACGGCGCGTGGACGATGGTACCACAAGCAAAGAAGAAGAAGCACGACGCAAACGGCGACGTGGACGGCGCGTAACGAGAGACGCGCGGACATAGAAGAAGAAGAAACGACTGAAGTCTTTATGCAACACTACAAACGCTAATGGTGAAGCGTAACAAATGACAACGACGACGACGATGGCGCGACGAGCGCAGATCTCAAGGAAGACAGAGATCTAAGGAAGAGAAGAACGATGAGCGCACAAATACGACGACGGCGCACGGAGACGACGGTGCGCGAGGACGACGGCACACGGTCATTCATCTATCGAACCGGATACAATGAGATAAAATCCAATCATACAATCAGATAAAATCCAATCAGTACTGAATTCTATCAGTATGTTAGTTCCTAATAAGAGAATGATGACATGTGTCTCATTATTCTTCTTCGCCCTCCTCCTCAGATATGGTCTCTAGCCTCGGCACGGTGGAGCACTTCCGGCGAGGTATGACGAGCGCCAGAGCCATCTCAGTCGACAATTGGACCAGTAGTAAACGACGACGACGCGAAGACAATGGCACGCGGAGATGACGACGACGGTGGATCTGAAGAATCGCGAAGAACGAACTCGAATGGGTTGTTGCCCTTGAGATCAAATTTCTTCATGGGGAAGACTGGCGGAAGTCAAACATTAAAACGAGCCCTTGTAGATACACTAGTGGACAATGTAGGCCATGATTCATCCTCCTCTCGGGTGCATAAAATTCTCATCTCCTCATTTGTGATCGGGTTGAATAAGAGGAGATGTTCTGCTTCCTGGCGGTGCACCATCACCGTCCACCCAAAACACAAGCCAACAACACGTGTCTCAAAGCTCTACGAGGGGTTCCGTCTCTTGGCGAAGTGCGCAGGGCTGCGGGTGGTTCGACCGCGACTGCTCTTGACGGCGACGTCGGGGTGTGACGAGCACGACGGGCATGCAAGCGGTCGGGCAAGCATGGGGTGCGTGGACTAGACAGAGACAATGACGGCGCACGGACGTGTACGCTCGGGCGCGATGATGGCAGCGCGCGGACGGGAGCGGCGCGCGGAGCAAGGCTTGCAGACGACGGCGTGAAGGCACATCACGCATGGACGAGCGGCGCATGCGGACTGACGGATGCGAACGAGCGGCGTATGCAGACTGGCGGTGCGAACGAACGACGCATGCTGACTGGCGGCGCGAAATGGAGGTGCGAACAAGCAGCGCATACGAGCGGCGCAGGACTGGCCACGCGGACGGGTTGCTGATGGGGTGCAGAAGAGCGTAGAAAGGTGCAAACAAGGGTTTGCGGAGGTGCTCGGGTTCGGACAGAGGTAGCACTCGGGCGCGGACAGAGGGCAGACGAGGGCGGCAGCACTCTGCGCGGACAGACGCGGTGCTCCGTGCGGATGCGCGCGGGCGGACGGTGCAGAGAACGGCGCGATGAAGACGACGACAACGCGAAGAATACGACTGCGCGAGCAACGCTCGCGCACGATGAAAGATGCACGGACGGGCGTCACGACCACCACGATTGGTGGCTGGAGACGGTCGACGGTTGCTAATCGGCTCGAGATGACGATGCGATCTCGAGGAAGATCACACGAACGCCGCCATGCCTGACGAGGCAACAGATGGCGGGAGGCACGGTCGTGGTGCAAGCATAGATCTGGTTGATCACGCGAGTTGGCAAACAAGAAATATGAACATCACGGAGGATTTGGTCCATGCGAGAGACGGGCGTGTGATTCATGCCGAGATTCGCATGGCATGCACGCGTGGCAGTCGACTGGAAGACGCAGAGGGCTTGAATCACACGCACGGGGTACGGGCTGCGCGGTAGCGCATCACAGCAGCGGCACGGGGCAACGGAGCACAGCAGCGACAACAAAGGAGTGTGGAGAGAGAAGAAGAACGACGGCGCAAACGAATAGGGTTTGCGCGAGAAGCAAACAAAGCAACTAAAGAAAAATATGAATATCAAGAGTCCTCCCCCGCTCCGATTGAAGATTCCTCAATCGGAGCGGGGAAGAAGAAAATAAAAATATTTGTGGATCTAGGGTTTTTGGAGTGGCTCTGATACCATGTTAGAATAAAAAAGGGGGGGGGGGAGAATTCTTGTTTTTGTATTAGAGGAGTCAAATGTTCTATTTATAGATACACAAAAAACTCTAAAATATCAGAATAGGAAACTAGAAAAACTAGGAAATTAATAATCACATAATAATTATGATGAAGACATAATATTCTCCAATAATTATTCTTTAACAACATTTATTAAACATAGATTCATTTAATTTGAAATGGAAAGATATACATTTTTTTATCAAACATATACATTGTTAGATAATATTTACTTTAATAAAAATAAAAACACACATGGTTTGCATACAAGACTGATAGCTACCTTTTTATTAAAAAAAAAGAGAGGAAAAACCACCTTTCTAATCCAATTAAAGCATATTTCACTGTTCCTTGTCCCAGTAAGACTTCACCCCTTTGTGGGCAGATGTAAAACTGAATTATTTATGTACAATGTCATGTTTGCCCATTTAACAGAAACTTTTTGCAGATTTTTTATTCACAGGATTTTTCTAATACATTTTTTACATTCTTTTTTTATTTTGGTTTTAGGGCAGTAGAAAAGTATGGGAAATTTTAGAGTCTAACACCGCTTTCAGCCCCAAACGCAGTCTGAATTTTTTAAAAATAATATACATTATCTAATAAGTTGTGTACTTTTGTAAAAAAAAATAGTATACATACACTTCAATGAATATTATGAAGTCATTTATAGAGTATGTAAGAAAATTCTAACGGTGTATATGTTTCGTTAGAGTGAGTGCATGTCATTAATGAGGTAAATAGGGCTATAAAGTGGGTTAAGTATAATAAGTCTCTTTGTTTTTAGACAACATGAATCAATTATATATTAAATTGTTAAATGTATCTGGAAAGAAAAATGATAGACTGGGTCCTTTTTTAGGCTCATTTTAAGCGTACTCATAGACTTAGCTCTTTTTGCAGCCCTTGTACTCACCACATGAATAAGGTAGTGTATGCAATCTAGTATATATATCTCACTATCTCAGTATTCTATTACGGAAACAGAAAAAATGAATTTAATTCGTATAACAATGTATATTATTTCTTATAAAATAATGTACTTTATTATCCAAGTATATATTTTAAGAAAAAAATCAAAATGTGTATGGGCTACAAATGGGTTTGAATGCATCACTTTCCTTACCCATTTGTATAAAATTCCATCATTCTTGTATATTGTTAATATAAATGCATATGTTCCACAGTGCTTGGTGTACCAATACATATATGGAAATGCAATGCCTGTCGGTCCGTTTGGAAACACATATTGAAAAGTAGATTTTGGAATAAAGCTGCTTTTTAAGATGATTTTAGACCTTTGACTTTTTTGTATGCTTTTTTTTAATTCAGGAATCAATATTTGGAAGGAATTTAATGTTTGGTAGAAAAAGTTGCTTTTCAATTCAAAAAATCGATTCCGACCAAAAAGCGTTCTTTTTGAGATTTTAAAAACACGGATTTCGAGAGAGAAATTAAAAGGAATCCAACTTTTGATTCCGCCGGAATCCGACCCGTTTGGTTGCGCGTTTGAGCGGAATCCGCTTTTTGAAAAAGCGGAATCCGCCCAACGCGCAACCAAACGGACCCTAAATGTAATAAGTATATGGTTGCTTTTCATTGGAGATTCCTGAAAAACTATGTAATATTTAGAGATTGCAACAGGGCTGTCCCACGACAGGTTTGATCAATTCCAATTCTAAATATAAATAGGCAAATAAAACCCATCCTGAGTTGTACTCACATATGAACACAGACTATCTTTGGCTTTAGTGAGCTCACGGCTTTAAAACGCGTCTTGGTGTGTAAGAGTTGTGCTCACATATAAACACAGACCATCTCCTCTTATTAGATAATGTAGGACTAAACATCTCACCCTCACCTAATCCATAGGCCTCTTGAGATTCTTAGGCCTACCATCCCCTCAATGGGCCACGCGTCACATAATTAATATTGTTTAGATATTTTATCAAATGTAATAATAATAATAATATATGATAAGTTAGTTTTATTTATGTATTATATTAATATCGAATGATGTAAATGATTTAAACATATATAAAAGGGTGGGGCAGCGGTTTTTCTCAACTTGGGCACTTTGCTATTTTGTTTGGCTGCTTTTGATGGGTGAAAGGTTTTTGCCTTCAATTAGTATACAGACCATGCCACCAAGTATATATGATTCTTAAATTTTGTTTTCTTTTTAGGTTTTTATGGTGGTGCATCATGCCCACCAATCATTGCATGGACTCTGCTTGATGTCTAGCCTATATTATGTTTCCATTACCAATTCTTTCAACTTTGTTTAAGAAAAAACCAATGGTGTGTTTTGAGTATCAACTTTAGAACTCACTGTGAGGCTTCAGTGAGCTAGTATTAGAGTGTCTTTGTTAAAAAAAAATTTCCAGGCTTTCACTGAGAGCAGAGACGAGGCATCCAGTCTTCCTGTGGAGAAAGCAAGGTCAACTGCAGAAGAATTCAACGAGCATGCGAAAGAGATGGCAGATTCCGTAGCACACAATGCCAAGGAAGCCTTTGAAGGTGCGAAGGAAGTGGTGGTTGGAGAGTCTGAGCAGGACAAAGAAAAATTCAAGGAGAAGGTCGAAAAGGGTAAGTATGATAAGATGGGTGAAGATTGAATTGATTCAAGTGGTGTAGTTGTTAGAAGCTTTAAGATGCATTGCATTCATGTTGTTTATCAGCCGTGAAAATATTGATGGAAGACTTGAAGCAGTGTAAGTGTTGGACGCTTTAACATGCATGCGATGAATTCAGGATGTTCAACAGTTGTGAAACAAGCTTAAATATGTATTACTGTATACAGGTTTGATGAAATGTTTCGTAGCTCCAGTTTCTTGTAGTTAATTTCTTGGTGACCTAACTGGAGGGGACAAAATCGAATTAACCGGATTTGGGTTGATGGATTCGTCCGCTTCTCTATTCGTCCAACTGGATGAGGATGACCGTCGACTCGCCGAGACCTTGAATGTTGATGGATGGGGTGGGGGAGACATGCAAAAGATCATCCGATGCTCAAGTCAGTAGAATGATCAATCTAAGGCTTTGTAAAAAAGAGTTTTACATGCTTTAATAGAGAGAACTGATTCCCTATTTATAGAGGTGATCGTCTGTTCTTATGGATTCTCGTCAAATGGGATGAGATCTAGTCATCCGTGGGATTTTGGAAGATCTTATGGATCTTTACTGATTCCACTGATCTTATTTGACTGGGATCTAATCCCAATCTACATATGTGTGGATCGTTGGCCGATCGAACGGTAGACGTTGGTTGATTAGACAATGGACGTTTGCCATGTGACACGTTGTCATTGGGCTTAAAAAATGACCCTTACAGTGATTCAAAAAAAAGAAAGTAATGTTATTTCATCTCTATATCTATTGCGGACTTCAAACACTACTATCTTGTATGTATGGATGCTGCCCTACATTTCAATCTTTTAAGCTACTACCATTTGACATGTTGAAATTAAGTAGGGTACATATTCTTGTAAAATTTAGTTCCAAAATTGAGATCCCAACATTCTATTTATATATCCACCAACGAAGCAGAGACAATCCTAGAGACTATGCTTTTCTGAGGCTGATTTTGACCAAAATTTTAGCTCTGCAAAGGTATTCAACATTGGGGTTTTAACTCTCTTTTTAGGGTACGTGGGTTTTAAAAAGTTGGAAACAAAAGAAGCGGTTCTCTATTACACATTTTACATAAACCAGGCTGGACATTGTTTGCAAATGGGCATGTAAGATTGTATTAAATCGTATGCCGACTGGGAATTGTTGATATGAATATCGGTCTTCTAATTGGTTCCATTTCATAAAAAAAAATGTTAGGAAATTTTGTAAATTGTATTCTAATATGTAAAAAAGAGAACAGAATATGCTGTGGTTACATATGAAGAAGGGGTTATGCTTCTGAGAATGCTGGATGACCTTTGAGGGTGGTAAACACAAATTAAATAGGAATGTTGGGTTGCATCTCCTTAAACTCAACCCTTTATCCTTCAGCATTTCTACTTTTGTGTCCTTTAGGTTTTTTCAGAACAGATGAAGATGCACCCTGCTTCTTTTTTTCTTTTTTATTTTCTGAAGAAAATGGTAGGCATCCCCTCTCAATAAATTAATCGAGACCAAATGCCTAAAGATAGAAAGTACAAATTCATAAAATGGGAGACAAAAAGGACCCAGGAACAAGCTTCTCAATAGAGAACTCTCCTTTAGAAGTGTCCACCATTCTAACTAGGATTACACCTGGATCGAGAGTTTGCCCCCTACTAATAGGGCTGAGTTTGTCTTGGTGCAGAATCTACTCCAATCTTGGATGTTTCTAATTTCCGTCTCCCAAATGTTTTCTATATATGGATTAGCGCCCTTGAACATTACTTGATTCTTCACGAGCTACATGAACCAAACCATTGCGGGGATGAAGGATTGCGAGATCTTGGCCTACGTGCTTCTATCCCCTGTTTTCTTAGTTTGTTTCCCCGCCTAGCTCCCATATGCCATCCAAGGAATGGAAGTCCACTCCATATCAGTAGCATGTCTGAGCCATCTCTACACCTGTCGGATCATCAGACAGTCAACTGTGAGGTGCTCCACTATCTCTGTCTCCTTGGAGCCCATCTAATTTTGCAAACCTTTGTCAGGATCTTATCCGTATACACAGTCCAGAGAAAAGCTTTCACCTTGAGGGAAAATTTGAAAGACTATATTTCCTTGAACTCATGGGTCGTTGCATGAGCAATAGGTCTTTCTCTTCTCAACCATCTATAACAGCTCTTGACAAAGAATCCCTCCCGGGTTTTGGTTTTTACACCAATCAATCCGGCTTGTTGGGATGGAAAGAGAAGCCCTGAAATACTCGCACAAGTGCAGAGAAAGAGTTGAGCTCATCGTCATTCAAGGTCCTTCGCATCAGCACCTCCCATTGTCCAGCAACTGTGTCCTCGACCCAAAATTGACTCACCGCAAGCTCGAAAATCACAAGGACCACTCCCTTAACGAGGAGTCGCTCAACCGCAGGACGCTCAACCACACGCCCTGCGAGAACCGTACGTGAGAGCCCTCACCAACCGACTATCAAAGTGCTTGTTGGTATTCTACCAAGCATGATAGAAGAGCCAATAAGAGGATCGAGGGACTCGATATCTCCTTCGCTTCACATATGATGATCGTGTTGTCCACATACTTAACATGCGAAATGAATTCGTCCCCAGTGGTTTTAGCACAACGGTTCAGGGCTTAGCGGTGTTATCGATAGGTTCTGGATTTGAGTCTTGACGTTGACTTACCCACCTATTTGTTGGCGATTATTCGAAAGAATTTTTCGTGGGACCGGAACAAACATGAAGAGGTAGCATTCCCAACTCGATCGTAAGGTTAACTATGAGGGTTCCTTCAATTTATATAAAAAAAGGGCGAAATGAAAGGTCCCCACACCCTTAAAAAGAAAAAAAAATTAGATGGTAGGTTTGAAAATAAAGATGAAGCAATAACCCCTCCCCCCGGCCTAGTCACCAACCTAAAGTAAAACAAAATAATTAACACACAAGAAAGAGAGTCCCATTGCCATCAATCCCGACAATATTTCCCAACCACCAAACGAAATGTAAATAAATACACAAATTGATGGACAGGATGAAAGCCTCCCTTCGAGGTGCCCAATACAATCGCAAGAAAACAAATGAAGGCTTCGACCGCAGATCTAACCCTCTTCATCCCCCCTTCCCTGATGGATCCGATCCGCCGAGTCAAGCTTGATATGTTCCCCTTCCTCCGCGTTTACGATGACGGACATGTCGAGAGGCTTCTTGGCACCACCGTCGTTCCTCCCTCCCCCGATCCCGCCACCGGCGTCTCCTCCAAAGACGTCGTCATAAACCCCTCCACCGGTCTCTCTGCGCGCCTCTATCTCCCCCCCACCAACCCCTCCTCCCAGAAGAAGCTGCTACCCCTCCTCGTATACTACCACGGCGGTGCCTTCTGCATAGAGTCTGCCACCTCCCCCACTTACCATCACTACCTAAATTCAATCGCTTCGGAGGCCGGCATTGCCATTGTCTCTGTTGAGTACCGCCGCGCACCGGAACACCCCCTTCCGATCGCCTACGGCGACTCGTTGGAGGCCCTGATTTGGGCCGTCAAAGGGTAGGAATCGCTATGATATCACGTGTTGGGTTTCTACACCCCGCCAGGAGTCCGGATCCAATTTAGGCCTGGTACCATCAGTATCCAATTGCATATCCTGTGAATTGAATTATACAGTCAATTAATTGAATTTATAGAAAATGACATTGTTCAATTTATGAGTTGTGTAGTTCGATTTATAGATTGTGCAATTTGTTATGGATGATACTGATAGTTCCGACCCCCCCCCCCCCGGATCTTCAACCATTTGATTTAATATTTCCAATAGGCACGCTGAGCCATGGCTGCGGGATAACGTCGATCCCGCTCGCGTGTTCCCGGCAGGGGACAGCGCGGGTGCGAACATATGCCACAACATTGCGATGAGAAGTGGCGGAGGCAGAGTGCGGATCGAAGGGGTGGCGCTCGTGCACCCGTACTTCTGGGGGTCCACTGAGACGACAGAGGAGGCGCTAAGCGAGGAGGAGCGGGCGAAGCACGATAGGGTGTGGAGGTTCGTCTGCCCGACGTCGAAAGGGGTGGACGATCCGCGTTTGAACCCGTTGGCGGTGGGGGCACCGAGCCTGGCGGGCTTGGGGTGTGAGCGTGTGTTGGTTTGCGAGGAGGAGAAGGATTTCTTGAGGGGAAGGGGGAAGGACGTACTGCGAGGGGTTAAAGCAGAGCGGGTGGAAGGGAACGGCGGAGTTCGTGGAGACTGAAGGAGAAGGGCATGTCTTCCATCTATTCAACCCTGGGTGTGAAAATGCTAAGGTATTGATGAAGAGGTTGGTTTCTTTCTTCAACAATGATAACAATGATAAGTAGAGAGTTTTAATTATGATGCAATGAAAATTAGAAATTTCCAATCAATCAGATCTGTCTACCATCCACAGATTATGTGATCAGAATAAGAAATGTAATTATATCCAATTTATTGGAGGCTTTTTTTTACTCTATAAGCAGTGCCCAGTGGTGAATCTGGTGATGCATGCTCAGTTATTAGTCGATGAAATATCAGTCCATTTATCTTCTCATGTTGAAAGTGTTTGAATGTTGAGTGCTATAACACTCAAACCTTTTTAAAATCCAAAACACAGTGATATATACATTGTTAAATATCCAATAAAGAATATGCATTGATAAATTTTTTTGTGTTGAATATGTGAAGCAAATCATATTGATTTCTAATGAATCTCTTCGGCATTTTTCCAAATTATACACAGTCAAACTCAAACCACTAAGTTATGAGCAAGGGATTCTTATAAGCACAATGGAGAGAATTGAAGACCATGCATACAAGTAATTAATCAATTAATTTTGAGTAAAAGTTTCTTTTTTTTAGTAAATTAAGAACAAAGATTTGAATCCTCAACCTTTTTTTTAAGACTTCCACAAACAAAAAATCATCTTTTACAAGTATAAAACAGTAGGGTATACAATAGTTTATCTGAGGCTAACATTGCACAAACACACAGTAACCAGGCACAAAATGATGCAACTTTACCGATCATCTTCGAAGCCATAGTTTTCACCAAAATATTTATCCACCAACCCATTCACCATGTTTCTCATCTCTTCATTTTAGTGAAACTGGAACCTTTCCATGGCATCAATTCCATCCTCTGCTTCAACAAGCTTCGGGCCTTCTCCGTTGGGCATCCCTCTCATGACCTGCATCCGTACAAATATTCCAACATTTAATAATGAAGAGAAAAGCTAAGTGGTCCACAATGCCAGGAAGCTGACTTATCATGTAAGAGTCATTCATGCTATGCCATAAGAAGCGGAAATAAAAGAAGATGAAGAAGAAGAGGAAACACGGTTTAAACATGACTAGAAAAAAAGATCAAAGACACCAACTGTCAAATTTTGACTAACATAAGATATAGCACGTACTTTAAACTGATGTTGTTCTTACAAAAAAGAAAGCAAAGAAACAGAGAGCAAGTAAGGTAGATTAAAATATTTCTATCAAATATAAAGGTACTTTTTTTCATTCAGCTTATAGAATCACCACTACACGGATGACTTTTTATAGCCATTACAAGTAACACTGAATAAGACTTTTAAGCTCCCCAGACAATGTTTATTCTTTCAATACATTAAATGCTATAAATGCAAAGTACATTCCAAGGTGATGTTTGATTTTTCCATAGAGAGATTTGATGGCTCTTTATTCTCCACAGCAATGGATACAAATTGGTTTAATTTTCCAACAATGCCTCCCGTAAACCAAATTTGCTTTTCACACCCAACCTTGCTACATCCTTTTTGAAGACTTGTCCACCAAGTGGTTTTGTGAAAATATCTGCCATTTGTTCTTCAGTTTTGCAATACTCCATATGAATAATTTCTTCTTTGACAAGCTCCCTTAGAAAATGATATCAAATCTGAATATGTTTTGTTCGCCCATGAAGAACAGGATCCTTGGCCACTGAAATAGTAGAACTATTATCACAAAATAAAATTGTTGGACAATTTTGCTTTTGCTTAAGACTTTCAAGAATTCCTCGCAGCCATAGGATTTGACATCCTGCAGAAGAAGCAGCAATATATTTAGCCTCTGTTGTAGAGAGAGCCACCACTTGTTTTTTAGAGCTCCATGATATAGCTCCACTTCCAAGATTAAACACATAACCAGAGGTGCTTTTGATGTCATCAATACTTCCAGCCAAATCACTGTCAGTGTAGCCAACAAGATTAATAGGAACATTTGCTTGATAGAAAATACCATAGTCAATGGTCCCTTTGACATATCGCAAAATTCTTTTGGCAGCCTCCCAATGATTTGAATATGGTTTTTCCATGAATCTACTCACCATACTCACTGCATACATAATATCTGGCCTTGTAGCAGTTAAATACATTAAGTTTCCAATCAAGCTTCGGAACATAGTGGAATTAACGAGCTTTCCTTCACCATCTTTGCTTAATTTCAAACTTGTAATGCAGATGACACCGGATTTGCATTCACCATCTTGAACTTCTTCATAATTTCCTTTGCATAACTCTCTTGGGAAATAAAAATGCCTTTTTTGGATTGAAGAACTTCAATGCCAAGAAAATGATGTAGCTCCCCCAAATCTGTCATCTCAAATTCTTTTTTCATAGAGAGCTTAAAGGCATTTAGCATTTCTAAATTATTTCCAGTAAAAATGAGATCATCAACATAAAGACTTACAACCATGAAGCCTCCATGTGAATCTTCTTTAATGTAGAGAGTATGCTCATAAGGACATTTTTGAAAACCATTCTTCTCAAAATAAGAACTGATGCGGCTATACCAAGCTCTTGGGGATTGTTTCAGCCCATATAGAGCTTTCTTCAATTTGTAAACTTTTTGTTCTTCATTTTTCTTTATGAAACCTGGAGGTTGTTCAAGATAAACCTCCTCTTCAAGAATGCCATTCAAGAATGCTGATTTGACATCCATTTGAAATATTTTCCAACTATTTTGGGCCGCAAGAGAGATAATCAAGCGAACGGTGTCAAGCCTTGACACTGGAGCAAATACTTCGGTATAATCTTCACCTTCTTTTTGTTTGTACCCCTTTGCCACGAGCCTTGCTTTGAGCTTGTTGATGGAGCCATCCAGATTCATCTTTGTTTTATACACCCATTTCACACCAATGGGCTCCTTGTGAGGTGGACTGTGAGCTCCCATGTATCATTCCTCTCAATAGCCTTTATCTCTTCTTTCATGGCTTGCACCCACTTCTCCTCTTTAGATGCATTATCAAAAGAGATTGGATCTTCACCTGCAAAGAAAGCAAAGAAAACAGCATCACCATGATCAATTTGTTCAGTGGAGTCATATATTTCTTGAAGACTCCTCATCTTTCTTCGAGAAGGACTTGGAGATGAGTCTTCACTAGATGGGGATGAAGGAGAAGATGAAACACTTGATGATGGAGAACCAATTTCTTCTTCACCAAATATAGGAATATTTGCTGCATCATTCTTCTCATCATCAAATGAACAATTTTCATCAAATTGAACATCACGGCTGATCACGATCTTCTTCGTCTTCGGATTGTAAAGCTTGTAGGCTTTGCTTCTCTCACTGTATCCAATGAAGATACACTTCTCTGATTTGTCATCAAGCTTGCTCCTCATCACGTCTGGAATATGTGCATAAGCCACACTCCCAAAGATTTTTAAGTGATGAATACTTGGCTTTGTTCCATACCATGCCTCATGAGGAGTGATGTCCTTCAAGATTTTTGTTGGAGATCGATTGATTAAATAAACGGCACATGAAACTTCTTCAGCCCATAAATTTTGTTGCACCTTCTTTCTTTTTAACATGCACCTCGCCATCTCCATAATTGTTCGATTTTTTCTTTCACTCACACCATTTTGTTGTGGTGTGTGACGAACTGTTAATTCATGCCGCATTCCATGATCTCTGCAAAACTTTTCAAACTCTTTGGAGAGGTATTCACCACCTCGATCAGTCCTTAGAGTTTTAATAGAAAGACCAGAATATTTTTCAACTTCAGCCTTGAAATCTTTAAAGGCTTGAAATGCTTCAGATTTTTCTTTAAGAAAGTAAACCCAAACTTTTCTTGAAAAATCATCAATGAATGATATAAAATATCTGTTACCTCCAACAGATGTAGTCGACATTGGACCGCAAAGATCCGAATGAATAAGCTCCAACGGCCTCGTTGCTCGCCATGAGGATTGAGAAGGAAATGGAAGCCTATGTTGCTTCCCAAGTTGACAATATTCACATATTTCATCAACAATGTGAATTTGAGGCAGCCCTTTGACCATCTTTTTTGTTGATAGAAGCTTCAAACTTGAATAATTTATATGGCCAAATCTGTCATGCCATAACTTGGAATTCCCATGATCAATAGAAGAGATGAAAGACATATTTGTCATATGAAGCCTGAGAGGAAATAGATTATTTGCAGCCACTCCAACCTTTGCTATAAGTTGATTCTGCCTTGATAAGAAGCAAGTATTATCATGAAAATGAATATCATACCTCTTTTTAAAGAGGTGAGCAATACTAAGAAGATTGCTCTTCAAGCCAGGGACATAATAAACTTCAGACATCTTTGAAATTCGGCTTAATTTTGTTTTGAAAGAGATGTCACCAACTCCTTCAATTTTATAAGTTGTAGCATCGCCGATTTTAACTTGTCCATGATCAATTTTAGACAAGGAAGAGAAGAAATTTTTGTTACCGGTCATGTGCTTGCTAGCGCCACTGTCGAGATACCATAGATCATCCACATGATGACCATGACATGCAAGCAATAAAGTTTCTTCAAGATCATCTTTTTCAGCACTGCTTTCATGCACATAACCAGCCCCCTTTTGTTGGTCTTTGTACCAACATTCACTGCTTTTGTGGCCTGGTTTGTGACAATTGTAGCATTGAAAGTAGCCACGACCTCTTCCTCTTTGAAAACCACGTCCTCTGCCTCTGTGAGAAAAATTAGAGTATTGATTTTCTTCGCCTTCATTTGAGTAATTTTCATGGCTCGAACGAGCCCTTCCTCTTCCACAAAAATTAGAACTCCTTCCTCTTCCGCGGCCACGATAAGAACCACGGCCTCCCGTCAACGTAACTTGGGACTTGAGGACTTGATCGGGTTGAGAATGAGAAGACTTCCTCGAATTAATTCTGACTTCATGAGCCTTTAGTGTGCCCTGCAGATCTTCTAAAGAGAGAGTGGAGAGATCTTTTGACTCTTCAATAGCAACCACAACATAATCAAATTTTGGTGGTAAACTACGAAGAATTTTTTCAACAACTCTTGCATCTTCTAAAACCTCGCCATTAGAATTCATTTGATTTACAATGGATGCAACTTTTGTAAAATAATCTCCGATGCTTTCATTATCCTTCATTTCTAGTTTTTCAAACTCCGATCTCAAAGTTTGCAGGCGTACCTTTTTCACCTTTTGTTCACCTTTATAGGCGGTTTGAAGTATCTCCCAAGCTTTCTTTGAACTCTCAGCTCTGGCAATTCTTTCGTACACCGGCATCTCGACTGTTTGATAAATTTGAAACAACGCTTTGTTATCCTTCTTTCGATTATCCTTCAAGGTATTTTTCTGGGCTTGTGTAAGCCCCTCTTCAGTTTCTGGTTCATCATAGCCTTCTTCAACAATGTTCCACAACTCCAATGATTTTAGCAACACCTTTACATTGTTGCTCCAATAATCATAATGTTCTCCATTGAAACACTGAATAAGAGACACCACGTTGTTTACATTTGCCATTTTGAAAAAAAATCAAAACTAGCTCTGATACCACTTTGATGTTGTTCTTACAAAAAAGAAAGCAAAGAAACAGAGAGCAAGTAAGGTAGATTAAAATATTTCTATCAAATATAAAGGTACTTTTTTTCATTCAGCTTATAGAATCACCACTACACGGATGACTTTTTATAGCCATTACAAGTAACACTGAATAAGACTTTTAAGCTCCCCAGACAATGTTTATTCTTTCAATACATTAAATGCTATAAATGCAAAGTACATTCCAAGGTGATGTTTGATTTTTCCATAGAGAGATTTGATGGCTCTTTATTCTCCACAGCAATGGATACAAATTGGTTTAATTTCCCAACATAAACTTGAGGATAGAGTAAAACAAGATCTATATCATATGTAATAGAAAGAGAGTTGTGGTTGTCTTTATCATGCGATTGACCATCCATTTGTAAACGTAACATACCTTCAACTATGTTATTCAATTCATCATCATGC
Organism: Acorus calamus; assembly: GCA_030737845.1. Lineage (NCBI taxonomy): Eukaryota > Viridiplantae > Streptophyta > Magnoliopsida > Acorales > Acoraceae > Acorus > Acorus calamus. Next base: position 25,911,269 of record CM060865.1, on the reverse strand, counting down.
TTCATAGAAAAACTTAATGTTTCATCACTCTTGAAGGCTCGATTTGATATCTTGTTAAACTTGAAGCACAAGGACTTATACCGGTAGGTCTGTTGTAATTTGGGATCCACTTCAATGTTACGTCCGCGCATGCTTGCACAATTTCAGCTCTTGCTTTTCTTTTTCATCTTTTAAGGATATATTGGTTATCAATTTCCATGATATTCAATTTCCCTTTTAGGACTTTAATTGCATGACTACACAAAATGTCTATCATCTCGAACAATCTACAACTGCAAGAGATGGTACCGTCTCTTTTTTTTAACATGTCGCCTCTTAGACTCCTTGCCATATGTGGTGACTATATACACAATAATCTGATCATTCTCAAAAACCTCTGTTATGCATGAATCAAGAGACCTCACGTATTGATCTTGGAAATCCTCAAATATCACCTTGGTATAAATTTTTCTTGCCTGAACTAGCATAATAAGAGGTATTTTCACATTGGGCAATTTTTGACACAATGTGTACTCCACCTCCAACTCCTTATACCGATTATCATTAAGCACCCTCTCAAAATGCATGAAAAATTGCACTACATCATGGCTTGATTTCATAAAATTTTCAACTTAGCATTGAAACTCTCACTACACTAAGTTGGGTGTGCTTCTTATTCCCGCAGACCATGCACGCTAACCTGACATAGCAGTGAGCCTAGGTCTATCTTAAGCCAAATATCATGCTTAACCAATTCCTATCATGCACATTATATTCCTCTAGAATATCTTGCCAAGCAGTAATTCGTCGTCATAATTGTCCATAAATTTTGATAGAACACTTCAAACCCCAATGGGTCCCTTGAACACAGTATTTACATGCTTCAATGCATTTTGCATCATGTGCCATGTACAAAGCCTATGATATGTTTTTGGCATCACATTCATAATAGCTTTAGCCATTGCAACATCTTAATATGTAAAAATGGTTTTTGGAGCTTGTTTGACATTGCTTCCAGAAACGTATGAAACAACCAAATAAATGATTTTGTTGTCTCACTGTACATCAAAGCAGCCCCAAATACAACAGTTTCTCAGTGATGATTAAATCCAACAAATTCACCAAATGCTCGATTCTCTTTATTAATTTTATCGGTGGTATGAAAACATACAACATCACTAAACTGACCATAGTTGATTATCATTCTACGGTCAACCCAAAATATATTTGTGATATGTTCCTCATTATCCAATTGGAAAAAATAAGCAAATGATGGATTTTCTATTGTTTGACTTTGAAAATATTTCAAAACATTTGCATCTTCTCCAAATGCCAATTTCCTTTTTGTCTCTTCATTGTGAGAAAATTCTTTTGATCTTGTTTTGTAAAGCCAAGAGACTCCCTTCCACCAGCTTGCCTTCCTATCAACTCATATGCAGCACTAGGAGGAATTCCAGATTCTTCAGCTCACTCCACTTCAATGGCATCTGGGGATGATATTTATCATTGGGATGATAGAATATGAGAACACTAGAAGAGGATGATTATGCATTTCCACAAAATTAGAGACCATATACCTACCATTACTCTTGTTCAATTTGATGGACATTTGTGCATCTCAACCTGTCCTTGTATCTGCTTTGTTATTTATAGTCAAATGATCTCGTTTATCGGTATCTCGAAAACCCTCCTTACAACAAACAAACATTCTTGAAATAATTTCATTGATATGCCTATTTTTGTTATGAGAATGTCTTCTAATACTAAACCCCATTCTCCTTTCATATTCATTATAAAAATCATTTGCAGCTCGTTCAGAATCAAATACCATATCATGTGTAAGTTTCCATTAATTATCCATTGATCTGAAAAAAATTAGAAAAATCTTAGATGACTTTTAAAAATATAAAACATGAGTTCTCAAAAGAAAAATACAAAACATGAACATGATTCATTTCATCCCAAATATAAATACAATTTTTTTCTGCAGTGGAGCCGGTGATGGAAAAAACCCCAAATCTTGAATGTGAAAAAAAAACCTAAGTAGTGGGTCCTGGGTCGACTGGAAGTGAAAAAAGAAAAAGAAAAAAAAAAAACCCAAGTTGGGTCCTTGGGTCCACTGGAAAGAAATTAAAAGGGATGGTGGGTGGTCTACCTGAGAATCCAAATCTCACCCTTGATTTTTTAAACATGACAAGTCATCCATAGAAGTATAGCAAGATCCTTGCAACCCATGGATTGTAGAAGATCCAAAGGGTGTACGAAAAAGAAGATAGGTGATGTAGATATCATAGCTACAAATTACATTAACGGACGAGATCAGATGGATCAGAAAAGAAGAAATCTTGATTGTACCGTGACTTTAAATAGTCATAACTTTCAAATTGTAGATCAGAATCGTTATTATAATATTTTCATGCATTCATATCGACGAACCCTACAAGAATAGTCTCTTTGCCCCTATGCCAAATTTTAGACTGTTTTGAACGGTTGAAAGTTATTTTTACTATTTTTAACAGTTTTTTTGTTTGTTAGGATTTCTTTCCTTGTTTTAAGATCTATATTTATACTTGAATTTCAAATTTTGATTTGAATTCAAATTTGAGTATTTATTTGTGATTTTGCATATTTAGAGAATCTGTTGATATTCTAGTTTGTTAAGGATTTTTTGTTCCATTAATAGACATGTAAATCACATAATTAATTCAATTTTGATCAATACAATTTATTTATTTTTTTCATTTTGTTATTCATGGTGAATATCAATTACGTAGATTTTCATTATCTAATATTTTTTTTGAGAAATTAATAGATTGTTGAACCCACCGTCCTAGTATTCTTCTGAAGAATCAACAGCATCGTTGGAGCCTGCAGATCTTGCATCCTTGATCGGATATGCAGAAGAGCGTGACCTCATGCTACATCAATAGGCCATCTCTCTTCCTTCTCTTGTTCTTCCAACTTAACAACCTCCTTCACAAATTTCCTACATTCAAGTCAAGGTTTTCCTGCATTAAATACTTGCAGTATACTGTTGGTCTGTAGAAACAATATATTATCTTGTTGGCAGACTTGCAGCATTTTGAAGATATTCATTCTGCTTTCATTAGTGCACACCGCAGATAAATGATATTGCTTCATTGTATCCTCGAAGCGTATTTTGGAACCTTGATGCATCACTCAACTGGTGGAGGAAAATAACATCTCAAGGAAAAATGACTATAATACACCTTGAAACAACCTTTATATTTTCATTCTATTTGTATTTACAGGTGCACCAACTTCATTCAAGTTCTCCAATTTCTCCAACATATCAAACATGGGAAATGGAAGATCCTCCATGCCTTTGGAAAAGGAAAAATTTAGGTAGTGGATTTGAAAATAAAGATGACGGAATTACCCTCCCTCCTACCTAGGGTGCGTTTGGTTGCGCAATTGCAAAACTGATTCTGCAGGAATCTGCGATTGCAAACCTGATTCTGCAGGAATCTTACTTTCTCAGCTTTTTGAAATCGCAGCTTTTGGACACTATTTGCCTGCAATCTCTGGATTTAAAACTGCGATTACAGAACTGTTTGGTTGCGCGATTGCAAACGCAGCTTCCTGTAATCGCAATCGCAGCGCAATCACGCAACCAAACGCACCCCTAGTCACATACCTCAAGTAAAACAAAATAAAATAATGGAAAAATCCATATAACCCCCTGTAATCTTCTTAATATTCATATAACCCCCTATCATCTCAATATATCCATATAACCCTCTGTAAACACACATAAATGCAAATAACCCCCTGCAGTTAAAAATTCTTTAACAGAGTTGAAATATTTCAAACATATTCCATCATCTAAATCATGGTTAACAAATGTGTATTTTTTTAACCTCCGAAAAACAGTCAATACTTCAAAAAAAACCCATACTTCTAATTTTAGGTTTTTTTTTTGAAGTATTGTCTGCTTTCAGAGGGTTAAAAGAATACATATTTGTTAACCGTGGTTTAAATAATGCAATATGTCCGAAATATTTCAATTCTCTTAAAATAATGTTAACCGTGGGGGATTATTTGCTTTTATTGTGATTTGAGAGGGGGTTATATGGATATATTGAGATTACAAGGGGTTATATGGATACCAGGAAGATTACACGGGGTTATATAGATTTTTCCCTAAAATAATTAATACACAAGAAAGAGGGTCCCATTGCCATCAATTACGACAACATTTCCCAACAACCACGCCAAATGAAGTTGCTAAAAATAGTTAAAAACACAAATAAATAAGGGGAAAAATTCATATAACTCCACGTAAACTGCTTGAAATCCACATAACCCTTGAGTTTTCCTGAATTCCATATAACCCCCTGAAAACACATATGCAAATCTAAATAACCTACCTGAGTTAAATTATTGTTAACATATTAAAATTATTATGCGGATCTTTAGTCTCGTTAACTCTGTATAAAAACATATTATACCAAAAACATCCTTAAATATGTTAAAACTGCAGAAAATTTTCTATAAATAATGATTTTACCTCGTTACAAAATTTAATTCTAAAGTTACTTGAATTTACATAAGTGTTTTCAGAGAGTTAGATAGACAATCAGATAGTTGTATGGATTTCGGATAGTTTTCAAGGGGTTACTTGGATATTTCCCATAAATAAAATAGATTGGACAGGATGAAAAAGCTTCCATTGAGGTGCCCAATACGGTCGCAAGAAAACAGATCTAAGCATCTTCATCCCTCCTCCTCTGATGGATCAGATCCGCCAAGTCAAGCTCGATATGTTCCCCTTCCTCCGGGTTTACGATGACGGCCACGTCGAGAGGCTCCTTGGCACCACCGTCGTTCCTCCCTCCCTAGATCCCGCCACCGGCGTCTCCTCCAAAGACGTCGTCATAAACCCCTCCACCTCCCTCTCTGCGCGCCTCTACCTCCCCCCCACCAACCCCTCCTCCCAGCAGAAGCTTCTACCCCTCCTCGTATACTACCACGGCGGTGGCTTCTGCATAGAATCTGCCGCCTCCCCCACTTACCATCACTACCTAAATTCAATCGCTTCGGAGGCCGGCATCGCCATCGTCTCCGTTGAGTACCGCCGCGCACCGGAGCACCCCCTTCCGATCGCCTACGACGACTCGTTGGAGGCCCTCATTTGGGCCGTCAAAGGGTAGGTATCGCTTTGATATCACTTGTTGGGTTTCTACACCACTGATTCAGTTTATCAGTATCTAATTGCACATCCTATGAACTGAGCTACACATCGAATGATATTATATTCAACAATTAGTTGTACAGTTCGATTAATAGGTTGTGCAGTCTCATGGTTCTGGGCCTGGATCCGGAGCCCCCACTCTCACTAAAAAAATACACAAAAGAATCGACACATTTTTATAGGACTTCTTTTTTTTTTCTTTTTATATTATATATATATAAAAGGAGAAATTAATGTAATATAATTCTTCTAATTATTTATCTAATTAATTGATATTAAACATAATATCAAATCAATTATAATATCATATTTATTGGTGGTGATGAGATCTTTCACCTTTTGATTTAATATTTCCAATAGGCATGCCGAACCGTGGCTGCGGGATCACGTCGATCCCACTCGCGTGTTCTTGGCAGGGGACAGCGCAGGTGCAAACATATGCCACAACATTGCGATGAGGAGCAGGGGAGGCGGAGTGCAGATCGAAGGGGTGGTGCTCGTGCACCCGTACTTCTGGGGGTCCACTGCTACGACGGAGGAGGCGCTAAGCGAGGAGGAGCGGGCGAAGCATGATAAGATGTGGAGGTTCGTCTGCCCGACATCGGAAGGGGTGGACGATCCGCGTCTGAACCCGTTGGCAGAGGGGGCACCCAGCCTGGCGGGCTTGGGGTGTGAGCGTGTGTTAGTTTGCGAGGCAGAGAAGGATTTCTTGAGGGGAAGGGGAAGGATGTACTGCGAGGGGTTAAGGCAGAGCGGGTGGAAGGGAACGGCGGAGTTCGTGGAGACTGAAGGAGAAGGGCATGTCTTCCATCTATTCAACCCTGGGTGTGAAAACTCTAAGGTATTGATGAAGAAGTTGGTTTCTTTCTTCAACAATGATAAGTAGAGAGTTTTAATTATGATGCAATGAAAATTAGAAATTTCCAATCAATCAGATCAGTCTACCATCCACAGATTATGTGATCAGAATAAGAAATGTAATTATATCCAAGTTATTGGAGGCTTTTTTTACTCTATAAGCACTGCCCAGTGGTGAATCTGGTGATGCATGCTTTATTAGTCTTTGAAATAGCAGTCCATTTATCATCTCATGTTGAAAGTGTTTGAATGTTGAGTGCTATAACACTCCCTTTTTAAAATCCAAAACACAGTGATATATACATTGTTAAAAATCCAATAAAGCATATGCATTGATAAAAAAAATTGTGTTGAATATGTGAAGCAAATCATATTGATTTCTAATGAATCTCTTCAGCATTTTTCCAAATTATACAGTCAAACTCAAACCACTAAGTTATGAGCAAGGGATTCTTATAAGCACAATGGAGAGAATTGAAGACCATGCATACAAGTAATTAATCAATTAATTTTGAGTAAAAGTTTCTTTTTTTTAAAGTAAATTAAGAACAAAGAATTGAATCCTTAACCCTTTTTTTAAAGACTTCTACAAACAAAAAATTATCTTTTACAAGTATAACACAGTAGGGTATACAATAGTTTATCTGAGACTAACATTGCACAAACACACAGTAACCAGGCACAAAATGATGCAACTTTACTGATCATCTTCGATGCCATAGTTTTCACCAAAGTATTTATCCACCAACCCATTCGCCATGTTTCTCATCTCTTCATTTTCGTGAAACTGGAACCTTTCCATGGCATCAATTCCATCCTCTGCTTCAACAAGCTTCGGGCCTTCTCCGTTGGGCATCCCTCTCATGACCTGCATCCGTACAGATATTCCAACATTTAATAATGAAGAGAAAAGCTAAGTGGTCCACAATGCCAGGAAGCTGACTTATCATGTAAGAGTCATTCATGCTATGCCATAAGAAGGGGAAATAAAAGAAGATGAAGAAGAAGAAGAGGAAACACAGTTTAAACATGACTAGAAAAAAAGATCAAAGACACCAACTGTCAAATTTTGACTAACAAAATATATAGCACGTGCTTTAAACTTGAGGATAGAGTAAAACAAGATCTATATCATATTGGTGGTGTTGGGATTAAAAAAAAAAATTAGGTCCAAGCATCAGATCAGTTTATGAATTTACATATCTTGGTTGATGAATAAGGATTTCGTGAAGTAAATATTTGAAGAGTGGTCATCAAGTACACACAAATACAAAAGAAATTAAAATTTTAGGGTTGGACCCATAAGGTCAAATGGATGAAAATAAAGTTTGTAACCTAGAGATCCTGGGTTTAAATCCCTCGGCTAACCTATCAAAAAATTGAAAAATTGGATAAGAAATAAGGCAGAAATTTTGTGGAAGGGCATGCAAAATAATAAGGTAAAATACAGATATACATCCTATGGGGAGTGGAGTAAAGTACGAGTGACATGGAAATCTACAAATTTAGATCGCTTCTCTCTTGTCCATAAATGTGCACAAAAAGGTGAGAAAATTAAAAAGACTAATTATGCAACAATGAGATATTGTGTATTTAAGAACTAAAGCAGTGATTCATTACCCAAGATTCTACTTTGTCATCAATCCAATCATTGTTCACATTTTTTTTCTAGGGGGAATCAAATAGACATTGTCTCTAGGAGAGATGGCCAAGTGGTTGATAGCTCCAATCTCGAAAAATGGCATAGTTATTTGTTCATAACAATTGAAGGTTTGAATCTTGTGTGTGTGTTGCTCAGAAGGTAAACGATTGCGCGAGTTACCTAAACATTCCCAATTTTTATCCACCGCGAGAGGGTCAAATTGGGATTGCTTTAAGTAATTTGCGGAATCGTTTACCTCTAGCCAATTCATGTCTTTATTCTTGCTGGATAAAAGCAATGCAGGGCCGAATCATATAGAGCATAAAAATGTACTTGTGACTGCTATAATGTTAAATCCCATAGAAAATGTTAAAGTGGGTGACTAACCAGCTCCAAGAATTGAAGTCCAAGCCTTGCAGCCTCAATTTCAGGAGACCGGACCAAATTTATAAATCCTGGAAGGCATCCTCTGCCGACGAGTGAAACCAAGTGCTCCAGTATCACGTTGGGTTGCCCAGAGCCTTCCGCAGGAGCAACGCAGAGGTTTCCAAGGGCATATGCTACTTCCTTTCTTACATCAAAAGGAGCAACAGCAAGAAGATGTAACATGAAAGGGGTGGCCTCACTATCATATATCAGCTTCTTGTGCTCATAGGAACCTGCAGCTATATTAGACAGAACCCACGCTGCCTCCTATGTCATTGTAAGAGAAGATCTAATGAGAAACTAGAAACTTAGTATAAATGCTAAAATTTTAGTGACTGCATATAATAAAATCCATACCTTTTTCAGGACACGGTGCTCACACTTCATGCATTTCACTAACGCCAATATGGCATTATCTGGAAACCATATTTTAATATGTGAAATTACTATGTACAATATTTTTCATTCAAGCAAGGAGAAGCGCTAAGCAGTTGACCTGTAATCTCATGTCCTACAATAAGAATATTTGTTGCACTATTATCCCCAGCCACAAGATTGCCTAAGCTTCGCAAAACCTACAAGGAGAAACAACCAGAAAAGTCAAATCCAAGAACTAAGTTTAGCTACCTGAACACACGTTGGACACAACAAAGAGAAAAGATGTATATGTATATTGTAAGTCTTGATGCGACATGTCTTTAAAAGTGTCATATCACAGTCCATCCTACCAAATTCATTTGTTGATTTATTAAAACTGTCAGATATTATGCAATGATGAGTGTAGCTACAGTTATGTATAGAATGAACATCCCTATACACAAAAAGAAAGAAACAAAGGTAAATGAATATATGCTGTCAAACTATATAATAAACACATTCGTTTTAATGGTCAAGGAGTTGCAGGGGTTTATATCAATCAATTAAATGTTCATCTGATGGACAGCATATAGAATTAGTTCAAGGGCACCTTTCATCCAAGTAAAAACCTTGTTTATGTTTGATTAATTCACCATTAGAAGTTTCAAAAAAGAACATCTTAATTGATTTGAATTGAATAGTATAATGGTTTATGAAACAATCAAGAAATATTAATGAAAGGATTGACATTTATAAGCTTAAAGAGAGTTTTAACTACAAATTAAAGTGATTGGCGCAGGAAGTATTTTACAATTTGTATTATTTGCAATCACTAGGGTCACCTGGGACCATTTCCGAAAAATCAGCATCTGACAATGTACAGAATGTACAGCCCATTGTAGATAATAATAGAAATAACACCCATATAGACAAGTAAGAAGGGGTAATGTATTAAAATGATCAAAATCAGAAAACAAAATAATTTCAATTGCATATGAGAGTGATTATTACCGGAATAAGTAATTGTAAGGTGCTTGATGTTGCTAGCCTTCCAATAAGCAGTTGAACAAGACCATTTTTTATCAACAAAGCAGAAGCAGTTTTTGAAAGAGCTGAAAGATACACCACTACCCATGATACTTCAGTGGTCAATTCCTCTTCCCTGTAAAACTAAATTTAAATCAGACAAACATTCTTATACTGGAAAACCTAAACTAGGAAGCAATCATGTTAGAAAGGTGAAAAGAAAAAACGTTGCAGCATCTAAAACGGCATCCTCTGAAAGTTCACTGGGAAAAGAACCTCCAACTTTTGCACAACATGAATATCTATTCCCAAATCTGCAGTTTCCGGTTCTCTTAAATAACTTCTGAACTTCCCACACAATGTATTGCTCAGTCTTTGATGAGACAAATAATGCACTGCCAAGTATTTTCAAGATATGGTTCACCCCTTATACAACACCTCATATATTGTGAACCAGATTGCCCAACATGCAGCTGGAATCAACACTTGAGATTTTGATTTAATGCTCCCATCCCCTTTAGACTTTAGTTTCTTGCATGCCTCCCACATGTTGCCAAGAGTGATGAACTTGTTCAATCAAGCAGCTGAACCTAGGGATATCCACATTCTTCTTGCTAGCAGACAGCAAATGAAAATAAATAAAATATTTGGGAAACTTGAAACTTTTTTACACAAAATAAGGGCTGTAGGCCTATAAAAGTGGTTAAAGAATTCGTCCGAATTCCACCATACTTTATTAGCCATTAAAGAAAAATAAGAACAGGCATTTGAATACATCCCTCAAAAGAAAAATACACACACACATATATGGAAAACAATAGGGTGCTCTAACCATAACAGTGAGAAGAGGTTATTCATCATTATTATTTGGGGTTTTTCTGTTTGGGTTTTACTTTTTGAGGTTCTACACGTGTTTTGGGCAGATGGTTTTTTTTTAAAAAGAAATATGGGAATATGAATGAAGGACACAAGTATGGATACCAAAAAAAAAAAGACAAGTATGAATGAAATGGAGTTCTCCAACTGCAGAGGTATGAAAATACTATCTCAATGGGAGTATGTAGTAAGCATCCAAAAAATTGAAACATGTCTCAGAATCAAAATAAACTGTTCAGCCAATGGACAGAACTCACACATGAAAAATTACTCACTAAAATTCATCCCTATGTGAGCTTAAATTATACACCTGAAAAATATATTTTCTTGAGTTAAAGGTAGGCATTCCACCATGGTTAATTTATAAATCAAGGTGAATGCCCAAGTTAAACAAAGCAAAGAGAAATACAATTATGACCCGAGGAAGCTTCCCAGAATATAGCTGAAAGAGGAACAGGGATGGTAGATGAGACATCAACGAACTAGGCAATCAACATCATTGTATTGACAGCTTGCCAGGCTTTTGAAATTAAGTAAACAAACATAAAATTTCCAAGTAACTTAATGCTTGTCAACTAGCGAGAGGTAGACTTACATTTTCTTCATGTGTCGGATAATAGAATCCAGTACACCATCAATTCGTACAAGTTCATTAGCAGCTTTTGGATTAGGTCCCTGCAACCGACAATGTACCAAGGACATTTAAAAACAAATACAAAAATGCAATTTAGTGCAAAAAATACTACAAATGTTGAAAAAACAGAAATAATTTAGCTAACAACAGATTTAACCATGGAGGAGTCAATTTGAAAAGGATATACCAAACTCGAAGAACATATAAACCTTAGAATGTTAAGAAAGTTTTAATATTCCACATCCATTGAATTATTTACCAACACAGAAATTTTTTGAATGTCTACTCAAGTCAACATTTCTATGTGTTTTCTCATGGAGAAATACCTATTTTTCAGAGTATCTTGAAGAGATTTAACAACAGCACTAATAGGATGCAAAGCACAGAACCTCGAAAGAAATAATGGGTCCAAATAATGAGATTATTGAAACTTCAAAAGAAGCCAGTTAACAATTTTCTTAACAAGCTAAATATTAATGAAATGAAACAGTTTATGCCTCCCTAATGGGTATATCAACAGATGTGGATACATGCTTGGCATTCTTTTTCGTATTTGTGTTATTCATATATGTATCCATCCTTAAAAAGAATATGGACATGGATAAGAATATCCATCATAAAACATATAGAGTTGTATCTTTATCCAAATATCAAGACTATATCATTACCAAATCACCTGTTTTACTAAAATACCAATTTTATGCTTCAGTTCTTTTGAGAAAATTTGGCCTCAGTTTTCCAGTTCATTCAAGAGCTTGCCTATTCCAATCTCCAGAAATCAATTCATTCCTGCTGGTACTTGTAAAAATCAGTGTTTTTTATACCCATCCATATGGTAACATTAAAAAATGTGGGAGCACACCACCTATATTATATCAAAACCAGAGGTAGAGCACGAAAAAGGCAGATGAGGGCAAAGTCCACAGCCAAAACCAAAATGACAAATGGAGATGAGGAAAATCTCCAACCAAGACCCAGTATACAACCCTGCCAAAACTGTTATAATGAAAAACCTCACAATCTCAATATTCACGAGTCAGCCCCGAAAATATATTCCAATAGTCCCTTGAGAGAGACAATGTAAGACCAAGTGTTCTGCTTAATAAGGTCCTCTTGAGGATTTCTTTTTTCCCCATGAGCCAAATCGACCAACAAACTGCATGAAAAACGAAAAAGGAAATTTTTTCATCTTGCTCTTTTCCCCCTTCTTATTTCTCCTTTTGAATAGCTTGCATACAGTAACATTATATACAGTACAAAATGTTTATTCCCCTGACTAACATGATCTGACTGGTTAGTATTCTTGGTACAATAGAGCAGGTTGTGTCAATTTATCAACCAAAATTGGCCCACATTGTATGATATTGTGCAATGGAGGTCTAAAACATCCTTACATTTATCTCAGCTCCATAATACAAGGTGATGGAAAATTTACGGGGATATGCCAAGTAGGATTAACACTATTCAGATGAGTTCGAACCTTCAGATCAGTATGCTCAGAGAGCACCAGCGAAATTAAAAGGCCATCTTTTATAAGACTGTGTTAGGCAATCCAAGTTGTAGACTGGAACTTGTGTGGTGATGAAAGAAATTGCAAACCGATATTGTGGTGATGATGAAAGAACGTGCGAATTGACTGTGGTGGAAATGAAATGTTGAGATGAACTTGTGGTAAGAATATTAAAGCTAAAATTAGAAACAACAATATTAAGCATCATCATAGTTTCTTTGGGCATGTAGGACATTAACCACCCAATGAACCAAGTCAATGGATAAGCAAAATTAAGTTAAATGGATATGAAATGAGCTGAGAGGAAGAGTTGAGAAAATTTAAAGGGCGGTATCGAAAGGATATGAAAGATAAAAACTTGATTTCACCTGAGATAAGCAACCACTGGCGTAATCAATGAAAAAGTAGGTGTCTACGTTAGAAGAGGGTTTTTCTTAATTGGGAAGGAGATGCTGGCGGTGGTGGTGCTGAAAGAGCTTTTAGGGGTTTAACCCTTCAATATCCTAGGGATGGAGGGGAGAGCTCTGGCTGGGCATGTCGGTTGATGACGTGGAAGGGGGCAGGAGACCAGGTGTTAGTTCGGGTCAGGGGGAAAGATGCGGGGATGCATTGCTGTCTTAAAGTGAGATGACCATCCAGCAAGCCTGATAATTGGGACTTCACATGCACAAAGAGCCAGGCAAATCCAAGTACAAAAAGCTCTCTGAGGGAATCCCACACAGACAGCAGTTGTCACAAAAATCAGTTTGCCATAGGGAGCTTCAGAATCTGCTCAGTGACTATCATGGATGGGAGCTTCTGCGGAGTCAGGTGGCACTGAGAAAAGGAAGAGGTAGTTTTTCATGAAATGTTTGCATTGGAATATCAGAGGTCTTGCTGACCCGAGAAAAAGTGAGGTGGCGAAACAACTTGTTGTAACTCATGGGGTTGATATTGGTTGTCTGCAAGAGATTAAGATGGAAGTGGACGATTAGGGCATTAGGAGGTCAAAGACTTAATTCGTGAGTGTTCAAAACTTCAGCGGGTGCATTGGTTAGAGAGCCCAAGAGTCTATGGAAAGCTGGGAAGACCTAAGAAATGGAGGGATAAGAGTATCAAAGCCAAGGAGCATTAATTGTTCCTGTGGGTTGTTGGTCCTTTGGCTTTTGCGCAAGGAGGTGGCATTCAAAGTCGCCACTAACTTCAAAAATGCGAGGGGAAAGTTTAGCTATTGATTCTCTGTTAGTAGACTCCTCAGTCCTCAACTACTAACAAGATCCACTTTTTATTTTTCCCACTCTTTTGGAACTGTACACCTAAGCTTCCTAATGAAATATGAAGGTCGGGATCCTACAACTCTCCAAAAGAAAAAATACATATTTTGAACTCATAAAATCAACCCAAAAGTTTGGGAAATAGGCTACACTGACATTAGTGATAAGACACAAACACACACATGAAAACTGTTTTCCCATGGTCATACACTATCATGCCCCCTGTGTTATATCAGCAGTTGGTAATCCCCGTACAGTGATCATGGTTGAGGTCTGCATAGTCGCATCCAATCATGAAAACCTCTTGGGATCATTTTATATAGTCACTGAGTTGGCATAATTAAATGCAATTTGCAATATATGTGAAAAATATGAACAAAAATAAGAGAAGTTGCCACATTAAGGACACCGTGAAAGGTTTGATTAAAAACAAAGCAATGAATAGCTACTACCAGACATAATATATCCTGACAGATGAGGTTTTTTCTAATAAAAGACAACAATTAATGGACAAATTTCAAGTTGGAAAGAACATGAGAAAATGACAGATAAATGAGCTTTCTCCTCTAGTGGTACTACTGATATAAATGATAACCTTAATCAAGTTTGATAGTGCCCAAGCAGCCGTTCTAGCAGTGGAACCCTTATTAGACATCATCATCCGTGCAAGGGGCAATAAAGTTCCTTGTGCCAATAATATGTTCCTTAGCTCCTCGTCTTCACCAGCAACATTTCCCAATGCCCATGCACACTGCTCAGCCACTGGTGCAGAGCTCTTCTCTAACAAATAAGAGAATATGCAGAATCCGAATGAGAAACTAGACATAATATTATACTAATTAAATGGATATTACCATATGTATTTGGCCAAAGACATCAATATAATCCAACGGATAATGAAATAATTTAACTTTGTATGACAAAAACAGAAGGTAAGACGGCATGATTAAATGATCATAAAGCCTTATCAGCTGCATTAGGGGTCTGCTTTAAATATCATAATACAATCCATCGTGATTTCATATAATATCGAAACCAGCTCTCATGATCGTCAAATCCCTATGGATTTGTCCCCAACTTATTTGGATATATATTGCTGAACAGAAGATGGCCTTGCCACAACTTTGCTCAGACCAGCTGTTGGGTAGAAAAAATTTTAAGCTTATGCAATCAAAAAGTCTCTAAAACCCCAAGATTTTAAGGAGTTGAAGAAGAAAGGTGAAATCACATTTAATCAATGGCCTGCACTCTTCCTATGTTTAATAGCCAAGGTCCAAAAATCTCAATAATAAGGAGGTAGAATTACCAGTCATGTTAAAACATTTCTTGTATTGCATATTGGTCGGGCTGTTTATCCATAATTCCAGATCAATAAAATGAGTAGGCATTTATGTACTCTATAAATTATCTAGGTCAATTTGGGATTTTGATGCCTGTTAATGTCTGTATAGTTTCCTCAATACAAGTAATCAAATCTCTAGCTATTTGTCATGCACTTTGTCAATCTAAAACTGCATGAGTGATAACACCTAAAGTTCATTTTTCACACGGGATTATATAGCTATTATAGATACAGCTGACTACATTTGGATATCATATATTGTTTATATTCATGATTTTATGTTACAAATAAAGTTTCTCACATTAATATTTTTCTATTTTTCCTTTGGCTGTATATTTGTATACAGTAAGGTTTAGTACAGGAGAAACAAATCCAAGTGTATCTAAATATTCAAGGAATTCTCCAAACTTTAAGTAGTCAATACGATCAATAGATTTTAAAGTGTGTCTGCATTTGAGATGGCACATGCACCACATGAGTAGCTTCTAGTTTCTAAAATAAATAAGGGTCCCTGTGGACACTAAAAACCAACAAACTAATTCAACTCTCTCAAATCTCTCATTCAATTCTCTATTTGCTCAAATCTCTCTCTAAAAATTCTTTTTATTCTCTCTACTCTCTCAAAATCCTAAAATTGTTTTAGAACATGTTTACAAGCATAAGCACTCACTACTCCCCCATATGAGAGATAAAAAAGAAAACTTGTGCATCAACAGTGGCTAAAGCACAGAGATGATTTACAATCAAATTAGTAATGTTGTGAATGATGGATGAATAACTGCAATTAACTCTTAAAAAAAAATTAATAATTTGCCATGACCAATGCTATCCCACAGTTCATGAATATGGAGGACATCCCACATTTTCCTCAAAAAATCAATGCTATTTTCAAGGCTGCACAAAATGGATGGCGATAAGAAGTAAAAATGAAAAAAAGGAGTAAATATGCTATTGCTGGTAACCATGAGAAACTATTGTTTGTAGACAATGCTACCTGGAGAACAACTGGGCCAATCTGATATGCTATTAAAAGACTGAGGTGTCCACAGCTTGAAAACAGGTAGAGTCTGTGGAGGGAGTATTTATTTGTTATGGAGCAAGTCACTATTAATTCATCAGGAGGGCTGAGTTGAGAAAGTTCCTTATATCTTCTATCACCCTTCTTAGGCTTCAGCTTCTTATTTAACTCTTAGGCACCATTTGGGAGTGCGTCGGGGAGCATTTGCGCCGGAGGACGCGGTGGAGCGCGACCTCCAAAACAAATAGAAAAACTGTGATTGCGTTTGAAGGCCGGTTTAGCGTTGGAACACCTATTTTTCTTTGCATTTGAAATGTTTTAAACTGCTTCTCCAACTCACCCTCGCTTCCCCGGACACAATCCCAAACGGACCATTAGTAGTTTACTAGTTTTAATATAATATGGTATTTACTTTACCTCCTCTTGGTAGGATGGTAGAGTTACCCCTCATTAGTGAGGGGACTTGAGTTCAAATCTTACCACCTGTTAATAGGGGAAGATTTGACCCAGCAAAAAAAAAAATTACCAAGAAAAAATACACACACACACACAAAATATGGTACACAATCTTCATCAAAAAAGAAAAAATGAAGAGGAGGGAGAGGAAACAAATGGTTAATGGTCTGCTATCAAGGATCAAATAAGATATGCAAATAAGATATGGTTTAACGAAAATAGAACGCCAGGATATAGTAAAATATCACTTTTCTAAGGACAAGATTTTCTGAAATATCAAGTTGATCTTAATACACTTTACGGTATTCCAAGAATTTTATGTGACAATAGGAAATCATGCAAGAAATTAAATTAACCATAGGAGAAGAAGATAAAAAGAAAACGTTTGGCCATCCCGAAGTATTATTTACACAGTCACATGTATCAACTTTTATGAAGATATTTGGGAGTCAGCGGAAAACACATGTGGGTCATGCGCAACCACACCCTTTTCAGAAGTGGCACTCCATATGTGGAAAACATTTGGGGGTCGGCAGTGCGGTTTGTGTTGGATCGGGGCTGTGGGTGTGCAGGAGCGATATCTCTGGGCTTTGTGGGGGGGTCCTTTGTCTACTCTTGATTTTTCGGGAGGTGTGGGTTACATCATTGTTAGACATCTCCTCTACATTTGATGTAACTATGTGCGTTTACACGCGTGTGCTTGATCTTTGACCATTATGTTTGTTGTACTTGTTTAGGGTTTTCATCCTCCTATTAATAATACGGGTGTGAAAGCATACCATTCCATCAAAAAAAACTTTTATGAAGGTATTGCTATCATATAACAGTTCACCATATCCTCTCAGTCATACAATAACACTTCAAATTCATTTTCCATCAATTTTAGTTCTCTTTTTAGTGGAAAAGCTGGTTCAATAATGAAATTGGAACAATTTTTTTCCTACAAAAATGAATTATGTTGTATATGATCTTATGGAATCTTCTTTTCATCAGAGTAGAAATAAACATTATGGCACTATTACATAGAGCATGTTACATCCCCGCCTTTAGTCCCATATTCCTTGATCGCTGTCCAACAAAATATACACCTAGCTAGATGGGGTATATACCACATTAGAAATAGTTCACATTTTCCATACTTCATTTTTTATATAAGTATATACCTCATAGTATGAGATATTCGGAGAAAAAAAAATCAAAACATGTGTAGACTACATGAAGGGCTATAAATGGGGCTTTGTCTAACATTTTCCTAAATATTAACATTCACAACAACCATTCTTATAATTTTGAACCCAATTTTTCTAGTAAACAAATAACAATTCATAGAGAAATTTTTTTCATTTTTGCAAGCACCTTGCCGTATGACATTTAAAAATATGAAGTTTTCACAGCCATCATATTTTTTTTTTTTAAGAATGGTGCTCCCCAGGATTTTATCCCTTGACTTCTTTCATAGAGGATGCTCACCGGCTTAACCACAGCTCCATCATGTTATGAGGCAAGGACATGTTATGCTTAAAACATGTAATGTCCAACTCCCCAATGCATAGGTAATAGCACATTAAATATCTTGTCATGCATAATGAATTGTCATTGTACAATGTTAACATCAAAAAATGATTAATATATGATGATTGTGATAGTATACTATGATAATTTCTTAATAAGCACATTTGAACTTTTTTGTTGATCAATATTCTCAAAAGAACTTCAAAATTAGACAAATACAGTAACAATGACCTTACAACTCATGAGAAATGAATGATGAACATTAAAAAGTAAATATTAAATTGTATTTATTTATTTTGAAGAGAAAGACAACATTGTAAGTTAACCACATAATGATAAGAGAATCAAGTGGCTTTAAGATATTCTACATTAAAATCATGATAAATAATAATGGATCAGCGAAAATTCTATTCTCTTCTACACATTCCACTTTGATATAAAGAAACAATGTATAATCAAAGAGCAAACTCAAAAACAGAAAAAAGGCTGCACAGGAACAACCTCCGAGATGAGCTATAAGCAGAGGTAAAGCAGGCAATAAAGACTTGGTTTGTTCTGGTTCTCCAGCCGCTATGTTAGTAAGGCACCAGGCTGCCTCAAGCAACTGCAAATGCCATGCAAGTATGATTTATTCAGTGTCCATGATATGAGGACAAGATGACATCTACAGTAAATTCAGCAGCAATCCAACATAACCATAATATATATCTAAAGTATATATCATCTAACAAATACAAATGGTAGATGAATAAATCTTTTTATATGGCCAATGATCAGATGCCACGCAACCATGATTAATTCAAGGCACTAGAAATAAGTTCATAGTTGAGAAAAACCTGTTCATCTGGGGATCCATATGAAAGGCACTGAACCAAGATAGGAATTGCTCCAGCATGTAGAGCTGCTTGAACAGGGGGTACCTCGGACTTCGACAATATGCGCCTCAAACTTCGGAGTACCTCCATTTTTTTCTGTGCAGCCCCTTTACCACTGAAAGTTTCAATAGCAACTACCTAATAACTACATGAATAATTTGACAAAATCTAGCTTAATGACAGGATAGTTGCTCAAAAATAGCCAAGTTTATTTTCCACAAGGTTTAACAGACATTGGACAAGAGACTAATGAAGTATGGTTTGGAGAACAAATAGCTCAGTGCTAATGCGATTGGGCCTGGGGTCACTTCACTCAGATTGACCCCCTTAAAAAGGACAACAGTGTCACCAATGCATTAAATTATGAGAGGTCATATTTGATTGCATGTGCTTCCTTTTAGACTAGAGAAAATTATATCAGAGAAAAAAAAATCTAATAGCATAATTCTTCTGAAGGACAATATGCTATTCAAGACAACAATAAAAAGTATAATTTTTTTTTTGGATATGTATTCACAGCTTATTGGTGGTTTTCAATCATCCATAATACCCTAACCCAACATGCACAAAAATTAAATATGGTGAACTTCTGGAAGAAGATAGACATTCTACCACAATTATTTGCATGTGATGTAGCACAAAGTCGATCAAAACAAAGAAAGTAAGAGAAACAAAGAAGAACAGAAGGGAGTGGAGAAATGACAATAAAAAGTATGTATCGTTCCATTTAAAACATGGTGGTGTATGAAAAACAGCCCACAAGTTACCAATCCATTTAAAATGACCCAAAACAATCCATTTAAAATATAGTGGTGGATGAAAAACATTTAACTTCATATGGATATACAATATATATTTATTATATTAATTTATTTATTGCCGTGTCCTAGCCATATCCGTGTCCTATTTTTAAAAAAATTGCCGTGTCGCTGTGTCCATGTCCCCGTGTCCCGTGTCCGTGCTTCATAGATTGAGATCTAGGACACACCAAAGCGAGTCCTAGGACAATTGGGCATGACTCGATTACCCCCCAGTGGCTCCCTCAACATCGTCATTAGGCCCATAGACCCCAAGACATACCCATCTCTATTTGTTGACAGTGCTTAGGCAAAACTGACATTGACATGCTCCCAATGGATTATCAATAAGTTTTCATGTGTTGGAGTTCCAACATATCACTATGCGTCTGAAGCAACCATTGAAGGTTTGTCCACCATCATGTCCAGCCTATCAGTCCTAATCACCCAAAAAACCTTGTTGTCCACAGCCTTGATCTTTGTTTCTTGAATACAACATAACTGAACATTGTGCTCCTAACAAAACTCCTTATTGGTTCCCTCTTCGATGGGTCATTAAGACCTGAATGTTCAATATAAGAAAATTCAACATAGAGCGACCTGTATTCCCTTGCCCATTTCGTGAGACTTATCTTAATCCTCATTGTGCCTCACCTCCGATTAGGTTACTCTAACCATAATGGACTTGAAGTTGATTTTGTTCACCAATTCACCGAATTACAAACAATGTTGTAACCCTATACCATAGCAGCCTGTAACCCCAATATCACTAGCGTACTAGCTTCGCTCGTCTCTAACTTTCTCGAACGAATGGTAACCTTAAACCCTTAGAAATCACCCAGTCTGGTATGAACCCTCCTCTATATCTCCTATAGTTCTCCTTGAGTAAAACCTGAAATCTCCCAGCTTTTTAACCTTTATTCCCCCTTATCCCCCCTATTCCACCCTTTATTCCCCCATCCAAACGGGCCATTATAGCTTCTTTGTTTAATTATGATAGACAACTTCCATTTTTTTCAATCTTATGTTATTATTATTGGTTCTTTCAAACACTAGCTACCATTTTGCATAAGTTATTGTTGTCTTGTTTCCAGTTTTATATACATGTACTTTATTTAAAAGTAGTTAAATTAAGTCTAGGTACCTGATAATGGTTTAGAATATCAAGAAACAAAACCAATACTAGTATTTAACTAATTTAGTGAAAAATCAAAGATGCCCAAAGAATGCATCACCTATCATTTGAGAACTTAGAGTGGCATATGTGGATTCGCCTTCTTTTATTATATATCAAGGCACCATGTATCACAGACCTTCAATTAGTTTAGGCCTTCAGGGTGCCATACCCGTACTCGAGTCTTCCCATATCTGATGCAATACTTCTAAAGGATCCATTATTTTAGTTCAAATTTCCCAACATATGAAGAATCCTTGTACCTGATCCTTATTGTATTGATCCTAGAACCCTTACCCAAATAAATTCTACGTGGGAAAACAGATAAAGGCATTTCTAATAGGATCAAGTCTAACAAATAGAAGTTAGCGAACCAAGTTTAGGTTAAGTCGGCAAACATCTCCCACCTCCTTGAAAGAGGTCAAGAGATCAAAAATCCTCGGAAGCACCTTTCCTCAAACAAAAAGAAAAAAGTCTAACAAATAGAGGTAAAGTTTGTGCCTCAAGAGTGTTGCATATATTAGTGGGTGTTGACTAATAAAAAAAAGTAAACAATGGTTAGGCCAATTTCATTGTACGAGTCACAATGTCGATGGTCAAAAACACACAGAATGATAATATGCAATACCTCAAAAGAAAAAAGGATAGAATGAAATATTTCGCTAATGCTTCTCATATAAGAAATAAAAGAACATAGATTTCTTTAAAAAAATTGGAATTGTTCAAGGATCAAAATAATATTGGGGAGGCATTGCTAAGAGAATTTCAAAAGTACATATGAAGGATATGTAAGATAAACCTTCATCAAATATTTGTGGAAAATAGGAATGATCCACGTACTACAATTTTTAAGGTGCTTTTTCTTGGTTGAAAAGAGGATAAAAGCATTCAAATTAGGAAATGATACCTCGAAAAAAATAAAGGAGTTGAAGGATGTTCAAAAGATAGGAAAAAAAGAAGAAGAGAGAAACAAATATAGGGCTAGGGGACCCATTAAAGGCTCCAGGAATAGGAGTCCTCTATCCAATGTTGTAAAAAGCGCTAGACGCTAGTCGAGTGGTTGTTGACTAACTAGGGATTAATCCGCTACGTGGGGATTAATCAATTACACTTTTAAATAATAAAATATAATAAATATGTGTGTGTACATAAGTACGTACATACGAAAGAGTTAAATTTCAGACAGCATCGAAATAAAATTGACAATTCAGCATAACAAGGATAGCATACAAAATTTAATTAACAGATATAACATATAAGTAAGATAATTTAATAGTTTATTAGTCAACTAAATGAGTATAAAAAGTTCAACAAATTCAGCCAATCGGAAACCTAGAAGGCCAGTTATTTTCTTAGGTGGTTGCTGCCTAGGCCCACAACCACCTAGGAACAGAGGACTAGACCCTAAGCATTGCGGCGATTGTTTTTAAACCTTTTGTTCCGGAACCATAAACACATCTCCTCGAAGCTAGTGAAGGTGCACATTGAGCCTAAAGTCAATCCCACCCTTGTCCAAATGAGGGAGTTATATGGACAAGTAAAGAATAAGTGATTCATTGATTCTCTGTCTTCATTTCGAAAGGTCAAATATCATGTTCCCATTGTTCACTCATTTTTCTTGCAACTTTGTGAGATCCTTGTCGAGACTTAGAAGACACATAAAGCATCAAATTTTTCAAAGGTGTGTTGATGCTTCAAATTTGTTGAGTGAAATGGATGGAGGAAATCACTCTTGAAGGATCTTCATTTAGCCTTTTGTAGAAGGATTTTATGGTAAACCCTTGGCATGGACCAATTTTACAATGTGTCTTCTTCTTCTAAGTCCATTGATACCGCTTGGAGAGACACGAGAAGAGCTGAGCATTCCCCAATCTCCTCTTCCTCCTTTAAACCTCATTGTAAGCGAAGAGAATGTTATTGTGATTACAATTGAAGGCATTACATATGATGACCTCTTTGTTCATCGCCACCCTAAATAGGCCGGGAAATAGTCTCACTGCAGAGGTCCCATTGAGCCACTTGTCCTTCCAAAATAAAATGACCACCCATTGCCAACCTTGAATTGGAGGTTTTCCAACACCTGATGAGCCATCTCAAAGGCATTTGTCCATACCTTTGAGAGGTGGATTCTAGCATGAGCCAACACTGTCAATCTATTGCAATCCACATAGTGTTTTTAAGGTGATATTAATGGTTATTTTTTCTCTAAGCTACAAAGATAATGTATATCAAAGAATGAAAAACATTATTGAAATTCTTAGAAAACAAGGAAAACTTGGAATTGAGTCTTACACATAGACGACGGCAGATTTTAGTTCCTCCACAAGTTGGGAAGTTTGGGCATCCAACGCCGAAGACTCTTCATCTACATTCATATCAACATCTGGAGTAACATCAATATCATCAACAAGTCCATCTCTGCACAAGCGCTTCGTGCGTAACAATACTTCTCTTCTTTCCTTTCGAACGCTAACTGCATGTTGTCGCCGCCGTTGCGATGCAATATTGTGGACTGGCAACCAGAATTGAAAATTGTTATATTCACAAGCAGACCGGTGATTGTTAAAAAGTAGTAGGTGACCAAAATATTGATAAAAAAAGGTATCCTACTGAAAATGCTGCAAGGGTTAGGAAATAAAATGTGATTGCATATACAAGACAAGCTTGAGAAACCAAATCATCAATTTGGACCTCCCAGCCTATGTTCTTTCAATTCATAATTACACACTAGCAATCTAATCCAACTGGTCTTAAAGAATTTTAGAATGGGAGCAAACATCACTTTACTATTAGGTTACATCTCAAGTAGCTGACTACATAATTGATGCACACAAACACAAAGAGAACAAGGACCTTAGTACATGTATACTTTTCAAATGGTGGAACTCAATTCTTCACTCATTGAACTGTGAGAGCGATCTTTAGGTAAAATTGGTCCTATAACCTCAGCAGTCATTCTACACTTGTACGCATTTTCGAGGGAGTAAAGGGTAGGAGGTCCATCAAATTATGTTCATGAGATAACCACCTAATACAAGAAGATAAGGCATATCCTCCTCGCATAAAAATAAATAACATAAAATAAAAAGAAAAACACGAGTCTATAGCATTGCATCTCTGATGGTAGATGTTTATTCATTTACTTTTGAATAAATGTGGGGTGTCCACCAAATTTGATCAACATTTTAGCATCTATAAAGAAGAGGTGTCTTATGGGAAACCTACTGTGGAAAAACATTGGAAAGAAAAAATATTTAGAAAAACGACCCAGACTGTCCTAAAACAAGTTTCCATCCCTGCACAAGAATAACTTGCTTGCCTCTCCATCATGAAAGTCCCATGCCCTCAGACATTGAAAGATACCCTCAACATGTATTCTCCACATATCGCTACTTTCCTTGGAATATCCTCTCATTTCGATTCACCAATACATTGTTCCCACATATCGCATTGAAGGATCAGCCAAACAAAATTTGCTCCCACACTACTCTCTTTGATTTTACTGAAGCTATGAAAAGAGTTCCACATTTTCTGAATTGAATCTAAGATGACCGTTTCACTCCCTAAACATGTTACATTATAATCATGTCCTTAAGGTTTTGCTAGTTCTACATTCAAGAATCAGTTACGATTTCAAATTTATGTGAAATATATAAAACAGAGAACTCCACAAGATAAATAGAGAGATTAGGAGAGTGTGTGTGAAAGAGAGAAAATCATGCCTGCAGACTTGATGGGGGTTCTTCCATGGGAAGGGGAACCATCGTCAGCCATCTCCGTCTGCTCTCTCTCTCTCTCTCTCTCTCGACTTGAAAGAGAAGTCGCTACTCGCTAGTAAAACAAAACTACAAAACCCTACCTGAGTGTCTAAGATGGTCCCAAATCCCCAAATGGGGAGGATACTCCCACCACCTAAATTTTAGACCCACCACCTTCTTAAACCCACGTACTGCCCTTTTGATCTTCTATCAGAACCCACCAACTTATAAATATCCCTCTATGTGAAAATGTTAGGCTTGGTCATTTTTTACTAATTAAAACTTAAATTAAATATTATTTAATGAAATATATGTTTTGGTAAAAAGTATATATCGTTCCATTTCAAGTACCTATGAGCATATATGCTTTGTTGGATCACTTATGAGGACATAAGTATCTAATACACCCTCATCTTTAATACATGAGCATCTTCAATAGAAAAATGGAAATGCTCCACACAAAAGTAAAAGGTGTTCCATCCCCTCCCTCACACATAGGGCTGGTAAACGAGCCGAGCAGCTCGGGCTCGGCTTGGGCTCAGCTCGGTTAAAGCTCGTTCAGGCTCGTTCGATTAGATAAACGAACCGAGCTTGAACAAATTTTAAAGCTCGGTTTCTAAACAAGCCGAGCCCGAGCCGAGCCCGAGCTTAACCGAGCTCGTTAACTAGCCCACCCGATTGCAAAGGCCCACCCGACTGCCCAACCCACCCGAACCCGACTGCTCAGGCCCACCCGAACCCAACACCCAAACCCGATTGCCCACAGCCCAGGCCCACCCGTTACACTTACACTTACCCGACTCTCTCTGTCTCTCACTCTCAACTCTCTCTGCAGTCTCTCAAACCCTAGCCTACTAGCGACAACGAGAGGCGACCAGCGACAACGAGAGGCGTAATCTGTCGGCGTCTCGGCGCTCTCTCTCGGCGTAATCGCTCGGTGTCTCGGCGCTCTATCCCTCTCTCTCTCTCTCTCGGCGTAATCTGTCGGCATCTCGGCATAATCTCTCCGCAACCCCGACGCCGCTCACCTTCCCCGACCACCGCAGCCCGCAAAATCCCCGACGCCGCGATCAACCTGGTAACTTTGTTGTAGATCTAGGGTTTTTTTTGTGTAGATCTAGGGTTTATTTTTTTTTAATAGATTCTATTGTTGTAGCTTTGTTGATTTAGGGTATATGCAAGTGTTTTTATGTTGTTTGAGAACTTTTTTATATCTGGCATGCAATTGATTTGTTGGGGTTGAATTTTTGAATATCTTGAGATGAGTGAAAAGGGTGATGCAGATGCTCTTACAGTGTCTAATTTAAAGTGTCGAGTTTTTTACAGTGTGATTATGTAATCATAGGCTGTGTGTATGTTCAATATTTCAGATATATATAGGTCTAAATGGATGAACATGGTTGGTAACACATCTTGGAAGAACGTACACTTGTGATCGGGTGGGGTATTGATGGCACTATCTGGTCAAAATTTAAAGTTCTTAAAATAGACCATGCTGGTGTTGAATCTTATGATGTTGAATCTTATGCACTATAATGATGTTGAATCTTATGCACTCAACCAATTAGAATACCACAATCATGCATTGGACCATCTGCTGATGTGCACTGCCCATTTTCAGCTTGTTTAGTTTTTGAAATGCTATATGTTTAACATGTATCCATAGTCAAATCTACTAGCCATGATTGTGGTATTAAAAGATATTATTTCAGATATATTATGTTTAACATGTAGCCACTTACTTTTCAAAAAAAAAAAACAGAGGGAGATCCTTACTTCATTTTCATCCATTAAAAGATTTGCAGCCTTCAAATCTCTGTGAATGATATTATTTTGGTGCAAGTAGTTCATGCCCTTGGAAATATCAATTGCTACCTTCAGAAGAGATGGAAGCTTGAAGGACCCCTTTTGTTTATGAAGAAAGTCATAAACACTTCCCCCAGACATGAATTCTGAGAAGAAAATTTGAGCATGGTCAAATCTACCAACCATGGGAACAGAAAATATAATTACAATGAAAAGAGTCATTAACGAACACCCAAATGTTAAACATGCATTGAGATGTTCTGTAGTGAACTACTTATAGGACTGTTCTTTTGAGAAAAGTGCAATCTCCCATACCCTACCCCATCAAAGAAGGGAAAATGTATCTAATCTTTAACTGGGTTACCTAAATACTTTATATGATAGTGCTTTTGGAAAAATGTATTATTGCACCCTTACCCACCCTATCAAAGAAGGAAAACCATGCATACATTCTTTAAATGGGCAACCGTTCCTGTCCATTGATAGAACTATGTGAATCTTATAAGAAACTCATAAAGGATTCAAAGTCTAATTTGAATGGAAAAAATTTTAGGCGCTATGTGCTTGAAGATATTGGTTATACAATAGTCTTTGTTGCAAAATTTTATGGTTGGATATTTATCTTGTTTGGTTTATGTCGTTTAAAATCTAGATGTTTATGTTTGTCTTTGTCTAGGTTTATGCCGACCACTACCAGTCCACCAGATATGGCTTCCATTACTCAACCTGGAGGGGCTCAAACTGGAGAGGCTGCTACAACTGATAGTACCCCAAATGAAGGAGCATCTCAACCTTCTCAAGAGGCATCTCAACTATCTGAAAAGAAAACCACAAGGAAGAGGACATCAAAAGTGTGGGAAGATTTTTCAGTATTAACGGATGAAAGTGGAAGCCAAAAGACAAAGTGCAACTACTGCAACCAGCCATTTTATATGACTCCGGGGGGGCCCACTACCCATCTGTTAAGACATTTGAAGGTTTGCACAGTTCGTCTAGCCAGTATCTCGGGTCAAGGCAGCAAGAAGCAGAAATTGTTGGCTTGGGAAGGGTTGGCAGATGCAATTCATGGCGGAGGGGGGTTAACAAACTACAAGTATGATAAGGACAAGGTAAGAGATATTCTTACTAAGATGATTATTGTGCATGAGTATCCATTTAGAATGGTTGAACATCCCCTTTTTATACTGCTTCTCAAAACACTTAACCCAAGATATGAGCCATTGAAGCGTCAATCTGTGAAGAATGATGTAATGAAAGTTTTTGCAATTGAAAAAGAAAAGTTGAAAGTTGCATTTTCTAGCATTGACAGATTTAGTTTGACTGCTGATTTATGGACATCAAATCAAACCATTGGATATATGTGCTTGACTGGGCATTATTTAGATTCAGAATGGACATTGCAGAAAAGAATTTTAAGTTTTTATTGTTTACCACCTCCACACACTGGCGTAGCCATTGCTGATAGCATCTTTAAGTGTCTAATTGATTGGGGAATTGAGAACAAGGTGTCCACTATCACTTTAGATAATGCATCTGCAAATGATGTGGCTGTTAGAAACTTGAAAGATTATTTTTCAGTGAAAGGAAGCCTTTTCTTTGGTGGAAAAATTTTTCATGTCCGTTGTTGTGCACATGTTTTAAATCTAATGGTGCAAGATGGGTTGAGTGAAATACGGGATGTAGTAGAAAATGTGCGTGAGACTGTCAAGTATATAAAAATGTCTCCATCACGGCTTCACAAGTTTATGGAAATTGTGAAACAATTGCAATTGTCCACTTCTAAGCGCTTAATCCTAGATGTACCTACTAGGTGGAACTCAACATATGCAATGTTAGAGTCTGCCATTGAGTTCAAACAGGTGTTTCCAAGGTACAAAGAAAGGGATCCTAACTACAAATGGTTGCCATCTGATGATGATTGGTCACGTGCTGAGGAGGTGTGCAAGTTTTTAGAGATTTTTAATGAAGCAACAAATGCTTTTTCAGGATGTTCTTATCCTACTTCAAATTTGTTTCTTGCTGAGATTTGGAAAATAAAGGAAATCTTGAATGCAGTGTGTTTGGATACTAGAGATTACATGATTCGAATGTCTGAGAAGATGAATGAAAAATTTGACAAGTATTGGGGGGAGTGCAATCTATTGATGGCAATTGCTGCAGTGTTAGACCCTCGATATAAAATGATGCTTATTGAGTTTTGTTTCCCCAAAATATATTCTACATCAGAAGCAAGGGTGCAAATTGATCTTGTGCGTCATCACTTACATGAACTGTACAAGGATTATGCATCAAAAGATGTGGCATCAAGTAGTGGCAATATCCCTAGTGTTCCTCCCTTTGCTAAGGGGAAAACTAAGAGCAGAAATGAATTTGATTTGTGGGTCAAGCAGTTAGATGTTGTTCAACCAATGAAGTCAGAGTTGGATGTTTATCTGGAAGAAGGGATTTACTTGCCTGAAGATGATGTGAATAATGAGTTTGATGCTTTAGTTTGGTGGAAAGCAAATACACTCAAGTTTCGTAACCTATCGAAAATGGCTCGTGACATACTCTCTGTTCCTGCTACTACTGTTGCTTCTGAGTCTGCTTTTAGTGCAGGAGGAAGAGTTCTTGATTAGTACCGCAGTTCATTGAAGCCCGAGACAGTTAAAGCTTTAATTTGTGCTGGAGATTGGTTACGTACTGATTTTGGTCTTGTTGAGTCATCAAATGTAAGTAATTATATATTCTACATTTCTTCTATTAACATAGTGATTACATAATATGTATCTCATTTATCTTATATGTTATATGTACAGATCGAGGAAGAATTCATGCAAGTTGTCATTGATGGTGGAGAGACTACTACAATGGTATAACTCATTTTTATCTACTACAATGGTATAACTCATTTTTATTTTAAATCTTTAGCATTTTCTTTGTCTGTGTGAAACCATTGTGTCAAAAATCAATTCATTGGTTGAACTTATCCATCTTTTGCTATTTTTTTTGTTCAATGCAGTAATCTATAGGGTGTTGATCGGAGGTGTTCAAGGTGGTTTGGACTCAGTGGACTGTTTATTTATGTGGTGTGTGTGGACTGTTATCTTTTATTCAATATGTTTGTTTATTAGTGTGAACTTTTTGTTAGTGTGGATTCACTGGACTGTTATTAGTGTGGTTGAATTATGTGTGAATTGTTATTAGTGTGGACTTTTTATATGTGGAATGTTATTAGTGTTAACTATTAGTGTGAATTGTTATTAATGTGGACTGTTATTAGTGTGGTTGAATTATGTGTGGATTGTTATTAGTGTTAGTGTGGATTGTTATTACTGTGGTTGAATTATGAAAGGTTGTTTGGTGGTTAAATTATGAAAGGTTATTTGATTAATATGTTGTTTATTTTATGTTTATTTTGAATATGTTGTTTATTAGTGTGAAATTTTGAACACCTATAAATTGTTGTGATTTGTAAAAATTAACTTTTAAAATGCTTTTAAAAAAAAATTTGCTTTTAACGAGCCTGAACCGAGCTTTGGCTCGAGCTCGGCTCGGCTCGTTTAACAAACGAGCCGAGCCGAGCTTCAGCCGAGCTTTGGACGAGCCTACCGAGCCGAGCCTGAACACAAATTTAAGCTCGTAAACGAGCCAAGCCGAGCCCGAGCCGAGCCTGAGCAGACTGAAGCTCGGCTCGTTCGGCTCGTTTACCAGCCCTACTCACACATAGGCATACCATCATCGACAAAAAGTCTCAACCCGTACGCGGCCTACCAACAACAACTCTGTCTAACAAAATTCGACGAAGATAAAGTCAACCCGAAGAACATCCTTCGATGGGGAAGGAGTGGAATGGTTGTATTTAGCTCGACAATGAATCTATTGAATTTTCTTAGCCCCCGTTTAGATTGAGGAATAAGTTATTATGGGATTTATACATATTCCAGGAACAGATAACTTTATCAATGGAATAAGTGATTTTCTGTTTGGTTGTGTTTTTTTATTTCTCATTGAAAAACGTAAGAATAAAGGTTGAGTTATTTGGTTGATGAAAAATAAAATCTGAATAAGATGTAAAAAGTTGATTTGATATGTGGGCCCTATTAATATATAAAAGGTGTTGATAGGTGATTTGATGTGATGAGATGTGATTTTTTTTAATGTGATGGTGGACCCCACTTATCAATGGAAATAATTGAGTATAGCTTATCCTAGGGGTTACTTAGAATTGTTATACTCTCTTATACTCATTTATACTGGCATAATAATATTAAGTTATATCCTGCAAACAAACAGTCATTTTCCCTATCCATTTTTATACCACCCTTATGCCCCCCCTTATTCCACCTTAACCCCCCATCCAAAATGGGGGGTTATAGTGTAACCTCTTTCAGTTATACAATTGGCTACGACGATGAATAAATAATCTGTCAACCAGAAAGGCAGCCATCGACAAACTGTGTCGAATGCGAAGAGCCGAAGACTACCTTTTTTAAAAAAGAAATACGAAGACTGATCTTTTTGACCCAATCTACCAATTTTGGCTCGTTTGGTAATCACATGATACCAATTTTGGTGTCTCCTACCTTATTTACCATCGTTTTATTCGAAGAAAGAGAACGCCCAATGAAACATACATGTTTTATTCAAAGAAAAAGAACGTCCAATGGAACATACATAAACACAGTCAAAGCCTAGAGTGCCAAAGTAGCCTGACAAACAAACTTGAAAAAGAGCGAGCTTTTGGTAATTAAAGGTAGGGGCTTTAAAAGGAGGGATGGTGGGTTAACCCGCCCCGTCCCAAATCCCTCTTACAGATGACTTTATGATGCTGCTCTTATCCACTCCATTAGATTGTCATAGGCGCTTACATCAATCAGTGGTGTGGGCAAGCAGCGGGATTTTTTTTCTTCAAAAAATGTTATACTTACCCTGTTTGGACTAAAGCATAAACTAGGAATACAAGAGAATAAGAAAAAAATTATTTATTTTGTTATAATAAATCTTGATAGTTGAATAGATTAGGATAAAACCCGATAATTATTCTAAGAGCTGTTACAGATCTCCCAAAACCATGACTTATTTAGGAGATCCCCGGTTTATTCCTAGAATATCTAGGTGATGGTGCTTCATCAAATCAAGGATTGGGACGTGTGTTGGACCAGTGCGAGGATGATTTCCTTTCAGGAGGGCCAAATTCATGTGAGGAGTAGTTCTATGTACGGTTTTTTTTTTGTTATCGAGGGATACAATTCATTTTTGTTCTACTTCTCTTTTTTCTCAATGGCTTTGGTATTTTTACCTCTTTTAGGTCATGCTTAGTAGCATGCTACAAGGGGATAATATAATTTAAAAAGTCATAGATTCTTATTCATCACCACTTTTTCTCACTTTATTCAAGATGAATCAAATAATAAAAAAAGTCACTTTTACGTTTCCCAATAATAATAACAGAAAAAACAATCAAACAAAATTTGTTTATTCTACATGGATTATTTATCTATCATAGTATAACTATCATGGGCGAATAACCTTATGTCACAACCAAACCGGGGGGAGGGGGCCAAGGGGGTGGGGGTTAGTCATTTTTACTGAATTAAAAAAATCTCCAACATAGTATGTACTTCGTTACCGTGAGGGTCAGGGCTAATGAGGTATATGAGACTGTAAAAAAATATTGTAAAAACACTCTTCATTTATTTATTTATTTAGGTGGGGGTGTTATTAATAAGGATTTAAAAGATGAAAAATAATTGAATGTTCATACATTCAGTCCATTTTATAATATGGACGGCAATATCCACGTCAGCCATCTTGTTTTTTTAACCCTCTCATTCACGTCAGATTTGGCCACGTGAGCCCAAAAATTTCATTTTCCTTCCAAAATGAATTTTATTTTTCCTTCAAAACATGACTTATTTTAGTGGAAATCAAGTAAAAGAAAAAGTCATTTTCGTTTTTATTTTGGAATTTATTTTGGTGGGAACTAACGACATTTATTTTTCTAACTCCACTCCCATCGATTTTGTTCATTTTGTGCTTCATATATAAGTTATTTCAACATTCTTGTGAAGATTCAAGTAACTTTACCTCTATTTCAACATTCTTCCTTTTCAAGTAATTTTTTTAATGTTGAAATAGTTCATTTGTGGAAGTTTGATTCTCGCAACATCACGATAAGCAGCATTTGTACTCGTACGTGTTCGTTCCCATAGATGGCGCCAAGATGGAGGGAAAAATTTTGAGTAACCGGATTCGGGTTGTATGATCATTTCGCTCTACTGCTCGTCCGACTGATGGTGCAGATCACCGGTGTACCAAGACCTTGAGCGTTGATGGACGGGGTGGAGGTGACCTGCAGAAGGTTTTCCGACGCCCAAGTCGGTACATGTAGTATTTAGGGTTTTGTATAATAAGATTTCATATACCTTAAATGTAAAAACTAATTCCCTATTTATAGTATGATCGTTCACCCCATGGATCGACGTCTGGATTTCTCTCTGATCATGTCATACTCTAGAAGATTTGTTGGATCTGTGTGGATCTCCTTCAAATCTCATTTATGTGGGATATGGTCCAATCTGACTTGAGTTGGACCTGGTCGTCGGATGCATGTGGACAAGAGGGTCGTGCGTGCGGATTGTCGATCGATCAGATGGTTGAAAGGTCAAACACATGGCATGATGTCATTGAGCTGGGCCAGAGCCGGCCCTGGGGGTAGGCGACCAAGGCAACTACTGCCTAGGGCCCCTATCCCCAAGGGGCCCCAAATCCCTAAAAATATGGATGTATTAAAACTATTTGAATATTTTTAGAATTTAAAATTTAAAATTTAATTCTTTTCTCAAGGGGATATTATCTTTTCAATATGTATTTTTAAATTTTCTTGTGTTTTTATGCATAATTCTAATTTATATCTTCTATTTTTTTAATTGTAATTTGGTTTAATTATAGGCGACCAAGGCAACTAATGCCTAGGGCCCTTATCCCCAAGGGGGCCCCAAATCCCTAAAAATATGGATGTATTAAAACTATTTGAATATTTTTAGAATTGAAATTTTAAAATTTAATTCTTTTCTCAAGAGGATATTATCCTTTCAATATGTATTTTTAAATTTTCTTGTGTTTTCATGCATAATTCTAATTTATATCTTCTATTTTTTTTAATTGTAATTTGGTTTAATTATAGGCGACCAAGGCAACTACTGCCTATGGCCCTTATCCCCAAGGGGGCCCCGAATCCCTAAAAATATGGATGTATTAAAACTATTTGAATATTTTTAAAATTGAAATTTTAAAATTTAATTCTTTTCTCGAGAGGATATTATCCTTTCAATATGTATTTTTAAATTTTCTTGTGTTTTCATGCATAATTCTAATTTATATCTTCTATTTTTTTAATTATAATTTGGTTTAATTATTTTTATATTTGGAGTTTTTTAGTTATTTTGTTTAAAAAAGTTATCCATTTATTTCTTTTTATCCGTTTTTAGTTTTTCATAACTCATTTAAATTTTTAATTATATAGGAATTTAGTTTTACATTTGAATGTATGAGGAATGTAATCTTTTCATTAACAGATCCCATATATTAAGGAGTTTGTTTTTGCTTTTTTTTATTGTTAGTTAAAAATGAAAACTTAAATAATAGTTATTCGTAGTGTGATTAATTGGGTTATTACTCATTATATTTTTTTCATATATATTCTTTGGGGTCCATTTCATGAATTTTCCTAGGGCTCATTCCAGTTTGATAAATCTTAGGCTGGCCCTGAGCTGGGCATCGACGCAGAGCCGACTCATTTAAACAAGCCCGACCGTGGGCCCAAGCCTGCAGGCCTGTTTGCATGTATCCCTGGGCCCAGGGCCCATGCCCTGCCCACGAGGTCGGGCCAGGGCTTTGGGCCCGTGGGCCCAAATTTTAAACAAGTTTTTTTTTTTTCATTTTTAAGTTGTGCATTTGTATATTAATGTTAAAGTAACATAAAAATTAATTGAATGTGTTATATTTATCAACATGTTTACATCCATTGGATTTTCAAATTTAAAAGATAAAATTAATTAATTAGTTAAGAAACTGCATCATTACAAGACATGTACATCCCAACTAGATTGACACCTACATATATATCAATCATTTGCATAATTCTACCTTAATTCAAATAAAAATTACATAAAATTATTAAAAACATAGACCGTCTGATCACCCATCCATAAGGGTATCGATAAATCGCATACTCGTCAATTCATCTGTAAGTTGGGATTCTTGCTCAGCTTATTGCATACTTTCATTTGCTAAATCCGAGTCCTTCAAACAAATCAATGCATCAATAGTGTCTTCACTCAAATTACTTCTATTCTCTGAAATACCACGACCACCATCTTCTGATGCAACAATAGAAACCAGAGTTGTTGGTATATCACGTGTCATGATAGAAAGTATAACATACCTTGATTCTTGTGCTTTCCACCATGACAAAATATCAAACCCTTCGTCATCATATGTTTCAATGACTTGTTGATCAAGATAATGATGTAAATCATATGAACTTGAAGCAGAAGAACTAGATGACAGTTTTCTACTTTTAAGAAAAGCAAGAGGTCCTACATAAGAGGTGGACGAAAAGCTCAAAGGCTGCATTGTATATATTGTTTGATCTACACCTACTATTGTTTTATAATGTTCATATAATTCAAATAATTTAGATTTTACAAAATTAATATTGGTTTGACGTGTATCATCATCATTATATATAACTTCTATCCATCCTTCTAATGCCTCAATTTTTAATATAGGATCTACAATAAGAGCAAAATAATATATTAAGGGTACCATTCCCTAATATTTATCAAATTTTATTTTCATTACTAGTAAAAAATTATAAAAAATATCATTGTAATTATCATAATAATTATTAAATGTTAAACAAATAGTACATAATTGCATAACTATTACACAAGAAGAAGTTGGATAATAAACACCACAAAAGATTTTTGTAGAATTTTTAAAAATATCTAAAAAAATCTCTAATAAGTTTAGCCATTGCCCAATTGTAATCATCAGGGCAGATAAAGTGTAACATATACAAATTTAAAACTCTTCCATATTTTGTAGCAATTTGTAAGAAATTACATGTGGAATTCCATCTATGAGATACATCATTATTAATATTTTTCTTTTCATAGACAAATCTTTACAATATTTAATATATAATTCATGTCTAGCTTGAGAAGAATTAATATTTCGTACTATATCTTTATTTTTTTAATTGAAAGTGATAAAGCGATAAACCATCTGGTACAATTAAATTTAAAATATGTGAACAACCACATACATGAAATAAATCATTTTGAATCGGTGCTAAAGATAAGTAACGTTTTAAAAACTCTTCACTTACATCATTATTTAAAGCATTGTCTAGTTTGATTAAATTTTTTTTATTTTGAATATCTCAACTTACTAATTCTTCATGCATTGTATTTGCAATTGTTAAACCAGCACATGGGATTCCAAGCATTTTAAAAGATATTATTCTTTTATTTAATTTCTAATCTTGATATGTATAATATGAAATTATAGATTAAAAAAACCAATATTTTAAATAGATATCCATGAATCTGAAGTAAAAGAAGTATTACCTTCATAATTTTGAAAAAAGCTTTTAATTTTTCTTTTTAACTAAAAAACATTTTATTACATCTCTTTTAGCGGTGGAAACCAAAAAACCAATATATTGTGGTGCTAAACCTGTTTGTATCATTCTAATAAAATCATATTTTTTCTACAAAAGTAAATGTGGTTCAGCTCTAATTATATAATCTATTATTTCTTGACATGCACATGCTTCATCATAACTATAAGCAGTTAAATTACCACTAGCATTTTTATTTAAATAGCATTTGATATCTAATATCAATTTTATTATTCACAAAGCATTTACCACTTAAGATGACTAATACCATGAGATGATGTTGCACCTAAAAAGTTTATTATACAAACAATTGCTTTTTGAATTTTTTTCCATTTTTCATAGTTTAATTAATTAAAAAAAATCCCAAATAACATATTTAGTTTTCCTAGATGAATATGAAAGAATTACCCCTACAAGCACTATTACCCACCCAATCCGATAGAAAGAGACCGATCAAATTTGATTTTGTCCAAACTTCAACACAGTTGGAACCCAAGACCCTCCGATTGTCTGTTCCATTTTGGGAAGGAAACTTTGAGTTGAAGAGATGCTGAACAACCTGGATTGTATTTCCCTCCTTAAATCGAAGCAAACTTCTCAACAGTATCAAAACTTTGATAAATTATTAACAACAATACAAATTTTGATAGAAGTGCCCAGGAGAAGGTTTCTCAATCCTATATTCCAGCGGTTATCTGGTCCATTTGGCTGACTAGAAACCATTCAGTTTTCTGTGCGGGAGTGAGCTCGATCAACGTTGTGGGCGGGAGTTTTATTATTGGGAGTTAGTCCTTTCGGGGCATTGGTGGCCCTTTCGGTTACAACAAGTAGGGTTTATACTATTCTTGTAGGGTTGAGAGGGCTTGTATTTACCTTTTAATTTGGGCTTTCTCTCTAATTTATATAAATTTGAGGGTTAAGGCTACCTTTTCATCAAAAAAAAAAACAAATTTTGATTAAAATAAAAAAATCCTAGACTAATAGCTTAAGATAAATAAATAGATTTTCTACTAGTCTTATATAAATGAAAATGGTTAGTGATTTTCCCATGCATGGCGAAAAGATGTTACCGCGGAAACATACGCGAAAATTCTTGTAATAAAAAACAAAGAATTACCCAAAAATAATAATAATGTATACATACGTGTACACAACAATATATAGCCGCTTGAATTATCACAAAAAAAAAGATAAAAAAAGTACAATCAGAAGGGAAAAAAAACAATCGGAACAAGTACAACAGAAATCACTTGATAATCGTTCCTCATCCATTTGACGATATATGAGTGGTTGGTCAATAGCTGAACCGCCCGGGGGATCAAAGTATGAAAGCTAGGGATCAAAGTATGAAAGCTAAAATGATACAGTCTTTGTTTTGACAGTCACATGAACATTATGATTATCAAGGAACCATTTTAATTTTAGGGAGACGGGCGATTTATTTTGATAGATGGTGGTGGGGTTTATAAAACAATAGTATTTGTTAGAATCGGAGTAGAGGGGGGGGGGGGGGGTTTGATTGAGTAGAAGGCTTCTTTTTTAGAATCGGAGTACTTAGAACTCTTTTTTACTGGTTCTTGATTCACATATTTTCTTTTATGTTTTGTATGCTTGAGCTTTCATCAAATTTTAGCAATAAAATTAAAGCGTCAGCCTATCATTTCATAAAAAAAAACCATCATACATATAAAACTTAACCAACTCCAATGTCAATAATCATAACATTTATTTGGAAAGTCGAAATAGACCAACTCTTTCCAACAAAACCGAGAAAGGAAAACTCAAATGGTTCTTAACATAGATAATATATTCCTGGCCCCTAATTCAAGTCAGTCAACAATATCTGATAATTGACCCTCAAAAAATGGGCTGTACGAGATGCTTTTTCAATACTTACTGTATAATCCCATGTGGATGAGATTATTTTTATTACCTGAGAAGTTTTGGTACCCTTCATTTCTTCGCCGGTGTAACTTGTCAAAATCTCTACCAACTTAGGACTCAGAATTTTCCCTATGATGCAAGGAAACAAGCATTTATAAAAACAACTTGTCACCTCTTCCAAAATATCAATGAAGACTGCAAATGTTTCAAACTGGAGACATCAAAAAGCTCCATGAACCTCTGATCAGAAACCCTTGCTTTGGCAGCAGCAAAACGTTGGTACTCATCAAAAATTGAAGAGAGACACCATCTCTGCAGTTTTCTTAAACATCCTACAACACACCCTGTCCGATGCTGGAAAAGTAGAACAGTGAGTGAAAAAAAAAGTATTAAAAGAGAATATAAATAATAGTGTATGTACCTTTCCTCGCTTGCAATGAATTAAAAGCGGATGATTGTGAACATCTGATTCAAAAACACATTAGATGTAAATTTAGCAATAGAAATTTATATAAAGTCTAAGGGTCTCAAAAATTATTAGGCATTTTTAGTAAATACCAAGGACAACTTTAAGAGCCTCACGAATGGTATCATCTGGAATGCTCACAAATGGCTCCTGCATGCAATTTGGGCATCTTTCAGTGTTACTAATTATGCTCCAAGGAAACGTATATTATGAATGTGATACTTATTAAATGCTCTGGAAAAAATCTGTTTACATGAAAAGATATGCAGCATTTGTTAAGTAAAATATAATTCCAAATCAAATACATCTAAAATCTGAATGCATAAGCAAATCTTAAAGTCAGTGTACTTTTTGTAATGGAAACCGATATATCTTGAACGTGAGAAAGACGTCAGGAGATCTGATATTTGGAACATGAAGATAGGCCATTTCAGTCCATACAATGGTAAAATTGTGCTTACAGCTCACTCGTTAGTTTCTGGAATCAGTACAATCATATCTGGAAATGATTCTGTTCTCTTTGTACATGCATTTACTGTTATGAACACTAGTGTCATCTTCAACTCAAAAAGCTGCAGAAAAACATCCTCACGACATAAGAAAACCACCACATCTTGTCTAAAACACACCCTATATAATTATATATTGATACACTAACAATCACCCTGAGGGATTTGATCAGCAAACATTATTGCACTGTAAATTCCATGAAAAACTAATCCATGCTCTTAGTTTATCCTTTGATTTGCGTTCACTATCTTCAGCATGCAGAATAACAACTGGAACACATGTCCCTGCATCGGACTTGGACATTGACAAATTATGCTAAGCACAACAATTTTGGAATGGTTGATGGGATAAAGAAGTAACATGCTTTGATTTTTTTTGGTAAGTGTGATATGCCTTGTTGATTTCTCCTTGAGTCTGAATTGAGGTGCTTCTTGGGCGGGGATGGTGGGGGGTGTTTCGGTAGATAATCTCTCTCTGTGCCCTATTGTTTTGTTTTTGTATCTCCTCCTCCTCGAGCGGGGATGGTGGGGGGTGTTTCAGTAGATAATCTCTCTCTCTCTCTCTCTCTCTGTGCCCTATTGTTTTGTTTTTATCTTTTGTATCTCCTCCTCTCACCCCCCCCCCCCCCCCCCCATCTGGACTTGTAATTGGAATTTAAGTGCCGGTGAAGATCTACCTTTTTCCAAAAAATAAAAAAAAACAAAAAAAAACATTCCCCTCAAGACTGCTTAAGTCTTGCATTCAATTTTCCAACATCATCACGGATCTCATATTTCTTCCGCACATGTGATTGAATGTGCTGCTAAGTTCACTGAAGAAACATACATATACATAACTACATCCTCATCTATCCTACGTCATCATATGCGGTTGTTGCCTTCTATCTGCAGAAAAATCTGATCCATAAAAGGCAGCATGACCATTTGCTATATTGTGGCCTTACAGCTATACTTCTCCCTCCAGTTAAGCAGATAGTTGATGATCACTTGAAACTTCAACTACACAACTCCACATGACTGAACTTAAGCTATACTTCATCCTCTAGGAACTTAAGCTATCTCTTGATAAAATCTGTGTCATGGCTATTTTAAAGGCGACTTTCAGGATTAGTTTCTAAAACTAATTTTTGGTTGAGTCCAACCTCCACTGAAACTGCATCTGCAGTTACAAAATTTAGTCCAACTAAGTAAACCACCAAAGAACTCCTTTTATTTCCAAATCAGTTCACAAATCCATCATTATAATCAACAAATGCAAGGTTGTCTGAACATAGATTGCACCACGCTCTTCCATCTTGACATTAATGTCCAAAATTCCATATCTTAAAAAGGATGGAGAACTGTAGCAAACATATAGCGGATTTGTTCACAAGCATTGCTCAAACATATAACGGATCTTTAAATATTTCTGATGGGACTGCTATATATACCCCTAACAATGCCTTTTCCAACTGTATCCACTCTATTGCAGGCCTATACAAAGTAAATTAATGGAGCGATTCTTTCAGATATACTTAAGATTCCCATAGTCAACTAAATTGGAAAAATTGTCCCCAGTCTTCCTCCCATGAAGTCAAATTAGTCACTTAAATTTCGGTTTTTCATATAAATTTTTGTTCCACCTAAAGAATCTTAAATCTAGGATACACGACTCTCTAATTTATATTATTTGACAGCAGTTCTCCCCCAACATTTTTCATTAAAATCTGTAAAAAGAAAGTATACCCAGGCAAAATACATCTGAGCAAACAGTAGTCTGTCCTTGCCAATTACTTCCCATAATGACCATAATCTTCTCTGGTTGTCTTCTGCATCTTCCTACCAGTGTTGACATGGGACACTAGTAATGAGCATCAGTATGTTCCCAGACGTTCAATATAGCATCCTTACAAAAAGAAAGAAAAAGAAAAGAAAGACAGTAAACTTGAAAAAAAAAAGTTTCTACCATGAAAAACACACAATTTTTTTTTAACAAAAAAGGTGGATATTTACTAAATTCATTTAAATTAGTAAAAATCCAAAAAGAGTAAAAGATGTCCCTCAACAAAGATAACAAAAAGAAAAAAATATATAGAACAATAATTACACTACCACTATTAAGTTAGAAAATGCCTTTCCCTGTCCAGAATCAGCATCTTTGCTTGCAAAATGAACTACGACTATCAATCAAGCCAAACTGCTGCTCGGCTTTGGCTCAGTGGAAAATTCTTTCAAGCTTGATTATTTATCAAATGAGCCAAGATCAAGTCTCAGTTAAAGTTCAATTCACAATTGAGCTGAACTCAAATTGCATTAGGTTTGGCTTGACTAAAATTGTTTAGGCTTGATAAATTATAAATATAGTAACAGATAACCTTTAATAAAAATTCTTCATATTAAAAAATATTATCCAAGTTAATGATATAAAAAAACTTTAAGGTACATGAATCTTAATTATACACATTATAGATGACATGTTAAAATTATTTGTAACGTGCATATATTATTGAAAGTTATTAAGTGCTAGGAAGGTACATGCTGCCTGAACTTTATAAAATTCGATTACACTCAAGATCGACTTGATTTCTATTAAAACAAGCTTGAGCAGTCTGGTTTTGCACTTGGTTCTTATAAAGGAAATCTCAAGCTTGGTTAATTTTTAACAAGTCAAACTCAAGCAGCCCAGTGTTTAGCTCGGCTAGGCACATTTAAATTCCTACGTAAAAGCTCCAAATTATTGAATGGTTGGTTCAACATTCAATAATTGGAGATAAATAAGAAGTAGATGAATCTACAAATAAAGAGATCAATACAAAGAAAGAAATTTCTTCTTTGCATGTAGATATTGCCTCTCGCAATTCTTAACTCTTCCCAAAAGAAAGAAAAGCAATATAACATACTTTGGTCATAACATTGTTCTTGTGTATAACTACAAGGATATAAACAGAATATGAAACATGCTCAGAAACGCCTTAAGCCTGCTGAAACTCAGGTGTTGGAGACCAACTTTCCACAAAATCTAATGCTCAGGTCATCATAATCATAATATAGTTCGGAAGCGGTGATTGATTTCATCAAGAAAAAGTAGAACTTGAACCTTTTTTCCATTCTCAGAAGACAAGTATAGTCTATGTAAACTTTGTTTGCATTCTATATGAAGCTCGGTAATGCAGAATTACCCAATTTTTTTAATTTTAATATAATAATATAATTGATCAATGAGAGTCAAATATGCAAAAATTCTCAAATATGACATTGAATAGAAATGACAGTAAAACCTCAAGGAATGGGGTGCAATAAAGAAGCACATGAATGACGTTCAATTATCTAACAAAGAATTCAACAGCTTTGCATAATTGACAACAAGCCTCAATGCCACCACTACATATATTTAAGAGGGAAAAAACATGCAGTCATCCTCATTCCAATGAGTCGATGAATAAGTTAACGAAGTAAAAAACACAAATATAGTACAAATACGTAACCAACCTAACAATAATTCCATGAAAATTGTGAAAAAATCAACCATAACTTTCTAACTTAAACTACCTATTATTGGGAAGATTTGTATAACATAACAACACCCCCCCCCAACCTTTCTAATCTGGCATTCCATAACTTTCCTAAACATCCCACGCAAACAAATCCTGA
The DNA here is from genome assembly GCA_030737845.1 of Acorus calamus. NCBI lineage: Eukaryota > Viridiplantae > Streptophyta > Magnoliopsida > Acorales > Acoraceae > Acorus > Acorus calamus. Next base: position 25,868,596 of record CM060865.1, on the reverse strand, counting down.
TTTCCATATATCAATATTTGCATTTAAAGGAATCTCGTTAAAAATATAACATGACACATCCATCCATGCATAGTGGCAATGCAGGATTGTTCTAATCCATCAAAATTGCCTTTTTTAGAGAAGCTGGTTGTGATTCTATTAATCTCTTTGGCCTAGAGAGCACAGTTATATGTCAGACAATGAGTAGCACATTTACTTGGGTAATCCGAGTGTCTGACAGAGAAGGTTTTATATTAATTTTATTAATCAAGGTAAAAAGTTGTCAGAGAGGGTTTCATGAAAATATTCATTACCAAGAATCAAAGTGCTGTGAATCTCAAGGATGAATAACAATATTGAGACACCTGGATTACAAAACTTAAATTATAGAAATACTTTCAGCAATCAACTACCATAAGATCATCCCCATGTGCCTAGGGAGAAACTCTTGTATCAGGTTTTTTGTTACCTTCTAACAAAATCAACCGAGGTGCTTGTGGAAAGTTATCCGCACTTCACACAACACAAAGGAAGGAAAACATAGTTAAATAGACAACTACATCTGTGTTTCTTAGAAGATTAAATTATCTGTAAGTCAAAAGAAATATTCTCCGTGACCACTTAAAAGAAATATCCTTCACTTTCAATTTAGATCATCAACCACAGAGGTTATTGTGCATACAAGGGACCTTTAGAAAGAAAACAATGATTATGAAGGGAAAACCACATGGACATACCACCATGGTTGGTTACAAGCATTCAAACAGAGGAATCCATGCATTCTACTTAGTTCAAATGTCAACTCAATCTAGGATTTTTTTATATGGAAAGCACATCTAATCATTGAGAGTCACAAATCTCTCTCTATGTTGAATGATCAGAAGGCGTTTGAAATATGTTTGGAGACAATGATGCATGATAGCAGTCAACTGAGTAGGGTATATGCATGGTAGTTATGAACTAATGAAAACAAAAAATAAACTTTAGAAGAAAAGGTGTAACAACCATTAAAGGGTTCAACAGAAAATATAAAGAAAAAAGACCGCAAATAATTCAATCGATTGAAAAGTAAAGAAGAATCCAAACAACTGTATCAATCACTTTCACCATCTTCCATTTGATAAGTCAATTGTTCTCTGTAGAACACCTGGGGCCCTGCTCGTGTTTCTGATGTTTTTTTTTCCCCGAAGCCAGAAATGAATCGGCTCCGAGCTACAAGACCTACTACCCGAATAAATAAATAAATTCTGATCAGCCAATTGAGTAAGCCTAATTAACCAAGACAAACAGAACTACAAAATGCCCTGCCAAATGCTCAAATGCATAAAAAGATTTTAAAAAAATTCCGAAAATGATTCATTAAATAGCACAAGAAATTATAATTATACTTATAAAAAAACACAACCACCATCAATTCCAAAACCCACAAACCCCTCCAATGAGTCTCAATCCAGTCAAGCCAGGTACCATCAGTACCATCAGTATCGAAACTGCACAGCCTATGAATCGAACTGAGCAAACACAGCCTATGAATCGAATTGCTCAGTTCGATACTGGTGGCACTGATGGTACCCAGGCCTCACTGGATCCAAGTTGCCCTCCAACATAAAAAAAAACCAATCCAACAAATTAAAAAAGAAAAGAAAAGAAAAGAAGATTACCTTGCCCCCTTCCATCCCGAACTGAAACAGCCGAATTCCGTTCTCCTCAAGAAATCCCATATTCGCTTCCGGGTACGGCTCCGGACACAGATACCTTAAAACAATAACAACAATAACAACAACAACCACTCCAAACAACAGAAACAAAACCCCAAAAAAACACAGAAACAACAACAGAGAGGCCTCACAGGATGGACCGAAGCTTTAGGGTTTCCAAGAACCCAAAGTTGGCGACGTCAGGAAACCCGGACCGGAAACCCCGACGTCGACCATGGCGAAATTGAGCGGCGGCACGAACAGCTCCTCCTCCTCTTCCGACGACGACGAAGATCCATAGACGTCCACGATTTCTCCATCACCGCCGCCGCTGTAAGATTCGGATTGCCTTCCCATCTCTTTCAAGGCCATGTCAAGCTTCATCGACTGCTTTTGAAGGGGGGATCTTTGGGATCCTTAGAATCAGAGAATGGAAGACTTTCTCTCCGATGTTGAGAGAGAGAGAGAGTCTGAATAAAAAGAGAGGGAAAAGGTGTTGGAAGGAAAAAAGAGAGAGAGTGGGACGTCTGAGTCAATATTCAATAACTACAACGTGTCATTGCGTCTTTCGATTGGTTTGGGGACTCTTATAGTCTTATGTGATGCATTTGAACGTGGTAGATTTTATTTTTGTTAGGTGATTATGAAATGCAAAATCATTGGTTTTCTTTATGAAGGTGATTCTTTCTTAGAAAGGTGGCTGAACCTGGGTTTTGGATGCTTTGAATCTGGATTTTCTATAATGTGGGGATGCGTGGTCTTCTTATTCTGGGTGCAGTTCTCATGGAATACATCAAACCATTTTTTAGCTCAATATTTAATGTGGGGATCACATGCATTTATTTAGATGTCATATATGATAAATGAAGAATCTTAGTATAAAATTACGTGACCCCAAAATGATAAAATAGAATTAAAAGTTAGACTAAAAATATTATTAAAAGTGATATTTTTCTTTTATGAACTTGTTAAATATCCTAAATTTTAGATCTCATTTTACTAGTTAGTTTAAGGATTTTTTTTTAATGATTCTTTTATAGAAAACATGAATGATATTCTTATAATTAAAGTATATTTCACATGTGATTTGTAATATTTTACATAAATGATTTTTTATATATATAAATATCAATTTATGAGAAATTGTTGAATAATAATTTGTATAGCTGATACAAATTTTTCAAAGGATTTGTTGGTGGATATTATTTTTCAAATAATGATCCGTTATATGTAGTTCTTATTTTCAGTGTCGCATGTTGTCTTATATATTTATAACAAACATTCTCAAACTCGGTTATTTTTACCTCTCTTTCTTCATCTACCCCTACTTGCTATTTTACCTCTCTTTCTTCATCTATCCCTACTTGCTTCTTCATATCTAACCTTATTTAGTTATATATAGTTCATCTTATTTTTAAAAAATATATGTGTTTTTGCTAGATAAATGATTGTTTATTTTATTTATGTAAGTGATATATGAGTATTGCAAGCTTATTAGCGTGCCGAATCCACTTTCAAAAACTAACATTATCCTTACATTACAGCCTAAGGAAAGCCTTCTTCTTGAGGCACACTAAAACAATAAATTCACAATGAGATATTTTCCGCCCTCCATTTTGATTCTCCCCTCCCCCTCCACAAATCACAACCACTAAAAAAGTCAGCGTATGACCCACGTAGGACCCATAGATTACTATGGGATTCACTTGGAAAAGGTTTGGCTCACCTCCTAAAGTTAGTCCTTATTCAAATTTATACTTAACTTTTATTAAAAATTTAAATAAAATGTTCTGGTCTTTCTTGACTTTTTTATAGGTATAGGTATAAATATAAATAAATTATTTAAGAAAAAAAAAATGGATGGTCTCCGTTTTCCCAATGAAAAAGGATTTTGTTTAGGTTTGATTGTTAACATTATTATAATCGTAATTGTTTATAATATAGGTAGAGTTAAAAATTAGGAAGAATACAGAATAGTACATTCTAAAGAATATGCTGTGGGCACCGTCTTTGCATCTCCGCATCGCCCGTGCGCCACGTACTTCGATTGTCGCATTGTGTGCCTTTTTGCCTTTTGGAGTTTTTTTTTTTAATTATTATTGGATTGTGGGGGTACATTTTGAATGAATTCTTTTCCCTTTTGTTTTTGTTGCTGATGGGGGGTGGCACAAATGTGACATCCAGTAGATTCTCCACCTTGCAATGCCTCAAGCCTTCTTTTATTTAATAAAAAAATCAGACCTTTTTTTTTTGACATATAATGCACTCAAGCCTATGTGGTTGCTGTTGAGTTTTTTTCTTCTTTTTATTGTTATTTTTTTCTTTAGGAGAGACATTGGCTAGACTGGATTTAAGATTGGCATGATGAGATGGTGCCCCAGGTGTACTTCCAAATTGAACCCTTATTATATTTTTTTTTCATGTTTCATATCTCAAAAAAATTGATTTTTTTAAAAAATTATTTTTATTTTTTACAAGTCTAAGGAACAAAAAATAACATACTTGCTTAAATATTGCAGGGACCATTTTCTGGTTCCAATAACATCATATCACGTGTCTAACCATCCTAGATGTTGAGCTCTTAGGCATTTTGTCACGTGTCTAACCATCCTGAATATCATGTCACGTGTTTCTAGTTCCAATAAACGAACTTTTTGGCATTTTGAACAAGCTCCCTAAACGCCGACCTTTACTACAGATAGAATGTTATATCTGCCTGGTTAAGGAGTTTCCCCTGATAAAAGCTCCTGACCTCGTTCAGCCTGAGGTTGACGCCATAAGCAGTGTTTTGGGCAACGATGTAGATCAAGGTGCGGTACACCTTTAGAACGAACTAGAGGGCGAGGATACTGAAGAAACTCAAAAATTCCATCACCAGCAGTGGCAATGGAAAAGAAAGTCTTCCGACGTCGATATGACTGGAGTACAACTTCAGGGTTTCTGGATCGGGATGTGGGGGCAACTCTCCCACATACTCCTCGACGTGAACATCATTGAAAAGCGAGCCATTGAGTGACGAAAGAAGGAATGGAAGCTGCACAAGTTGAGAATGGAGAAGGGAAGCAAAGTCTCTCGTGATAGAACGAAATAGAGATGAAAAGAGAAAAGAAAGAAGAAGGAAAATATATATACGTAAATGAAATCTGAACCGCTGTCGCCACTTGGGAAGACGAGGCGGCAAACTTAAAATACCTAATGGAGTTTTGAATTTGTCACTAAATTCGGGGAGTGGTCTAAGGAGCACCTGCCATGTTACAATCAACGAAGGATCAGCACAAAGACCCAGGCACCTTTACATCTCATCATGACTCACCAGAACCACGAAGTGAATCTATTCGTATCCCGACCCCGGCTAACAAAAGATTTGGTCTTATCATTAGTAAGATTTACTTAAGATTTGTTCTTCTATCCTCCCGATTCCCGAAAAACCAAAAGAAAGGGGTATTTGTAGAAGAGCAAATATGAAAGTATTTGAATAAGGAATAAAGGTACATGAATTAATTAGAATAAGATAGAGATATTATACTAAATAGGCCCATCAAGGAAGATCGACAGAACTAATAGTGTGACCCGATAAGGAGGCCCATTCAAGAGAGGCCCTACTGCCTAGCCCATTACATCTTACTATGGGTACGACACTATCCCAGGTCAGAGCCATGCTGCATCTATACAATTTCCCAGTATTTGTGTATATGAGACATGCATTTCATCTATAACAACTTTCAAATCATTGATAAACTCAGTCACTACTATAATAAATAAAATTGACACACTCAGTCCATTTTGTAGTTTTATCTACAACCCAAAAATGATCCTGCAACTGCTTATACACTTTGCTATAGAGTGCATATTGTGATAGTGCAGTTTATATTCCACTAGCATAGCGTATAACATTTGTAGAAATTTTTTGAGCCCAATGGCAATGCTTCACGTATCCGCGGCCCATGACCCGTTATCGAAGGCCCATAACTTGAATGGCCCATGACCCGTGAATCTGGTCAGACGGCCCATTCATATCTAACGACCAGCAAGTCAGAATCTGGGATCAAATGTCAGATTATATATTTGATTTGGGGCTATCAATGACTAATTCTCCAATTCCCTCAAATATATATCAAGTCCCCCCTGATGGAGAACCTCTTTCCATCCCTCCAATCAGTGAGAGCTCTACTGTCTATCTTAGGGCACCCACAACACTCTACAAATAATCAACTCTCCTTATTGGGATATGTGAGAAATCTTTTTCTACAATGTAACCCTAAATTTCATTGGCTAACTTGAGCATTGGAGAGTCTTTTGCAAGTCACCCCCACCTCGTTTCTTCGGTGTTTAAGGTGTGGGACCACCAGCAACCATGCGGTACCTGTTGGAGGATAGCGGAGCGGATAGATCTTATAATCCAAACTCGGTTCATCAATTTTTATCCTTCTAGCTTGGCGCTGTCAGTGGGATTTGAACACGAAAGCCTAGCTCGTGACCATGTCTCTTAGAAAAAATCCTCTGACTATGCCCACTTTAATGATCCAATCGATTCATGGGAATCCCTCGTCTCAACCTAGCGTGATGTCTGATGTGGTACCACCACCGAACGTTCTCGACTTGCAGTAGTGCATCAACGAGGCCCAATTTTGGATCAAGTAGTCGGACTGTGAGGTGGAAGAACTCCATTGCGCCCTGGACGCGGTGCAGTGCAAGAACGAACGCCTCCAAAATAAGCGCAATAAATCTCCAGTCCCCAAGGATGAACGGACCAATCCACCGCCTGCTAATGACGACACCCCGAGCAACGGCCGGGTGGTATAAGTGGCTTCTCTTGTTATATTTTCCTTTGATACATTACATGTCTGCGTGAGCATGTTACTATTATATTATTTTGTGTATAAATGTATTAACGAGATGATGAAGGTACACTCAGTGAGCGTGTTGTAGCTCACCCCTCATTTTTCCGACATTTCATATTAGCTTGAGGAAGTGTCGGAGATTAGAATTCGTGGTTGGAGTTAGGAGATCGTGTTTGTTTGTTCGTTCGTAGACTCGTTGCATCGTAGGTCTTCAAATAAGGCCTCTTTGTTGGCATGTAGTGGATTCCTTAGACCCTAGTTTATTTTCAGTGTGTTAGATGTAACCTCACGTGTCCTCGTCTGTGTTTAGGATGAGTTATTAGTTTGATATCGATTATATTATGTCGTCACTTGGTTGACTTGATTTATTTAATTGTCTTTGAATGATTGAAGTTAGAGTTTTAATTTAGAAGCTCTATATATATTTTGAGGATTTAAGTTAATGCAACTGGATTTCATGCTTCAAAATAGAGTCATGGATTTCGGGCGTTATAGAGTGGTATCAAAGCGTCAGTTCAACCCTCGGACTGTAGGTTATGGTTACCTTAGGACATTAGATTTCCCTATTAGGGTTAAAGATGTAAGATAAAACAAATAGGCATGCATTGCATATAGTTTACGTTCTAACCATGTATTATTTTATAATAGGTTACTTAAGATGGTAACCTACAACATGTTGCATCAAGAACTCCAAACCCTGACCAATTTGGTGGCACAATCGATCCAACATCAGAATGACATGGCATTGCGTCAATTGAGGGAGAATCAGAACCAACCAGAGCAATCATGGCCAGAGAATTGTAGTAAATTGGGAGAAGACACTGATTTTTTGCCTCTCTTGATTCTCATATATTTTGTAAGATTTATAATTACAATATGATTAAATGGATATAAATATAGCTTTTAAATTTAATTGTGAATATGCGTTTTGTGACATTCCATTAGTGTATGTTACCTAATTAATACAAATAGTAACATTCCAATTATGTTTGTCATCAATAAATACCATTTGTGATTTTTTTAACATGTGTGTCACAATAACTGGTTTTTATGTGACATACATTTTAAACAATTGTCACAAAAATAGAATTTTGTGACAAATAAATGTAACAGTCACAAAAACTATGTTTATTGAGACATACATTCTTGACTGTCACCTAACAATAGTTTTAGGTGATAACTATACAAAATGTCTGTCACCAAAACCCTGTTTTGTTAGAGTGAACTCATTGAATGAACGACAATGATTTATGAAACCATATGCTATCAAAAAAAATAAGGAAATAAAGAATCTATGTGAAAAATGATTTATGAAACCAAATGCCAACGAAAGAAAATAAGAAAAACAAGAATCTCTGCGAAAAATACCTTTTTGAAACCATATGCTATCAAAAGAAAATAAAGAAATAAAGAATTTATGTGAAAAATATTTATAAAACATATGCTAACAAAAGAAAATAAGAAAAAACAAGAATCCCTGTAAAAAATAATTTATGAAATCATATACTAATAAAAGAAAATAAGGAAACAACAATAAAAAAGGAGACAATGGTGAAGAGGTAGAAGATATATGCTTCAAAGACGGTGAAGATACAGCAAAGGAACCACACTAGCAAGACGGTGAAGAAGGAACAGAAATACCATACTTACAGACACCAACGGTAAGCCATATCAATGAGATTAGAGAGGGTGAGTGAGAGAGGAGAAGGGAAGAGAGAAAAATAGAGGGAGAGTTTTCGTTTTGTAGAAGACGAAAGGATTAGTAAAAAAGAGAAAGCATGTGAGTTTTGTGGGACAAAAGAGGAGAGAGAAAGAAGTTGCAATAAAAGGCGTCGAAGGCTTTTTGTCAGACCATAGGTAAGTTTTCCATCAGGAGTCACGCTAGATATATTTCTGTTGCACGGTATAATCAAGATATATACCTGTGCTGTAAGAGCATGCACTGCTTTTTTGGATAAAAAAACATATGTTTAGAAATATCCACTCAACCACTCAAAACAATGTCAGCGCTACTTTTTGCGGGGATAAATATTCAAAAGTGAAGATTATTTTATTTAAAATAATCGGACAATCATTTAATGCAGTGTCATGGTTCTTATCGAGAAATTTTGAAATTTGAAAATTGAAACACTCATCCGGGACCATCAAAGGAAAATGAAAACAAATCCACATCAGTCGGTCTCATCATATCGGATCCTACGCGCGGGGCCTGAGAAACTGACTGAGATTAAGCTTGAGATAATATTTTTTTTTATATATATAGAATAAAGCTACGTACAACCCTATATAGGATATATATAGACCATAGCAAGGAAATCTTTTTAGTTGGAAATTTTTTTATTTTTAATTTTTTTTTCAATGCATGCGTGTGTGTTCGGGGATTGCTTCGTTTGACCGGCAACGATAGACCTCAATGAGCGGCAGAAGATGTTGGGGGAAGTGCGACAAAAGAGAGGGTTGTGGGTCGACAACCGTTGGAGAAAGGAAAACGTTACTTATTATCCCAAATACAATTCCACACGTACAGTCTATATATATTTTAATTTTTTTAAAATATTAAAACTCATCTAATTAGATATATGTTATGATGAAAATTGTATATCATTATAAACGTATTTTGAACAAATGTAAAAAATTAATGAAAGTATATACTTCATCTAAAGAATTATATATGCAAAATTAGGAATGACAATGAGATGGGATAAATGAGAAACCCAATCCAATTTTAGTGGGATATATTTGGTCCACTAAATTCCAAACCTCAACCCTATCCGTCCCAGTTCGATAAGATATGGAACAATTTAGAATTTAAGTACAAAACTCGTCTAGTTCTATGTAAATCACTTATATCATTCAAAATTAATATAATACATAAATAAAATAAACTTATTATGTATTATTTATTTATTATCTATTGTACGGATCACATGTCTAGGTGATTATATATATATTTATATTATTGTATGAATTTCCACATCAACATGGACATGCCACCAAATGCGTGGGATGCAGACATTAAGGAAGAGTAGTTGAATTGAAAGTAAACATTAGTTTATCAGTCATGTTCTGATCACATATAAATGCCTACAGTGGTTTTTTTTTAAAATTAAAATTAAAATAATAGCCGTTCTTATGTAAAAACAAATAATAATTTGAATATACAGAAAATGTCATTTAAAATTAAAAATTTACCCTATTATAGCATTCCACCACGATGTCTGATGTAATAAATGCAGAACAATATTTTTTGTCTTTTAATTGGTGGTGGTTTGGTTAGATCTGTCAATGGATCGCGGGTTGACCCGGACCCAACCCGGACACGGTCCGATAAAAGACATAAATACCTGACCCGAAGGACCCGACAATCAAAACGGATCAGGTCTATGTCCACCTGATCCGATCTTATAGACACGTTAGACCCGATTGACCCAACCCGTTTGGTTGAACAAAAACAAACATTAACTGAAAACTTTAATCTTCATTGTAAACATAGCTGCCCCCACTAGGCCTTTAATACCTCCGCCCCTGATTGCTCATACAATGTCACAGGTTAATTTAGAAATCTTTAATACGAAGGTATTCGTTCAATAAATTTTTTTTAATTTTTCGTCATGCATAAATACACCTTAATTAAGATTTTTTGAGCTTTGCTACACAGGCCACAACATATAAACCTCTCTGACAAGCCCCTTGATATGTCAACATTTTATTGGCTGTGTAGTTGCTTTATACAAAAGTGCAAAATACCAAAATACCCCTAATTAATACCCACCCTCTTTCCAAGTTTTTCACTTTTTTTTTCGTTTTTTTTCCATTGACAACCACCCCAGCATTTATTTTTCGTGTTTGACTACATGAATCAAGTTTCTTCATAAAACATAAGAAAAAAAGTAACAAATTCAATAATAGTTACTTATTCACAATCAGGTCTTTTCACACGATCTATTGATAAACATTTAAAGTCATGCTTGCAAAAAGTTATCTAGTAGCCATACTTGCATTCCAAGTAATATAGTTATAATTTCAACAAATGCCCCTACAAGAAATAAAATACTTGTTGAAATAAAAACAAAACATGGTGTCGATATGCCAGATGATGTTGATAGTCAACGAGAAACTCATTATGTTTCAAATCACCACAAAAAGGACCCTTCATACTAGCTTCACCAATCTTTGAATATGCTTCTACCTCTACTTCTTCCCTCTCCTCTTCCTCTTGTGATTCAACCTTAACATTTCGAGAACTTGAGGACACTTCTTGAATGCATGGGATGATTGATGTTGAAGGGGAATCTTTAATCAATCTCTTATGTGAAGCAGTCTGTGGAACACGTGGAGAGAGGGAGGAATGGGAGGAGAGAAAGCTTAGAGAAGGGAGAGGAAAAATGTTGAAAATTATGAGGTGGTGGGTGTGGTGTTTCTCTTTAGAAGTATTTATACGGTGGTGTGTTTGGTAGAAAATAAAAGACCTGGTTGTGGGATACACAGGGTAGTGAGATTTTAAAAAGGGTGGTGGGTGTATCGGTGCCCATTGATTTTTTACTCTCTACTTTCAAATAAAAAAAAAAGTTCATCCGACTGTACTGCGAATGGAAACTTAAAGACTCTTGTGAAGAGACTCAACAAGTCTCTGTGTGCGCACACAGAGAGCTTTATTAAAGTCTTTGGTGAAGAGACTTGACAGGTTTGTACACCAGAGACTTTCAACTCTCACAAGAGATAAAAATGTGTGTGGTGGGTAGGCCTGTCAACGGGTCGGGTCCGGGTCGGGTCGGGGTGGACCCGGACTCGACCCGTTTGATTGTCGGGTTCTTCGGATCGGGTCCACATCGGGTCGGATCGACCCATTAACAAAAGTAGGTCAGACAAAGAGAGATTGATAAACTTTTTAAAGGTCTATAATGACTTCATTTTTATTTCTTTTTAATAGAGTGTAATATATTATAAATAATTTTTCACTATTTTGATTTTTTAATGTTTAATAAGATGACATTTGGAATACGGTTTAGATTATTACGTTTTTACGTGAAGTCAAAAGATTGTAAAAATATTTCAAATGCTTAAAATTTTAAATGAGTATTCAATATTTAGTTATAAATGTTTGGTTGGATCATAAATAAAAAAAATCACAAAGTATTTGAGTTGGGTCAATCGGGTCCATCGGATCCATAGGATCGGGTCGGGGTGGACCCAGACCCGACCCGTTTTCATTGTCGGGTCCTTCGGGTCGGGTATTTATACCTTCTATTGGGTCGGGTCCGGGCCGACCCACGACCCATTGACAGGCCTAGTGGTGGGGGGGGGGGGGAGTCCCTCCCATTTCATTTTAATTGTGGGAAGGAAAATTCCCTCCCGGTTGTTTTAAATGGGTTTCAATTGACCTCCACCAACGTGGTATCCCACAGACCTATGGTCGACCGGAACGGGTCCAATTCGGGCTGGCCCATAGGCCGGGCCTGAGGAGAGGAGAAGATATAAAAAAGAATAATATTTTTCAAACCTCAACTTATAGGTCCCATCACGGACCCCATGAGATGGCAAATGGATAAATCTTATTATACCATTTTAGCAATCAATCCCTCAAATCGTGGGACGGTTTTGATTTTTATATTTGCATTTGTACAACATTAATTATCAGTTTTTTTATAATATTAAATTGAATTCTTTTTCTTTCATCATTATTAATCGATCGCTCTGTTTTTCCGTGAAGAACTCCTATTAGTAAATCTGCATTTCTATTTTAGAGGAATTTGAAGTCACGAATTCATTTTTTATTTCGATTTGGATTTTGTCCCGATGTCTATCGGACCAGGTTTGACATGTATTATGTTTTTGGATTTGCAAGCGATTTTTATTTGCATATTGGTTTTCGTTTGATATTAAAAAGTTTTTTTTCTTCATGTTTTGATCCTGTTATATCTAAATTTAAAATTAACATTTTTATAATCAATCTTGTTTTATATCTGAATGTCAGTTTTTATTATGTTACTCATGTTATAGTTATTGTTACACTTTTTACAATGTAACTAGTCATTTTCCATATATTGATTTGTTTGTTACATTTTACAAATGTAACACAAGTTACTGTTACATATTTGTTACATTTATAAATGTAACACACGTTACTGTTACAAATAGTTGTGAGAGATATAAATATTTTGTTAAATGTAACACACAATGAAAATGTGTTTGACATTTTTCATAAAATATAACTGAGATAATATATTTTTAAATTGTTTAAATATTGCATTGAATGTAAAACATTTAAGTAAATGTAACAAATAGTTGTGAGAGATTTAAACATTTAGGAAATGTATTTGTAACTACCAATATAAAATGTAACTATTTTATATGGTAACTATATGTGTTTTTTTATTTAAATTTGAATACAATAAATACCTGACTTTTTTAATATTCAGTTAATAACATTCTTAAAAATAAAAAAAATTAATGTGTATAATAAAAATGTAAGTTTGAAAAAAAAACTAGGCCGTTTGAAGGATTTTGACGGAAAACAATTTAGGTATGTTTTGGTGTAATCTATGTTCAATTATAATTTAAGTAAGCATTTCAAAATTCAAAATTTGAAATGGGTAAATGGATTTCACGATTCACATATAAAAGAGTAATAACTTAATAGAAAAAAATGGAGATTTGGGTTAATGAGACAAATTTTTAATGAAGTGTATTTTGTCATTTTACCATTTTCTAAAAGTCAACAACTCATCTAATAAAATTATGACACGTAATAGGACTTGTGAGTGGGGTTTATAATTTAGGGTCTCGATCTCATCACTATAAAAAGTTATATAAATTTGTGACAATTAGTTAATTTAGAAATTTTTATAATAAAAAAGTATTCTTTCAATAAACTTTTCTTTATTTTTTATCACGCACAAACGTATCCTAACTGGGATTTGGTGGGGGCGCATCACATGAGTATTGGAAGGGATAATATTTTTTGCCTTTTAATTGGTGGTGGTTTGGTTGAACAAAAGCAAACATTAATTGAAAAATTTAATCTTTCACTGTAAACATAGCTGCCCCCACTAGGCCTTTAATACCTCTGCCCCTGATTGCTCGTACAACGCTCACTTCCTGTGATTAAATTTATATTACTATATAAAAGTCTCTTAAATAAAAAAATTACAATTTGATCATTTTACCCATATCAATTCATTCAATCCCATTACAATCCATTCACACCACAATAATCACATCATTTTACCATTTCACCCCCAACATTTATATTCAATCCCATGAATTATGAATATCCATTCACATCATTTTAATCTCATTAATAATTTATTCCAATACATACATTTCATCATATAATATATTTATTAACTTAAAATTGGATAACATAATATTATCAAGATAAAATGATGCTTATAAAATGGAAGGATATTCAAAATTAGATATCACATCATTTTAATTTTGATATATTATTATATCAAATGCTTATATTAATATTATTATCTATATCTATGTTTTACTTTATAAAAGGCTCTTAATAAATAAAAAAAGATCCATTTAACCATTTTACCTCTTCAACCCATTACAATTCATTCACGTCTTTAATCCCATGACATATTAAATCCTAATTGTTACTCCAACACATGCATGGACCTTATTTATATACATTTATTCGATTTTAAAGTTGAATAATGTAATAATATGTGCATTCAATTAAATTTGTGGCTCACACTTTTGATACAAATACACACAACTAATATATATCAAATACATTATTTTTGAATTTTGAAGAAGATCTAAAGATTAGGTAGATGTGATTGTATCCCATGAAAATTGTTGAAAAAATAATTATTATTTCCAGTCATGCATGAACCAAATCCTCAACTAATAAATCTGATATACACAAAAAAGAAAGTATCAAGTCATACGTATCCGAGGAAAAAAATCAAACCTATGGAAGCCCCAAACACATCGTCAAATGCAATAAGTTATATTATTATTAATTATTATTCATTAATTAGCTCTAAACATTCACTCACATACGAGAATTCCAAGAGTAGGTCGGTTTCAAAATTAAACATGACTATGTATTCCGAATCCACATGAATTCCGAATCCACCCAAAAAGATATAAAAAAATCTCTTCTTCATCTACTCTGATTGAGCAACACCTTCTTTGAAAACTCTAACAATGTCTGAATGCGGAGGTGAGAGCGAAGAAGGTGGGAGAAAAACTGACCACTATGACATTACAATCAAGGTGAAACCTTTTCTGTATGATTTGTTTGTTTTTCTGTTTTGATTTTTTCTTTCAAGTGGGTCTGCTTTTTCTAGGTATTGGGTTCATTTTTTTTATCCGATTGTTCTAAGAAAGTTTGGATGAAGGACTGTTTGATATAAGTTTTTTGTTTGATAATACTTGTAATTGTTTGATCATTATAGGGCATTCCAAAACCCTCCACCTTCCCACCAACTCTTGCATCACCCTCTGCATTCAAGCTCCTCCGAAGGCTCCAGCATGAGTTTGATATATATGAGCCGCCAAGTCAAGTCCTTTTTTCCCTTGGTATCCTTGGATCAAATATTTTTTTAGAAAAAATTATATTATTTTTCAAAAAAAAAAATGGTGCCGTCAATTGTTTGTCAATTGTTTGTCAGAAAGCAAAAAAAAAAAAAAAAAAGATGAAAGCAATAGTATTCTGAACAATGCAAAATGTGAGAATGGATAGAAATTATAATTAAATCTCTCTTATAAAATTATTTTAGTATCAGGAATTTGATCTTGTATAATTTTCTACCTTCCGGGCTAATTTTAGCATTCCTTCATTCTTTCTTTGTTCATGTCCTTCAAATTGATACAACATTGGGTTCTTAACCAAATTTATGCATTGGGTATAGAGTTATATTTGTTCTAAATTATTTAATATTTTTATTATCACAGGTGAAGTGAACGGTGCATTCAAGGAGAGTGACATTCCATCTTCATCTTAAAACAGAGGTGATTATTTTTTAAACGAGGATGATTGAAATTTTCTTTTTCACTTTTATATCATACGCTTTGGTTTTTGTATCTCATAAATTTCTGTTGTTATACATAATAGCTAAGAAATTATTATTGTTTGTGATATTTTTATAATCAAAATAGAGTAGTACAAAATAATTTCTAATAGAGAATAATATCTTGAATATTAATTGATTTTATAAGCATCCCCTAAAAATATATACAGATCTTAAAATCAAATTATTTATATTTACAAGACACTTTCACAAATTACTATTTTTGCTCAACTTGTGATTCAAGGAAAAAATGCATTGTTTTCCGTCTTCTCAGAATTTTTTTAAAATGTTAATTTGATGATTTTTAAGTAGTATTTAAAATTATAATTTGATTTCTTCATATTATTTTAGGATATGTATAAAAGATAAGATGATATGATGAAACTATTTAAAATTTATATTTAATTTGCATATGAGTTTGAATTTCTTTTAAACATAACCTAAATCACATATTGAAATGGCCAAAAAATCAAACAATGAAACTTTTCTATAATATGATGTCATTCTGGATTTTTTGTAATCAATAAAAATATGTAATCTATTTAATTAATTGAATGTTGATTTTATTTAATTCTGAATATTATCAAAATCAGAAAGAAAAATTGTATTTTAAATATTTTCAATCGGGGTATTATCACGAAATTATAGTAATAAAAAATTATTTGATTCTAAGTCAAATCCAAAATTTGTGAAAATCTGTGAGAATGGCTTCACTCCGTTTTCCTCTTTTTCTATTTGTATGGTTCATTTTTTTAATTCTATTTTATTATTGAAGATTTAAGTTGAACCACAATAGAAGATTTCAATTTTAAATATTTTCAACAAGGTATTATAACGAAGCACGCAGTTATAAAAATTTAGTTGATTCCAATATATAAGGTTTAGAATGTGAATAGATTTGATTTCATATATTTTTTACATGTAATTAAACGATATGAAATCTATTTTTAATATTAGTATGATTTTATTCATAGATTTTTTTAGAATATAATTTGATTATGATATTTTCCTAATCAAAATAGAGTACCAAAAAATTCTAATACATAATTATATCTTGAATATCTATTGGTTTTATAAGCCTCTCGTAATATATATATATATATATATATATATATATATATATATATATATATATATATATATATATATATATATATATATATATATATCCAAATGAAATTATTTAAAAATTCAATTCAATTATTAAAAGAAAAAATCGTGTACTCATTTGTTCAATAGATATTAGGCTTTTTACATGTAGACATGCACGTCACAGTAAGAAAATATCATTGGAACTAAATTATTTACATGAATGATACTCAAAAAATTTGTTATAAAAATTTGTTAGACTTTGTTCATGTGCATTTGCACATACACAACAACTTTGTTAATAAATATGAAGGGATGCTTATAAAATGAAAGTGTTTTGAATATTTTAATGTATGCCGACTAAAATTATACTAATATATTTAATAAGTTATAATTATATTTGAATATCATAATATTATGAGGATATAAATGGATGTTCAATGTTATAATATATATTTTTTATACTCTATTTTGATTATTGAATTTATGTTATAACATATCTATTAAAAATTACTAATAAAACATATGAGCTATCGCCTATTCTTATCTATGAAAAATTTCCAAATAAAACATATGAGCCATCGCCTATTCTTTTAATAAACCCAACATATATGCAGGGCTTTTCTTCAAACATATGATGCATAGCGTATTAAAATTTAAAGCTTATATATGATGCATGGCATTTGTGTTTTCACACTTAAATTTTTATTAATTATTACACATTTAGTGTTCAATGCAATTATAGGAAATGCCATTTATTACCATACAATCCCTTATTTATTTCCAATGGCAGTTAATGTCATTTATTGTGTATGTATGTGTTTTAAAATTACTTATATACACAAGTGAAAGCAAAAGCATTAAAATTTGACAACGAAATTTCAATTACACATGGTTTTGAGTAAATCACCCTTCAACTTTCCCCTCACAAAATGCCAGCCTCACATTCATCCCCTCTCCGTTCAATCCCTTCATCATTCATCTCCTCTCCATTCAATCCCCTCATCATCTTCAAGAGATGTTGGCTGATGTTCTTCCACAAACCGCTACATTTATTCACGCGACATTGAATACTCATTCATTTTCATCTCATTCCTTTGGATAAATGGATTTATCATCTCTCTATTTTTTCTTCTCTCTCTCAAAATTTTTTGTGACTTTAGTAAGGTGGGTTAGTCTTTGGTATATATGATACTTAATTTGGTTCATCTAATCCATTTTATGTTGCAATTAAATTTAATAAGTAATTTTTTTCCTTTGGTTCCTCCTTTTCTTTTAAAATGGCCCTGTTTCTGTGTTTATGTTGTTAAAAGAAAAAAATATCAAATAAGTAATTTGTTTTTCTTTAACAGATTCATCTTCAATTCTCTATTTATTCATAGATCTTTTGCACTATAATTTCATTATGATATTTTCATCATCGTAATAGAGTACTAATTTTTTTCTAACTAATCTAATCATCAGAATATTATGATATCGAATTTACTTAACTGTTTACCCAATTTAATTAATGAATTTTCCTATTAGAATTTTTCCCTCAATTTAGCTCTTCATGATACAGGATTTGTAGCCGTCTTCACATTTTTTCCTCTGGTGATCTTAAATTTTTTTTTTGAATTTATTATGATTGAATTCTATAGATTTTAGGATCTATATAAGAGAAATGATGATATTTATTTAAATTTTAATTAATTTTCAACATGCATTTATATATCTTAGGTTATTTTTTTTCCATTTGCATGGTACATAGAAAATTTTATGTTTTTTTTAATTTATTATGATTGAATTCTATATATTTTAGGATATGTATAAAAGATACGATGATATCTAAGTTTCGTTAATTTTCAATGTGAATTTATTTATCTTCATTTTTTTTCGTTTGGATGGTACATAGAAACTTTCATGTTATTAGTTTCATGTTATTAGCATCTTGAAATCACCAAATAATAAATTTTGTAGATTTTAGGGATTTCATGATATATGTAAGTGATGTGATGTTATCTATTTAAATTTTTAAAAATTTTATAATGAATTCATCCGTATTATCGATATTTCTTATTTTCATTTGCATAGTTCAAAAATATTTTGATGTTAAGTATTTGTATTCTTTTGATCTGATTTTATAACCCTCCCTTATCATGATAATATTCTGATATCCCTCCTTAATTATAAGATTAAAATATTAATCTTATTAAAGTTGGCATGTATAAAATAATCATATACAAGTATTTATATAAATGTATTTTAATGTATGAACAGCTATATGCAGCATTAAAATATCTTGAATATAATTTATTTTAATTATATTATCATGATATTACTTTATCATATTTTAAGAATCCAATATGTAATGGTTATATTAAGAATAGGACAAAATTACAGTTACCATTTTCTAAAATCAAACATGTAAGGGTTAAAATTAGAATATGATTGGATTTCAGACTATTTAAAATACGAATATGATTTATTTCTTAGCTTCTTTTGAATATCATCTCTTTTTATTTTTCATTTTTTGAATTGATAGATAGGCTAACAGCCCTATATTTCTCACCTGTGTCTTTTTTAGCTGCTTGATTTTCTTTTTTACAGCTTTAAATACATTATCATTTAACCTTTTTTTACAGAAGCTTTTGAATGAGGAGCCTTACACAACTGAAGAAATTGAGAAAATCACAAAAGAATGTCTTCCATTGGTGCTAGGAAATTTTGCGTCCTCATTAAAGTTGCAAAGAATTTTAAGCTATTTCAGGTTACTTCCTTTGTTAAGAAAAAACTGTCACATTATATATATCTTCTGTTTACACAATGATCTGTTGATTTGGTATAGATTATTTTTGTACATACTTATCCTTTTCTTTTTCTGGGACTTATTGATGTTAGAAGTATCCATGAACAAGTTCTGTTGTTGTGACTTGAGAAGTCTTGCACTAAAACCAAGAATGAATACTAGGATGTTTTTCATATAACCTTTCATTCAAAAAAACAAAAATAAATAAACATTTTTGTATTGTTTTTATTCATATATCTTTTGCAATATAATTCTAGATCCCGACTAACGTGAAGCACACTTTCCATAAAAATGTATTATTTAAAGAAAAAAATGATCGGATTAAACTATAGTTTTTCATTTAATTTTGAATAGTGCACGATTAAAAAAAAGATGATAATACATTGAAATAAATTTATATAAATTATATGTAGAAGAATATTTTTATATGTACCAACTTTAATTAGAATAAAATATTTTTGGACCTGAAAATAAACCTAGATCATATTATTATCATGATAAGGGGATGCTTATAAAATCAAAGGAGTAAAAATATTTATATACACGAAAGGAGTAATACATTGTTCGAAACATTATCATTATACTCAAATCCTTTTGTGAAATCAATGATATCCAAAATATAACTCTCTATAAGAAGAAAAAAAAACTCTCTCTATTTTGATAAGAAAAATATATGTGTAGACACAAAGATACGATCATAGAATTTAAGCACTACAAAATATAATCAATGTGGAATCATGTTCAATTGATTTATCATTTTTTTTTAATGATTGAATGATCTTTATATGTTTTCATTAGATAATATCTTAGAAGATATGTTTTCAACAATATCTGATGATAACATTTCTCTTCTTGGATTTTGGATCTTCGTAGGATGATTTTCAACATTGCACCCATCTCTAATAATAAAACATTTGATTAATCAATGGATGTTTAGGTTGATTGCTCCATGGCAATATCTAATATATATTGCATCAGATTGTGTTAATGACATGTTTTTATCACTCTATGTTGCATTGATAGTTTAATGTAAACCATTTAAAACCAAATGTCATACTAATTTATCTTTGCAAAATTTTTCGATAAATGATTCTAAATGGATTTCTCTGAAATTCAACTTTTGGTTTATTTCCATGGGATCGGGGCAAATAAGCGGAGGTAGTCTTCCCAGCTTGACCGTAAGGTCAGTCACGGGAGGTTCTTCCGATATCAAAAAAAAAAAAAAACACTTTTGATTTTATTTTTGTATTTATTTGTTAGAAGTCAATAAAACAATTTTTATGAGAAAACTAATTATATATGAATAGTGTTTTCCAAATTAGAATGTTTTAATCAATTTGATTCAGAAGCTGTGATGTACACAAAATACATGTATGCCTTATTCAGTTGAAAAAGTGGTCTGCTTGAAGATTTAGTGATGCATAAATTTATGCATCAATTTCTCATAAAACTTTTGAAAATACGAAAATGTTTATTGCAAAACATCCTGGTATTTATTCATAGATCTTTTGCAATATAATTTTATTACGATATTTACATCATAATAATAGAGTACTATTTTTTTTCTATCTAATCTAATCATATTATAATGTCTGAATTTAATTAACTTTTTACGCAATTTAATAAATGAATTTTCTTATCAGAATTTTTTTCCTCAATTTAGCTCTTCATGATACAGGATGTGTAGCCGTCTTCACATTTTTTTATTAGGTGATCTTAAAATAGTTTTTTTTAATTTATTATATATTGAATTCTATAGATTTTAGGATCTATATAAAAGATACGAAGAAGTCTATTTAAAATTTAGTGAATTTTCAATATTAACCATCTTCAGTTTTTTTTTCCGTATGCATGTACATAGAAAATTTGATATATTTTTAAAAATTTATTATGATTGAATTCTATATATTTTAGGATCTGTATAAAAGATACGATGATATCTATTTAAAGTTTAGTTAATTTTCAATATGAATTTATCCATCTTTATTTTATTTTTTTTATTTTTCATGGTACATAGAAACTTTCATGTTATTTATGTCTAGAAATAACCAAATAATTAATTCCATGGATTTTATGGATTTTAGGATATATGTAAGTGATGTGATGATATCTATTTAAATTTTTATAATGAATTCATCCATATTATCAATATTTCTTATTTTCATTTGCATAGTTCAAAAATACTTTGATGTTAAATATTTATATTCCTTTGATGTGATTTTATAACCCTCCCTTACTATGATAATATTCTGATATCCCTCCTTAATTATAAGATTAAAAAATTAATATAATTAAAATTGACATATATAAAATAATCATATACATGTATTTATATAAATTTATTTTAATGTATGAACAACTAGAATTTGTGGGAAATGACTAGAATGAGTAAAAGTGGCCTATGATTTTTTTTTCTTTCAAATGTGTAATGTTCCTCCTATCAAATAACATATTCAGCTGTATTTGAGTTTACAAATCGGGTAAATCATACTTCATTAATTCCATTGAACTAAATGTCATTTCTCAACTCTGGGTTTTAGTGACCCATTTTTATCATTCACATAGAGATTGAGCAACTAAGAGCACTATTACATAAAATATTTATCATCTAACAATTCAGCAACTGTACTATTTTTCTTTAAACATCATATCATATACATTAAAGAAAACAAATAAATTGATTAAATATTTTATTTATTAAACAATATTAAACAAAAACCGTTATTGATTTCTTTAATGTGTATTTATGTTTATGTACATATCCCATGTTTTAAAGAATTTGTTTTAATCTCACTGGTTATTATTATTGAAAGTAGTACATAATTTAAACCGTTTGTATACATATTTTATTTTGTAGTTGCATAATGTTATTATATTTAAATTATTTAATATGAATTACAAAAAAAAATTCTTACACTATATTCATGTGCATTTGCACATACGCTACAACTAGTATGCCTAAATGTGTGGTTCAGATCCATCCCAAAAATACAGAAAAAAATTCTATAGGATACCGATCATAAGAATGATACCTAGGCCCCAAAATATAAGCCCCACTCACAAGCCCCATGAGGTGTCATCATCTCATTGGTTAGTTTGTTGACTTTTCAAAAAGAGTAAAATGGTAAAATACAAATTTGTCATTCATTAAAAATCTCTCCCATTAACCCAAATCCCATGTTTTTCTCTAATCAGTTACTAATTTTTCATATTTACACCAAAATTTATGTATTTCAAAATTTAAATTTTGAAATCCTTACCTAATAACTCAATTTTCAATTTCATTTACACTCAAATCTTACCTAAGTTACACCAAAACTTACCTAAATTGATTTTTTTGTCAAAATCCTTCAAACGGCTACTGTTACATTCACGAATGTAACAAAAATAACACAGATTAAAAAAATTATTTGACTCTTACATTTATGAATGTAACAAATATAAATCAATACATGCATGCGGTTGACTGTTGCATTTACGAATGTAACAAAAATAACACAAATTAAAAAATGACTATTTACATTGTCAACAATATAACAGTTTTATTAAACAAACAACCCATTAAAAATGTAACAATATGGAATGTTACATATAGATATTGAGACAAAAACAAATCAAACTGTGGAAAATGATATTCAATACATGAAAAAAATTCATGTTCAAATACTTAAAACAAAAGACAAAACATAATTCGATTACGAATCTAATAATATCAAACATGATCCGAGTGACATTAAGGTGAGATCCAAATATTAAAAAAAAACGATTTCGTACCTTCCAAAACCTCAAAAATAGAATTTCAGATCTGCCCATGTGTTCTTCATACACAAAATCAGGTTCAAAAATATTAATATTGATGTATGATTTTCAGAATCAATTAATGATGAATAAATACATGATTTTCAAAATTAAATGATACTCCACAATCATAGGGATTCATGTTGAGGTAGTTATGAGCATAATAGACAATAATGCCCTATTGCCACATCATGGGGCCTGGTTTGGGGCATGTGAAATTGGGGCCTGGGTTTCATTATTGTAAGAATTTATATTTTATCTAATAAATGACAGAATTCAATAGAAGAATGGAACACACACACACACACACACATATATATATATATATAATAGTTAATTGTGTAGTTCTATTCACTTACCGATATGGACCCCTTAAATATGCTTAAATATACTGTTCAGATCCATCCCCATAAAAAATCTGCAAAAAGAAAAATGAAGGCAGGAGAGCATCAAAACACAACCACAATGAAGACTGTGATCCCACACGTTATGGTGTTTCCCTACCCCGCCCAGGGCCACATAAACGCCATGCTCGGTCTGTCCGAGCTCCTCAACATCGCCGGCATCCGTGTCACCTTCATCACCACCGAGCACATCCTCCACAAGCTCTCCAACACCTCCCTAAACAACAGCGCAGATTTACTCAGCTTTCGTGCCGTCCCCGATGGCCTCCCGGATGACCATGACCGCTCACCCCAAGATCGGGATCTGATGCACTCCCTCCACATGCATGCAGCACCAGCCTTACGAATGATACTGAGATCAAGCGGAGGTGCTTATTGGGTCCCCACCTCCTTTATGTCTCTCAATCAGTCGATTCCAACCTTTTTTACTTTCAATCTTATTACTTATTATATTGTCAATTATATAATATGAGTTTTTCAAATTTATCACTGATTGAGATACAACATTTTTCATGAAATTCTAAATATTTTTCAACAGATGGGTTGACCCTTGTGACATGCATAGTAGCGGATGGGATCATTCATAATTGACATCGGGAGGGAGCATTCGATCCCGGTCCTTAGCTTCCGCACCATAGCGCCTGCAGCTTCTGGTCCTATTTTTGTCTCCCTATTCTCGTAAAAGATGGAATTCTCCCATTCAACGGTAATAGAAAAGCTCTCATATATAAAGTTTTTCTTTACAGTCATAAATGCAGTCTTATATACATTGTTTGTTTTTCACTCACTATTCAAAGTATATATCATTAAAAAAAAATACATTTTCAATAAACCATACTATTCAATTAATTAGAGTATATATTTTACATTTTATAAAAATACATACATTAATAGATGAGATATATGATTTTCTTAGTAGAAAGAGTTTATTTACCTACACTGAAACGGTTGAACCCGGCCGATTGTCCTCTACAGTCTGGGTTAATCTGCATGGTCTGTGGGTTTATGCACATATATCCAATATTATTATTTTATACAATTTAAATTTTACATTGGTCCATACCCAACCAATCTGATATGTTCTGGAAAAACGAAGTTCAATTGATTGGTTTGTATTTAAGATAATAATCTAGCTAGCTTTCCAATAAATGCTTGAGATTCTGTTATTATCCGATTCAGATAATAATAAATCCCCCTTCAACTTTGGTTACCATTTCGGTTTGACTCCAACCCAAATCAAATTGATATATAATTTATATCCCTCATGTTACTACAGTTATAAAAGGTGTTATTACACAATCTTTTTTACAGTATAAAATACAGTTCCATATGCATGATCGTAACAAATCCAGTAAAATATGTGTATTGTTAGACAATATATATATACTATTAACTTTTTTTTTCACATTTACTAAAATTGGGTTTAAATAATTCAAAATGGAACGATATATATTTTTCATCAAAGCATATACATCATTCGATAATGTATTTATATTGAACCGGTCCCAATCTTGACTTGGGATTTACTGATGCGAGTGGGCCGATGGGCTAGACTTGTGGATCATGGGTCAGTCAAACCGTGGGCCTTTTATGCATTGTCATTGGGCTTATAAAATAACCCTTATAATTGGTTTGTATTTAAGACATTAACCTTGCTTTGGTCTCTCCAAATCTGCCTCGGTGCTCGGTTGTTAGGGAGAAATAAATGAGAGGGCCACTTCGAACTGACAGATTTCCTTGCCAGTCCATTTCCATGTCTAAAATATGGAAGGATTTCACTGCTTTGCAAGTGAACTTCGGGGAGGGGATCCGTTGGGACATGGGAGGTTGCATGGTGCTGGTGACTTGGTCAGGTTTTGGCAAGATGTGTGGGTAGTTGATATGCCTCTTTAGCAACAGTTCCCGGGTATTTCTGAAATTGCAATTCTGAAAGAGGGTGTGGTTAATCAGTTCTTAGTCGGGAGAGGTGATGTCGGGTACTAGGAAATCCAAGTGTGCCGTAGTTTGTAGGAGGAAGGATTGTGATTTCTTGGTGGTGCGGGGCACTGGGATAATGTTGTCTCTTGGTGGCCCAATCCGAGGGAAGGCTTCTCTGTTCATAGCTTTTATTCTTGGCATAGGAGAATTAAAATTCCATATATGGTTACAGCTCAAAAATATAAGGAAATATGAAGTTGCAAGATACCTCTGAAGGTTAAAACATTCTCGCGGACTATATATTTAAGGAGAATTATGACGAAATCATATAGGGCTCGATGGGCTAGCGACAGAGACATCCTATGTTCTCTTTGTTGCATTGTTGCGTGGAGGAGGAGATGGTGGAGCATCTGATGGTTTCATGTTCTATGGTAAGGTGTGTTTGGGGCTGGCTCGATTTGGCTACCGGTTTGGGATGTTCATTCTCCTCTCTTGATGTCTAGGTGACAGGAGCAATAGACAACAGTGCATTGTATTTTAGATTTGGATCGATTATGTGTAGTTACAAGTAATATGGTTTATAGGGAGGGAAAATTTCATATTGATGTGTAGTTTTTATCTCTTTAATTTCGGGCCCATGCCTGATAACTTTGTAGAGTTCTCTTTTACACGTAATCTTTGCTTGCGCATTTCTTATACTTTCCTTTTTGGGCTCTTTTCTCTTTATAGAAGAGCGGATTCAAATTGATGTATAATTTAAATCCCTTGTGTTTTTACAGTTAAAAAAAATTTGCTTCTTTTCTGACAGATGAGAGTGATATGGATGAGAGGATACAAAGCGTGCCGGGCATGGAAGAATTTTTGAGACGGCAAGACCTCCCAAGTTTCTGCAGGGCCAAAGAACTTGCTGACTATGCCTTGCAACCAGGGGCGGACGTATGAGTTGGTTGGGCCGGGCTATAGCCCGGCCCAGATTTTGTATTTTTTTTTTATATTTGATGCCACGTATTATAATATTAATATTTTATATTACATAAATTGCATTTTATACATAAAATATACTTCTAACAAACTAGATATCAATCTAACAGATTAATAACAAATTAAAATTGTATCCTAACAAATTAGATCTCAACCTAATAAACCAAATTGAACTCCGGACCATTTGAAAACGGGTTTATGTAGCTTTTGAGTTTGCAGGAAGTTCTTTTTTTCAAACCCGTTTCCAAACAAAAAAATTGGGGCTAAATGCTGCATACATTTTTTTTGTGAAAAAAGTGCTCAAAGCCTGAGTTTTCTAAAAACTGTTGATAAATAGCTTCTTACAAAATCAGATTTAAACTCAACTTTTGTCTAAATCAGTTTTGCAATCGTACAACCAAACACAGCCTCAATCTTATTATAAATTTTAACAATTTCAAATTTTAAAATTCAAATATTAGCTTAAGAATTAATTGCAATTGAATAATAAAGAAAATTTATATCCATAAAACAATTCTTTTTATTTTTCTAACAATTCTTACAAAATCAAAATATTCAACTTTAATGACATTTTTTTTTTCTTCATATGTATAAGTTTTTTGAATATCACATTATTTGGTATATAAATAATTACATCAAATATAAGAACAAATTTTTTTTATATAAATATTTAATATAGGCGATGTAACCCACCCTAAAATATTGTCCTGGATCCGCCCCTACTTGCAACTAGTCATATCCGAGACTCAAGCGACCACTCGATCTTCTGGTCTCATACTCAACACTCTGGAGCCACTAGAATCTGACATACTCTCCCACATACGGTCCGTCATCCCCAACATCTACTCGATTGGCCCCATCCATGCCTTCCTCAACAAGTCCCGATCATCCACGGCCAGCCTCTTTGACTGAGGATCGCACGTGCATGGATTGGCTCGATGCGCAGCCACCCAAATCCGTTGTCTATGTCAGCTTCGGAAGCATCGCCACTGTGACAAGAAACCAACTTCTCGTTCTGGCACTGGTTGGCCAATGGCGAGATGCGGTTCTTGTGGGTCTTGCGTGATAACTTGGTTGTCAATGCACATGGCGAGCATGGTATGTTTTTTTTAGGGGTACTTTGTCCATTGAGGAGTAGGAGAACTTTTGTTTTTGTTTCTCTTGGTAGCCCCTTTCTGGGGGCGTAACTCGGGTGAGTTAGGTTGAGTTGGAGCTCAACCCGAAACCAATCTGACCCAACTCAACTTGTTCTCAAACCCGAGAAACTCAACCCAAACCCAACCCATCGGATTTGGTTCGGGTTCAGATTTGATTTGGGTTGAGTTGGGCTCGAGTCGAGTTTATGTTTGATTTTTATAATGTGTCATTCTAAATAATTAAAACTTTGTAAAAAAATTAATGCTCCACATTAGAAAAGAAAGAAAGATGAAATTAAGAAACATTTTTATGAAAATATAGAAATGAAACTATAGAAGTGATAGATTACATATAACAATAAATTTCACAATTCAAATTTTATTTCGTAATAAATTAAAATTTTAAAATATGACATAGAATATTTAAATTTATCATCGCTACTTCGTGTTTGGGTTGGGTTGGGTTCGGGTTTCCAATCCATCAATCCAAATCCGACCTGAATTAAGTTATGGTTGCTCGGATTTAGGTTAAACCCGCATACTA
Source organism: Acorus calamus (assembly GCA_030737845.1). Classification (NCBI taxonomy): domain Eukaryota; kingdom Viridiplantae; phylum Streptophyta; class Magnoliopsida; order Acorales; family Acoraceae; genus Acorus; species Acorus calamus. The sequence goes on along the minus strand of CM060865.1, from coordinate 25,840,390 downwards.
TAACTCCAATCCAAACCCACCCAAATATGTAGTTGAGTCAGGTTCAACCCATCAAAATTGCACACCTAAACCCCTCCTCTACTTTGGTTTATCGTTTTGGGCATGGATCTTAATTTTAAATAAAATTAATGCTCATGCCAACCATTCTAAAAATAAAATAAAGATGCAGATGGGGAATCTTGCTTACCATCTGCGGCGGCGTACGAGAGGGGACGCATAGTGAGTTGGGCGCCACAAATTGAGGTTCTAAGACACCCTGCCGTCGGAGGATTCTTGACGCATAGTGGGTGGAACTCCACCTTGGAGGGCATTTTAAAAAATAAAATATATTTATAGATATAATAGTGTATTTTAAAAAAAAGTTGGATGAACCGTCAAAACGTCTTGTGATATTGGAGCGGTTTGTGGAGTTGCTGATGTCAATGCACAACACCCATCCCTGTTAGACGATCAACATGTTGGGTTGGTAAAGCAATTGCCTTCATCTTTGCGTAGATACAATGACAGACTAGTTTGATCAGTATTGTTTATTGATGAAGCAAAAATTCTAAATGCTTTATAAGCTCTATCGGATCTTTGACACTATGATTCACGTTATTATGTGCGACAATACCATACCACATACCCTTTTACTGCCATTTTTCTATCGCGTTGTGGTAGGAATTTTAGTCGAACACTGATACACGCAGTCCATTTTACATTATGTTTTGCAGCCTCATACGCTATAATAACATAGTATATACTGCACTATCATATTGTATGAGATTTTCTCACAGTGTACGACTCAATTTTTTTTTCTATTTTTTCAATATGAAAAAAAATATACTACTGTATCTCAATATATATTCATTTCATATAATAGCATGCGCTTCAAAGAATGAATGCATGATTTAAAAAAGAAAAAAAAAAGATGAATTGCAATTAGAGCTGCAATGAGATTGCGTGTATCATTTTCCATTTCAGTATATCTCACAAAGCACGAACATCAACTCTACCTCCAATACCAGATAGATAGGTAATTAGGTATCAACAGTAGGCTCGGTCGGGCCGTGGAAACAAGCCTGTATTGGGCCTGGGCTTCAGCGCTATGGGTGGGCCGGTGGACCCAATTTTTTTTCTTTCAATTTTGGGTTGTACACTTAAACATTAATGACTAAAATCATGTTGAAATTACTTGAATGTGATACATTAATTGAAAAAAAATGTTGACATCTATTGGGTTTTTTTAAAAAAAAACAAAATGTAAAGAGTTCATTAGATGATAAACTACATCACTACATTATATGTACATAATAATATCATTTGACACTTATATATATATGTTAATTATTTGCATAACTCAACCTCAACTCAAATTAAAATTACATATATTAAAAACAAGAAATGACAATTCTTTTTTTTTTTGGGTACACAAAAGCCTTGAACAGTGCAACAGTCCCGATTACAACACATCTACTACTAAGTAAACAGGGCCAAACAAGACCCAAGACAGTTGGCTTAAAGCCCAATATACTCAGCGCATAAGGCTGTGTGGCTTTTTTTTCCCACTTGTTCTTAGTCATCAGTAGATTTTGATGTTGCATCCCCAAGGAGTCGAGGGTGTCCCTCTACCACCCCGCTAAGCGATTATGGGACAAAAAACGTCTATTCTTTGAGAGAGCTATTACCCATATGTGAAGGTCTCAATAATCACATGCTAGCCGGTTGTGGCATCGGTTAAGTCCCAGTTCTTTAAGCAAATTAATGTTAGCTTCAATGGCTTCGTCACTCAGTTGCACCTCTTCATTGAGATAACACGACCACCAGCATTAAACACAACTTCATATGCAATAATAGAACCAAGACTATTAGTATATCACATGACATGATGAAAAACACATGATACCTTGATTCTTGTGCTTAAAATATCAAATTCATCGTCCTCATATGTTTCAACGATTGGTTGGTCAAGATAACATTACAAATAAGATGTGCTTGAAGCAAAAAAACTATATGATAGAGCTCGAAGTATACATTATTTTTATTGTTTGATCTGCACCTACTATAGTTTTATGATGTTCATATAATTCAATAATTTATTTTAAAAAAATTAATATTAGTTTAATGTGTATCAACATCGTTATATATAACTCTAACCATCACTCTAATGCATCAATTTTAAATATAGGATTTACGATAACAACAAAAGAATATATTAAAGTTATAGTTCTCCAATATTTATCAAATTTTATTTTCATTACACGTAATGCATCATAAAAATATCATTATAATAATAATAATAATTATTAAATGTTAGACAAATATTTACTAATTTCTATATGATAAGAAGTTGGATAATAAACACCACGACATAGTTTTGTTGAATTTTCAAAAACTTCTAAAAAATCTCTAACAAGTTTAGCCATTTCCAAATCATAAACCGTAGGGACAGATAAATGGCATTGTCTAATATAATATGTTAATTGGTCAAAATAGAAATTTAAAAATATTTTTATTAATGTTTTTACAAATTTTAAAAGATTATATGTGGAATTCGATCTATAAAGTACATCATTATTAATATTTTTTCATCACATAGATAAATATTTAACATTTAATATATAATTCATTTCTACTTTGAGAATAATTAATATGACATATTATATTTTTTACTTATTTAATTGAAGGTATAAAATAGATAAATCACCTTATACTATTAAATTTAAAATATATGTACAATTACTTACATGAAATAAATCACTTAGATTAGATGTTAAAGTCAAATAATGTTTTATAAAATCTTCAGCAACCGTTGGTAAAGCGTCTGCACATAGTTATGCGGTAGAAACGCCTCACGCATATGTTTCTTCAACTTCTCCCATGTTTCTTCAACTTCTCCCATGTTTCGGTCTTCGATTTGCCTCGTCGAGATCGTGTTTGTTTCATTTATTGCCACCATGCTGCAGCTCTTCCTCGAAATCGTGTACCAACTAATGGTACCCATTTGTTGACATCTATTGGTTTTTTTTTTTAAAAAAAACAAAATGTAAGAGTTCATTAGATGATAAACTACATCACTACATTATATGTACATAATAATATGCTAACTAGGTTGACACTTATATATATATGTCAATCATTTGCATAACTCAACCTCAACTCAAATTAAAATTACATATATTAAAAACAAGAAATGTCTATTCTTTTTTTTTTGGGTACACAAAAGCCTTGAACAGTGCAACAGTCCCGATTACAACACATCTACTACTAAGTAAACAGGGCCAAACAAGACCCAAGACAGTTGGCTTAAAGCCCAATATACTCAGCGCATAAGGCTGTGTGGCTTTTTTTTCCCACTTGTTCTTAGTCATCAGTAGATTTTGATGTTGCATCCCCAAGGAGTCGAGGGTGTCCCTCTACCACCCCGCTAAGCGATTATGGGACAAAAAACGTCTATTCTTTGAGAGAGCTATTACCCATATGTGAAGGTCTCAATAATCACATGCTAGCCGGTTGTGGCATCGGTTAAATCCCAGTTCTTTAAGCAAATTAATGTTAGCTTCAATGGCTTCGTCACTCAGTTGCACCTCTTCATTGAGATAACATGACCACCAGCATTAAACACAACTTCATATGCAATAATAGAACCAAGACTATTAGTATATCACATGACATGATGAAAAACACATAATACCTTGATTCTTGTGCTTTCCACCATGTCAAAATATCAAATTCATCGTCCTCATATGTTTCAACGATTGGTTGGTCAAGATAACATTACAAATAAGATGTGCTTGAAGCAAAAAAACTAGATGATAGAGCTCGAAGTATACATTATTTTTATTGTTTGATCTGCACCTACTATAGTTTTATGATGTTCATATAATTCAATAATTTATTTAATAAAAATTAATATTAGTTTAATGTGTATCAGCATCGTTATATATAACTCTAACCATCACTCTAATGCATCAATTTTAAATCTAGAATTTACGATAATAACAAAAAAATATATTAAAGTTACAGTTCTCCAATATTTATAGAATTTTATTTTCATTACACGTAATACATCATAAAAAATATCATTATAATTATAATAATAATTATTAAATGTAGACAAATATACTAATTTCTATATGAGAAGAAGTTGGATAATATACACCACGACATAGTTTTGTTGAATTTTCAAAAACTTCTAAAAAATCTTTAACAAGTTTAGCCATTTCCAAATCATAAACCGTAGGGACAGATAAATGGCATTGTCTAATATAATATGTTAATTGATCAAAATAGAAATTTAAATATATTTTAGTTAATGTTTTTACAAATTTTAAAAGATTATATGTGGAATTCGATCTATGAGGTACATCATTATTAATATTTTTTCATCACATAGATAAATATTTAACATTTAATATATAATTCATGTCTACTTTGAGAAGAATTAATATGACATATTATATTTTTTACTTATTTAATTGAAGGTATAAAATAGATAAATCACCTTATACTATTAAATTTAAAATATATGTACAATTACTTACATGAAATAAATCACTTAGGGCACGTTTGGATGCAGTGATTATTTGTACGTGTTTTTTTGCACAGGCAAATTTTACATTGTACGTGCAAGGAAACTTTGTATACTGTTTGCACATGTTTGTCTATTTTCATGTTGTGCTATCATTTACACATATATTCTTATTAGTAGTTGTTTGTCTTACATATGTGAAAAATGTTTGTATATGTGCCAATTTATTATGTTAAAAGATAATAATATTATAAATAGATAAAATATATTTTCAAATGATTATCAAATATATTATATTCTTAAAACCCAAAAAAATTATGAAAAATATATTATATATAAAAAATTTAAATTTAAATGTTGCATATATTAGTTTTTTAAATTTATATATAAGTCAATGTGGTTAAAAAAAAATTATAATATACTAGAATATAAACCAAAAAATAATCTGATTTCAACTAACAAATAATCCAAGAAGTTTTTTTTTATATTTTATAAATAAAAATTTTGTTGGATAATATATATGATAGTTAGTTAAGATTTCTTGATATATTTTAATATTTCATGCCACGTTAATATTTATTATCCACACAATTATATTATTGTAAGTTATATAAATTTATAAAATATAATTATCTATTTTATTACTTAAGGTAAGATTAGGAGATGAAATATTTGTTTTGGATAATACGGACTTTGATAAATTTGTTAGGGGGTAAAAATGTAAAATTGCTTTACATACATTTGAGAGGTGTGAAAATAAAATTTTACAAATAAAAACACATGGGTTGGTTGAGATTTTGTTTGTCCCATTTAATAGGGCAAATAAAAACCCTGTGATTTTATTTGTTGCACTTTAAATATCATAACCAAATAAAATATTATGTTTGATCATGTGCAAATGAAAACCCACCCTCATTTGCACAGTATCCAAACATGCCCTTAGATTAGATGTTAAACTCAAATAACGTTTTATAAAATCTTCAGCTACCGTTGGTAATGCGTGTGCACATAGTTATGCGGTAGAAACGCCTCACGCATATGTTTCTTCAACTTCTCCCATGTTTCGATCTTCGATTTGCCTCGTCGAGATCGGGTTTGTTTCATTTATGGGATTTTTAGTTTTAAATCCCCGTAAACTATTGGATTTAGCGATTGATCCCTCGCTTATTCATATTTAAGTTTTAGTCCCTACATTGATAATTTAGAAATAGGTCCCTCCCAGGGACTAAAAAATAAACTAAATAATTTAGGAATAGGTCCCTCACAGGGACTAAAAATGAACATATCATTTAAATGTAGGGACTAAAACCTAAATATGAAGAAGTGAGGGATCGATCGCTAAATCCTATAGTTTACCGGGACTTAAAACTAAAAATCCATTCATTTATTGCCACCATGCTGCAGCTCTTCCTTGAAATTGTGTACCAACCAATGGTACCCACTTGTCTTCGGGCACTTCCTTGAAATCAAGGGCATCTTTGACGGTATTCAACCAATCGAGGAATTATGGAATATCAATTTTTAGACCTGTTTCCATCGATCAGAGGTTACCTTAGGAGGTCCGAAAAGTCCTTCCCGCCCACATTGTTCTGTCTTCGCAAACGGATTATCAAAATCTCCCCCAATGGAATCATTCGCCTTAGATCGCGCGATTGGAGATAGTGGGGCTGGTGATTGAGGCCGTGGAGTTGGAGATCGTTCCTGACGTTGTATAAATGCCATCACCACCTCCATCTGTCGCATGAGTGCTTCAAATTTATTGTCCATGCACCTGTTAACTGCTGCGATGGCTTGTTGGTGATCCTCACGATTGTAGGCGTCGCTAAGAGGACGTCTTCTTGATGGCATGTTATTTTTTTTGAACGACGCGTCGAAGATCGACGCAAGCTCTGATACCAACTGATGTAGCGTACATAACAAAATACAATATTTAAAAATAATAAAATCAAATAATCAATGCTTATTAATCAATTGGTTTATAGGGCTATTTATAGAGTAGAGATTCCTTAACAGATTAGGATTTCAACTAATTATCTAAATATGTAAACTATGATCTAAATCTGAATAATAACAAACACATCTTTATTTAATCCTAACTAATATTCAAATTTGAATTCAAATCAATATTTTGAATTCAAATCTAAATATAGATCCTAAACAATGAAATAAAATCCTAACAAACTAAAAACTGCCAAAAATAACAAAAATAACTTTTAACCGTCGATTAGATTCCCAAGACGGTCTCAGAATGCTCCAAAATTTGTCGTAGTGCCGTAGTCTCCTGTATGGCTTGTCGATACGAACGTGTGAATATATTATAATAGCGATTCCGATCTATGGTTTAAAAGTTATGACCATTTGAAATTACGGTGTTCCCAAACAATTATGATGTCTTCTTCTTCTTTGGTCTATTTGATCTCGTTCGTTCATATAATGTGTGGTTATGATGTCTGCATTGAATGATGTGTTCAACATATTTTCCGGCAAGGCAATGCCTCAGCTGATCTATTGGTAGCCCATCAATGTTGCCCTGGAAGCTCTCTGATTCCCTCTCATGCCATCTGGACTGAACTTCTTTCGATTCTTGACAGAGACAAGAAGGGTGAGGTTTATTTTTGCAAGCAGCTGGACATGTATTCATCTCTCTTTGAAGATGATATTGCTTGTATTTTTGTTATTCATAATCGCTTCTATAAATTTACTAACATTTTGTACAACTTTTCTGAATAGCAATAAAAATTACGTACTTATCTACAACAACAACAACAACAACAATAATAATAATAACAGTAGTAGCTTCATAATTTTGAAAAAATGCTTTTAATTTCTCTTTTTCATTTAAAAATATTTGATTATATCTCTTTTATTTAAGACGGAAAAACCTTTATAATATGTTAGAGAGCTAAACCTTTTTGTATCATTCTAGTAAAATCATGTTTTTCTACAAAGGTAAATGATTGTTTAACTCTTATCAAATAATCTACTATTTCATAACGTACATGTGATACATTGTAACTTAGTATTTTTTAATTAGCATTTCATCTCTAATATCAATTTTATTATTTACAAGACATTTGTCCTTGTATTTTAAGATGATTAGTTCCTTGAGATGAAAGAGCATTAAAAGTTTATTACACAAAAAACTTGTTTCTTTTTATATTTTTTTTTATATTTTCTGTAGTTTTCAATTAATTCAGAAATCTCAAATAGCATATTTAGGTTATCTGGATGATGATGCAAGTAAACTAGCAGAAAATTATGCTGGATTTGTAGATTGTTCAGAAGGAGATCCGGTCGATCCTTTTATTGAATTGTGAGCTATTATAATTAATAGAATTAGATAATATATACTACAAAATATTTATAGCTACAAAATGTGCACCAATTTAGCAAAAAGAGCTTATGAATGAGCTTCTTGGCACTTTAGAGAGAGCCTTTTGAGACTTGAGAGAGAGTTTATTCAATATGTGGAAAGTGAAATATGTGGTTGGGGGAAAATTTATTTAGGTTGAGAAAATATTGGTTGAGTTAAGAATGAAAAAATAAATTTTTTTTGGGGATCCCATTTATACGCACTCAAATAATTAAAAAATAAAAATAGAAAAGAGTCAGGAGGAGGCTTTGTCGGGCCACAACGGTGGGATTGGGCCCCTTCCCTCTGCCAAGTGCCCCCATGCCCAAAGGTCCATGGGCAGGCCTATGGGCCAGAAAATGGGCCTAGTTTAGGCTGGCCCGTGGGTTGGGATTGGGCCTAAATTGAGGCACACGCCCGACCCTACTTAAAAGAGTTGCGTCAGTCCGCAGTTATCAAGGAAGTTTGAAATTCAAAATTTTCAAAAACTATCCCGGGAATGATTCCACGTTACCCTGCTCTCGCCATGTCGGATCCTACGTGGGGTTTGATTTTAGAACTGGAAAACCGACTGAGTGTAACATTTTTCTACTTAAAAACAGGCCGGGACGACCATGTCCATTAACTGGTTTGTGCTGGATTTCAATCCTACAGGCCCAGGTCAGACGGATGGAATTTGTAGGTTTTAGATCAAATGCTGCATTTTAATATCAGATGACACATCAAAATCATCCACAAAACCTAAAAGAAAATTAAAGATTTTTCAGAGAGCGATCATCTAGTAGAGATGACTTTGTATTTCTTCAACATAACCATAAGAGCTTTCAAGGTTATTAATCAATTTAGAAACATAATTCCTAAACCCGCAGTATCCCCGCTCAACAAAAAAGTACTATTTATACAACTCAAAATTTTGTTGAAATTGATAATATCTAATCTAAATCTTCAATTAATTACTCGGTATTTAAATGCTTAAGCCGACATCACTCCATGTTCAGCTTAGTCCTCCCATTTTACACTTGCCTCACATGTATTAACAGCTAATATTATTCTTTGAATTTCATATACATCTTCTTCACCTACAAAAACAATTTTTTTTTAAACAACTGTGGTCATATTCTATCTCTCAAGTAAATGTGAAGATATTCAATGTCTGCATAGGAAGAGAACATAAATAAAATGCAGGAGATAAAACAAAACATAGAAGCTGGTATCACTAAAAAGATTGAGCACCCCGAATGGAGCCGTGCTGGTAAAAAGTACGAAAAACAAAAATTAAGGCTCATAGACTCATAGTTTTTGAGATTTTTATAACCATATAAATTTTTCTGTTGAATTTGGAAAAAAAATATTAAGATCTCTATTACTTTCCGTCTTTTTTATAAACCCAAATATAGTCTCATGTACATCGTTAGCCCTCTTCATTTACTGTAACGAATTATTTATTTTATTAAATTTTTTAATATTTTCTATTAACAATACCATTCATTAATTGGAATATATACCTTCACCATTTATAAAATTATATAAGATATATGATTTTAAAAAAAATTAAAAACATTGACATAATGCATTTTGAATGGTAGTAAAATAGATCATTCTCCAATTATTAAGTTTCAGGTATCTAATATCTTCTGTGGGGACACTCCAAATGACAAGCCCATTCATTCTCAACCTCTAGAATCTAATATCTATATATAGATGCCAAGATTCAAGTGGGGAGTCTTTAATTCTTAACCGGAGAAAAGCCTGCAACGCCTTCCATTTTTTATTTTTATGGACCTTTGTTTTTTAGTACCCCATGCATTATTTTGTGCATGAAAATTGACCATTCGTACCAGTTGAGACCCTCCCACTTAATTTTCTGTCTGCCAAGTGCACGTCCATGTGCACAACATTCCAAAATTGTCCAGAGGACTCATGGGACCTGGTCTATCTGCCCTGTGTAGCCACTTCTTTCACTGCAATAATTCTCCCTTCAATATAGCTAGCTAGCCCTTGCCACATTTGAATGATATTTATTTTCATCATGTAACGACATTCTTGCACTGAACACAGTTGTAATTTCTATTGTTTGTTCTATTTTAATGTTCTTGTCAATAATTCCAATCACTACAATACAATTTCAGGAGTGAAAAATCTCTGCCCCTTTCAGCGTGTCTACCAACTCGCATGTGTCTGTGGAAGTACTAGTGTACTAGTTAATGTGAGTCGAGGGATCCAAATTCCAGAGGTTGGAATGCAGAAGCAATTTAACAGAATAGGGGAATGCATGTCACGTTCATCGAATTTCAAATTTCTTATTTTTGATCTCCATTCTCTACTACTGAATTCCAACCAATTTTGTTAACAATTCCTCTTGTTAGTTATAAAAGATCTACCATTTTTGTAAAAACAAAATAAATTACGAATAACTTTTTCAAACTATGGATTCTCCTTTTTTTTTTTTTTGAAAAAAAATAGATCTTGTTACCGGACATTTTCATTAATTATTAAAAATGAGTTACAAGTCTGAATTAAGAGATGAGAGGATACAAAGAAAAAAAAAGAAGAAAAAAAAGACAATCATAGCACATAGAAACAAAACAAGTACAGAAACAAACTATGGATTCTTATAAAAGATAAGTATAGTATGAGACTCTCACTTTATGAATCAAACCCTAATCTACACATATAACTCATCAACATTCAATTATTATAAAAGCTAACCATATGTTACAAAAAATTATCACGAAATGGCAATGAACTACTTCAGCATTTTGGAGCCACTAGTGTTAGGACGACAAGCAGTATAAGCGAGAATAAACTATTTTACTATTCTAGGTCTGTAATTGTATTATTTTATCCATTTTATTCCACTAATATAAAGGGGACACATGCCAAATCATTTGTCATAATCTCTTATAAATCTCAATAAGAATATGGCTAAATTAAATTTTCACAGTTTATAGACCTTTATACATATATTATTTACCTTTTATTCACAACTTATCCCTGATCAACCAAATAACAAAAATTTTAATATTATGTTTCTCAATGAGAATAAATAAAAGCACAATAAAAAATAGCTTATTCTATTGCATTTTTTTTTAAGAGAATGGTAGGCTTTCACCCTTCAAATAACTTAAGGGGCCCAGCCCAGACTACAAAAACAACACAAAAACTATAGTTAACAGAAAAGCTTGCCCTAGCACATAGCTTCCCCCAATCATGGATGAAATGGATTGCAGCTTCCCTACGTTCTCCACATAAGGTGTGCACCCTCTGAATTATTACATTCCAACCAAGTCGCCCAAGTCACTGCAAAAACAAATGCATTGTGTGACCTTTGCGCGGATGCTTCTATTGCCATGCCCTCTAACCTGCCTTCTCACCCTACTAGTACACTTATCCATATTGGAATAGTTTTCTATCAATGAATAACTTATGTTGCTATCTAAATAGGTGCTTGGAATTCTACTGAACTCCAAAAAACACACTCTCACTTCACTAAAATGATGTTACACTGTCATTTTTATATTCCCAAAACCAATCAACACATGTTTTAATTTAAAAAAAAAATTATATATGTACCTCATCTATTGGGATATGTAATTTTATAAAATGTGAAGTATGCACAACAATGAATTGAATTATATCATTATTAAAAATGTAATTTTTTTTAACAATTTATATGCCTTGTTATAGTGAGTAGAGGCACTAACGAAATATATGAGACTGCATTTGACACTGTAAAAAAAAAAACTGAGGTGAATGATAAACATGCATGGCTTTATTTATGAAAGAGACTCCTCGTCCCTAATTCAACTGTATGAGCTGATGCTCTTTCTGAACTATTGAGGATCCGGAGTACATCTCTGGACATCCCTCTCATTTTTACAAAAGGATCATCTGCAATTGAATTTAGCTATTGAAAGTAGTTACTCTATGTAAACTTAATCCGATTTTGGTGTACACAATCACACATGTTATCAACCTAAATTCAATCCTGTATTAATGAGTATATTAATTCTCATCACGTGTTGAGCTAATACAAGACTGGCTGCAGACTCTAATAAACAAAAAAAAGATATGTTGCCCGTTATTGAATCAAAAGTGGGTGATTACTTTTTTTTGCAGGCATGTTAGTGTAACGACTATGGTTTTTCCTAGTCATTTCTTAATTTCGTGCATTGGGTCAGATTCCTATAAGGTTTTTGGAGGACTTATATATCTCTAATTTCAGAAATTTAGGTATGGTTGGAATCTTTATTCTGTTAGCTTTCCAACGCTTTTTACGGATCGTGAATCGGATGAGTATCGGTAAAGTTATGAGCCAAACTGTGTAGAGAGGTCGAGCAGAGCAAATAGCGACAGATTCAGGGGGATCCGTCGGTATTGTGTCGGATCCTATAGGTGCCGTCGGGTTCTGTGATGGATCCAGCATGATCTGTTGATCTGGGAACGATTTCAAACTCAAATATTTCAGTTTTTGGAAGGTTTTAATGTGATTTATTTGATTAGAAGGTGTCAATTTGTTGTCCCCACGTGTATGAGGTCTATTTAATCTCTCCCCTTTTCCATCCAAACCCTAAAACCCTAAAGTGTTCTTCTTCTTCTCTTGTTTTCGGCACCATTGTTGAAGAGCTTGGGAAGAGGTTCAAACAGAGGGTTTTTGTGAGTATGATTCCCTATTTTGAAGAGCTTTTGAACGATATAGATCCCCTTTAGATGTCATTTACATGTGTTCCCTTTTTTAAGTCTTTCTAACAAAATAATGTATTTTTCTTCTTGATTTTTGGAATATTTTGTATGATTTCAAGTCCTTATGATATAACAATGAAATTATAATGTTTTTGTGATGTTTTATAAAGTTTTATAGGATGCTATTAGTCCACGCATGTGTATTTTAGAATTTGTTGATCTCAGGTTTTTCTTCTTGAGTTTTCAAAGATCTTGATGAAGTATATGTGATTTTCGGATCCTTATCTTATAGCTATGAAATCATGATGTTTCCAAGGCATTTTTCAAATCTTTTAGGTCAAAATAAAAGGGATATATATATATATCATGTCTAGGATTGTTTATTAATAATAAAATTATGTTTTAAAATTGTTTAAAGTCCTGTTTTGACCCTTATATGCATAGATCCAAACCTATACATGTTTTTGTGAATTGTTTTAGAGTTTTAACATAGATCCATATCAGCTGTTTACATCTATGATAAATCTAAGGTTTTTGAGAAATTTTGAACGGGATTTGATTGGCTTTATATACATGTTTTGGCGAATCCTTATGACCTAGGGTATACCAAGTGTTTTTCCACATGATTGATCATAATAAATATTCCTTGCTATTTTCAAAGGATTTTATCGAGTATGTTTAGATATTGGGTATACCAAGTGTTTTAACGTTTTATCGATATTTTTACCGTTTTTCATAAGCTAGGGTTTCGAGTGGGTTTTTTTCTTTATACGATCTTCGATCAATCTCGTAAATGTTTTGTATCGTTTTAAGTACTATTTATTACTTTTATACCTATGATAGATCTAGTGTTTTCAAAGAATTAAAATAGTGTTTCAGATTGATTTTGATTGGATTTCTCGTATGCAAGTTTTGACTTTTCAAGATGAGTCCTTTACCATTTTCTACCGTTTTAAATTTCTCATGTTTTGTTTTCAATGATAGAAGATTTAAAGAATTTTTACAAAAAAATTCATTAAGGTTTCATACTTCTGCCTCGGGACGGCCTCTGTACGAGCCGTCGGTTATTAAGGGACGGCCCCAGTAGGAGTCGTTGGGATTATTAGTGATGGCCCCTATGGGAGCCGTCGGGTTGGTCAGTGACGGTCCTTGTGGGAGCTATCGGGTTCTGTGTTTTCGGGTACCCTCGGGTTCTACACTGTATGTACGTATTGTGATCTGCTCGTATCATTTCAGGTTGGGTTAGGTTGCCTTAGACCTACTGAAGTTGTTTTGGACTTGTTGGACCTAAGGTGAGTGGGTCTTGTCTCCTACGTAGTTTTGAAGGATATTTATCAATGATTTTTAAATGCTATTTTATGTAATAATATCGAGCATGCCATATTATATAGGCTGATGCCTTATTAAGTATTGTATTGAAAATGTTATTATCTTGAAAACTGTCGCATGCATATTATTGAAATAAAAATATGTGCTGATCATGCATGCATCACATTTGTCTAGGTGACGTAGCCTAGATGGCTTAGTCTAGGTGACTACGGTTCAGAATGGACCCAAGTTTATGTGACTTATGTCTATGTGACATGTGTTTAGATGACACGATTTCCAGAGCGAAATCCTTGCGGCTAGGTGCCGTAGATGGCTAGGTGTCATATATGGCTAGGTGCCATGGAATACGGCATGCATGTCCGTTGCATTCATACGCATCATGTGTTTTAACAAGATTTGGAGAATATGCACTTGAATGAGATTTCTATAAGTTTGGATTATTGAAAATTATTGTATTTGCAAATATCATATTATTATATGTTGTAAATTATTTTTATGATATCTTATCAAATATTATTATTTTCACATCAATTATTATTGGGACCTAAAGGTCCATTCACTGAGCGTGTGGTTGCTCACCCCTCTTTTTCCCAACCTTTCAGATTTAGGGACTTAGATTGGTGGATCTCGTGTAGCTGCGAACGAGATTGTGATGCGAGAACGTTAGACTTGCTTTGTCGAAGAACTGATAAATTTCATTGGCATGTAGTTGGCCCATCTTCCTAGTAATCATGTATGTGTATCAAGTTGTATATATTTTACGTGTAAGTTATATCCAGAGTAATTGGGAGTATTGTGAAAATCTTAGAGGTTTTAATATATTTGAAGAATGAAGTTGATTTTAGTATTATTTTATTATATCTCTGGATCAAAGGAAAAAAAAATAGAACTCTTAGATTCGATGAATTAAGTTATCAAAACTGGATTTTCACGCTTCAAAACAGAGTCGTAGATTCAGGGTCGTTACAATTAGGGTCATAGATGCAGATCGGGAAGCAATGAAGAAAAAGTAAACTCCAAAACAGACATATAAAATGTCAATAGAGTCTTCCAGCCTTCTTTCAAATTCGGAAAACTATTTATGAAACACTCAAATTCATTTTGACAATTCTAAAGAGCTAGGCATATGTGGAGGTCAAACTTTTTGGCTCACTAAGATGGGTCGGATCCGGGAAAACCCAATACCCGACAGAGCAGATCCACGGCCCAATTGACCCAAACCCGATAAGGCCCCACCCATTGGCCCGTTTAGGTCCAATGGCGACATCCAAAGTCAGTATATTTTAGATTGATATTTTTCCTGATCCCCTAAAACCTATTCACTTGATGTGGAATTATTAGCATTTAATTTCAAAATCCAAAAATATGTCGGAGGATCAGATCATCATTGATTTGTCCACGAAATCCCAAAAAAGAAATATATACTTAGCAAGATGTGATTAACAAAATCCCCAATATATATCGTTTGTCTCCCTCAAAATCAAGGACCTCTTCTCATCCGTCTGATGAGAAGAGATCGATCAGAAACCTTAGGGCCATCCTAGGAACCTCTATAAATAGGGGGTGAATCCTCTTTATGATGGTATGTGAAATTCTTTTCAACAACTCCACTTTCAGCCATCATTACTGACTTGAGTGTCGGAGGGTTTTCTGCAGATCCCCACCTCCTTGTGTCTTCGATGTTTGGGAAGTACTCATCGGCGGAGGTCGTCAAAGGAGGCAGAAGAGAGCGGGAGCGGACGGATCCAATTATCCATACCCTATAAGTCAATTTCTGCCCCTCTAGCTTGGTGCCATATGTGAGACTCGAATGAAAATCCTAGCTCGTTGTTGTGCCTCCCAAGAAAATTCTTTCGCTCGCGTTGGTTGTAACGACTAAGATTTTTCCTAGTCGTTTCTTCATTTTTGTGCATTTGGTCATATTCCTATAAGGTTTTGGAGGATTTATATATCTCCAAATTCTAAAATTAAGGTGTTTGGAATTATTATTCTGTTAGCTTTCCAACACTTTTTACGGTTCGTGAATCGGATGAATATCAATTATGTGATGGGCCAAATTGTGCTGAGTGGTCGAGCAGAGGAAATAGCAGTAGCTCCAGGGAGAGCCGTCGGTATTGTGATGGATCCTATAGGAGCCGTTGGTTTTCGTGACGGATCCAATAGGAGTCGTCAATCTAGAAATAATTCAAACTCGTATATTTCAGTTTTTGGGAGGTTTTAATGTGATTTATTTGATTGATTGGCATCATAATTGTTTCCCCATGTGTATAAGGCTTATATATACCTCTTTTCCTCTCTTATTGCATTGAAACCCTAAAACCCTGAAGTCTTCTTCTTCTTCTCTTGTTTTCCACACCTTTGTAGAGGAGCTCAGGAAGGTTCAAACAGAGGTTCTTGTTAGTATTATCATCTATTTGAAGATCTTTTGAATGATATAGATCCCCTTTAGAAGTCCTTTGCATGTGTTCCTATATTTAGATTTTTTCAACAAAAGATTTGAAGTTTTTTCTTTATACTTGAAAGCTTTTGTATGATTTCGGGTCCTCATGATATAACTATGAAACCATGAAGTTTTCAAGGTGTTTTTCATATCTTTTACGTTAAATGAATTGGATATATATACAATGATTGGTTTTGTTATTAAACCTAGAGATTATGTTTATAATCAATTAAAGTCTTGTTTTGACCCTTATATGCATAGATCCGAATCTATACATATTTTCATGATTATTTTAAAGTTTTATTATAGATCCATGTTATTGTTTTCTCTATATAATAGATCGATGGTTTTTAGAGATTTTTTAGATATGGTTTATTGGTTTCTTATGAATTTTTTAATCCTTTTAGATCTAGGGTTTTTAATAGAAGAATATCATACTGGGTATAATAATATGTTATCTCTTGCATTTTTCAAAGGATTTTACAAAGTATAATCAGATCCTTGGGTGTACTAAGCGTTTTAACGTCTTATCGATAGTTTTATCATTTCTCCATAAGCTAGGGTTTCGAGCGGATTTTTCTTTGTATAACCTTCAATCTATCTCGTAATTATTTTTGTGTTGTCTTACCTATCATATATTACTTTTATACCTATGTTAGATATACATTTTTTCAAAGATGTTTTCAATGGATTTTGATTGATTTTAAATAGATTTTTGGGCGCACGATTTGATTTCGATTTGAGTTCTTTACTATTTTACGACGTTTAAATGGCTTATGTTTGCTCTTTTTTCAATCATAGAATGCCGTCGGCTCTGGCATGGACGACCCCTATGGGAGCCGTCGGTTTACCTTTGGATGACTTTGCCAAGAGCCGTCGATTTTCAGTGAGTATGGGTACCATCAAGTCCTGTACTATTTGCGCGTATAATGACCTAGTCATATCGTTTCATGACGCGTTAGGTTGATTTAGACTTTCTGGAGTCATTTCATTGGACAGGAGGTGAGTGGATTTGAGTCTCATATGTAGACTTGAAAGAATGTATTATGTATTCATGCTAGAGTTGTCTTATTTTATGAAATATAAATGCTAGTTTCGATATAAAAATGTGAGCATGCTTTTATTCATTTATTTATCTTTATATGATTGGTATGTTGAGATCGTGCACAGCCTGTCATTTTGTGATTTTAAAATATAGTAGTTTGTCAAATGCATACATTCGTTTATGTGACTCGGTATTAGTGGCCAACATCTAGGTGGGCGTACATCTACATGACCAGGTCCGAGAACATAGGACTCAAGTCTTTGTGGCTATGTCTACGTGGCCATGCCTGTGAAAGGCCCTGCTAGCTAGGTGATGCGACGACGGATGTGCGTGTTTGTGGTGTTGCATGCATCGTGTTGGATAGGTGTGTGTGTGTGTGTGTATTATTGCATGTCTTGGTGGCCTTTTGTATATTTATTTTTTTGATATATTATATGTCTGTGTGGACATACTTGATATTGATATTTTGAATATAAATGTATTAATGGGATGATGATGGTCCATTCACTGAGCGTGTTGTAGCTCACCCCTCCTTTTCCCCTTTCAGATTTGAGGATCGAGTAGTAGCGTTTGTGGATCACGAAGGCGTTAACAAGATCAAGTTTCGGTCGTCATCCTTGATCGTCTAGTTTTGCTTTCATTAGGTGAATAAAGCCTTTCTTTTTGACATATAGTAGACTTTCCTTAGCTCTATCAACAAAACCGTAGAGATTGTTAAGTTTAATAATTATTATGTATGTAGTCACCCACACTTGGAATGAATTATGTTTGATCCTGGTGATGTCTTAAGTAATAATTTATTTGAGTAGTTTAGTTGATTATTTAATTATGCTTGGATGAATGATGATTAAATTATCTTAGATTGCTTTGAGATTCGAGGTTTATGACTTGTAGCGCACCGTCTCCCTCGCCTAATATGGGTGGTGGATTCGGGGGCGTTATATCGGTGCTGGCTAGCGCGTCAGCAACCAACCCATCCTCTCTCCCTGGTGTGATCGAGGGCGATGAGCCCAACCCTGAAGTCGTCGCTTTATGGCAGATTTGCGATGAGGCCCTTGCTCGAGTGGAATAGGTCGAGAAGTGGATCAAGGGGCTAGTCCGCACCATTGAGGTGGCACGAGAGGAGAACAAATATCTCTGAGCCGAGCGAGAAAACGTTAATCCTCTGAGCCAGCATCAGTCTGTACCGCCTATGCCTAACGGTCCTCAGAGGACCAATGGTCGTATCAACCCACCGAGGAACGACCATCCAACCCCAGAGCAACCAGAGATCTCTTCCAATGCAGTGAGCTTGAAGCGCCCTCGCGAAGCATCGAGGGGGACAAGATACCGATCAATTAGTCACCACAATTTTGTACCCAACTTCTATGATTGGAGATCCCATGAAGGAAGTTCAATGTGGATTATGAATTTTTGAGTGACTGGAGAAGTGCTGAATTTAGAGATTATTCTATTAGTCCTTCCCTATGATGATCGATGTTCAATGGTAATGGCACATACTAAGTTTATACTCTTAATGAGATCAAGGCCTAGAGTTATATACTTGGTGGTGGGGTATGTTTGGTTACAGGTACCCTTAGAGACTCACCTATATGAGTGTGATCATGGGGCCACGATCTATGGGAACTAGGGTAATCCCTAGAGCACTCATGAGACGAGATACCAGTGCACAGCCTATAGCGTTACCTTTCAGAAGAATTGAATCCTTAAGTCGTGCTATGTTGTGTGATTAGTCGAAGAGTGAGTTAAAATGACTTAGTTCAAGGTGAAATATCCACTATGGTCCATTTCATTCTAAGACTTATCTACACTAGGTGGAAGTTCAAGTCCGAAAGACACTTCTACTTATGACATAGTAAAATTGCTCAAATCTCATTCCATTGCTTTATTTTAAATTTGGATCATGTGGGGGATTGTTGGATATATTTTGATTGTGATCCAAATTTTAATAGTTTCGGTGGTTAAAATTGCATGAATTATTACATGGGTTACGATTGGATGATTAACCATCGAAAATGTTTTCAATTAATGTGTCAAATGTTCATGTGATTCAATGTATAGATGTTACATTTCCCCAACTTCTCCTTATATATTGAATTTTTTGGTATCTAATAAAGGGGGTATCAATCAAGTTCTTCTCTAAGAATTTTTTCCATCAAAATTCATTTTGTGTTTTATAAAAGATCTTGATCAAGCCTTATTTATTCCATTCTGGACATCGACAATACAAGGATTCGGTTCGAGGATTCCACTTGATTGGACCTTCGGGAGTCGGTGGAATCTCACAGGTCGAGTTGTATCTTAGGAATGAATGATGTCGGTGAAACTCTGTGCGTATGGAAGACATATTCATTTCAAGGATAACATCTCCTATTTGCCTCTCGACCCGGCGATCTTAATCCTTCATCTCTTAATTCTATTATTTTTATATTATTGTTATTTTAATATATTGATTGAGATACAATATTTTTCATGATTTCTGAGAATTATTTCTAACACATACCCCCTTAAAACCTAGGCTGAATCAAACACATCAAAGCACCATAGGATTTTATTTCATATTTATGTAATATGTACTTTAAGAGCATGACAACAACAAATATTAATACGATATTAGAATCATTTGATTATTTTAAATGCATTTTAAATAATTCTCACACACAAAGCTACAATGTAATGGTACTCACAGTATTCAACTATGTATGATCTTGAACTATGTTGCACCACTCATGTCTCAATTTAGTTATTTCATCTTCTATGTAGAAGGTTATTCCTTTGAAAAGTACAACATAATTATGATATTAGCCAATGAATATATTTGAATATATCAACCCAAACAAATATGAGGGATCTTAACATGAATTTTTAGTTTTTCGATGAGGTCTTTCTTATACTTTATTAAAAAATAATCACATTCGATATTTCTACTTTTCTTTGGACATTACAAATATAAATAAATCATAAAAGTTTGAAATTTTTTTAAATAGAAATGATATATACAATTTAAAAAAAAAATTTCAATAATCATATTGAGACTTGAATCCATTTCGTAACTTTTTTTGACTTACTTCCAAAATTTATATTTTATGTTTTAACCACATTACAAAGAACCAATTTATAGATTAATATATATGTTGTAATAAATATTTCAAGTATACGAGTATCAAAATACTTACGTAGTTATGATCATTTTGATTCTTTACAAATTGGATTTTCCAATGGATCCAAGTGGTTAACTTTTTGTTCTTCTAGACTCATAATCAAGAAGATCCAATGTTGGCTGAAAATTTCAAAATATAAAATATCTGATTGTTAAAAATTTATTAGATCATTCTAAAAATGTATAGCTTATAATATTTAGAAAATTACCCAAGGGTAAAAGGCAAAAGAAATAGATCGACATGGGAAAAATTCTAAAACCATTCATTTAGAACCTGCACACCTGCCGATGATTTTGAGGTTGACACAGAAGTATGATTGATAAATTCATAACTGAAATTTGGCGCCTTGTATAAGTAGCTGAAAAATTAGAATAAATATTAGATATGTATAAAAATTGTAATTGCATACCACATATATAATTATTTAGCTCACCTCATATACACCACAAGACATGTGATACTCAATTGTTCCTTATCACAAATATGTAAAATATCCTATACACCACAAGACATGTGATACCCAATTGTTCCTTATCACAAATATGTAAAATATCCTCCATCGATGTAAGAAATGGTATGATATGTCCAAATACTTATATATCAATAGGGACTTCGATATTCTCGCTAATTTCGATGGAAGACTCGATGGGATCAACTTCATAATCTTCATCTTGATATCCCTGAAAGTATAATGAATTATATTATATGAAATAATCAGAAACAAAATTCAACTTCTTTATAGAAAAATCATTATTTATCTACCTTATCATCGGGAAGAATGAGATGACATGGCCAAGTCACATATGACCTCACCGCTTCTCCAGCACTATATATTGGAAATTAGGACAATGAAAGAAGACAGAACCGGTACTAGTGCTTCAAGGATCAACATAGTTGAATGCTTTTAGACAGACTTCTCCCCCTCTAGTAAGAACCGTGAGTACACTAGGGATTTATAAAATATAATTTTCAGGATACAATGAAGCATCCACTGGTATTGAAAACAGAGTGTGTACTATAACAAAAAAATTATAACAGAATTTTTAGAAATTGTTAAGCATACATTGGAGATGAATGATTTTGCTGCATGTCTTTTGAGTGTTTGATGCTTCACATAGTTAAGTCCATGATCCACACTCATGGAACTTAGATAACTGCATACACTAAAACTCAACTTCTTTTCCCGCATCACTTCAAGAAATTCCCTCAAAAATTTGAGTTCACGTCGAAGTTTTCCACAACACTGGTGATGATAATATCACCCTTTTTTTCACCTGTTCAAGAAACTTCTAATTGTAAGCCAATTTATTTTTCAAAAAACCCTAATAGTGAAGCGAAGTTAGGTGGTTCAAAATATTACTGTGCTTTTTTCTAATAATAGATGACGCACATATCAATTATTTAAAATGAAAATTCAAAATAAAATACTTACAATTCCCATTGCTGCACACTAGTCTTTCTACCGTCGAGACTACATATTACTTACTAATTAATATCGCTAAAAAAATGAGCCTACCCAATATGCAAAAATGATAAAATATTTATAAATAAAATAATTAGTAACTTTTTAATTAAATAAAAAATATGAAAAAACCAAAATTATAATTTATATAAAAAAAACATACCTTTTGCAGAAAAACAAAACCGCTGTTTTTTCGACACAAAATTATACCAAAATTATAATATGCCCCATAAGAAACACTCATATCACCCATATGAAACACGAATATCACCGCTGTTTTTTCGACACAAAAAACAATTAACAACATGATAAAAGTGACAATAAAAATTCAATCAAACACAATGTATGACATTTTATTTTTTACTTTTCAAGGTGTGACAACTACTGAGAACAAAACCGTAGCACAATTATTGAGCAACAAAACAATTGAAAGAATCACCAATTTGTGACTAAAGGACAAGCGGACGGGATACCACTTGACTTACATTACATCCAGTCAAAAGGATGTGCAACTTTAGGACTTGCATCCAATTGGTGTATCTATTTGTTACATCCTTGAGAGCATCTCCAACCTATTCTCTAGAGAGATTTTTTTTTCTCATTTTCAAATTAATGAGTTCTCCAACTTTCCTCAAGTGTTTCTTCTTTAAGATAAAATGACATAAATATCCTTCCTCATAAGAAATATGCTAGCCATTTTTCATTTGAAATGTTAAAAGTGCATGGGTAAATAGGAGAAATAAAATTTTAAAAAGCGTTTATTTGATGGGTCTCACTATTTGAGGAAACATTCTGTCTCACCAAAGCGAGAGAGCCAAGTTGCTTTCCCTCATTTTGAGGAAAGTTCTAGAGAGAAGTTGGAGTTGATTTTTTAGTGGGGTGCTATTCATTCTATGGAAGGAGTTGGGGTATTGAGAGAGGTCAAAGATGCTCTTCTAAGTGGTTTAACTACCACATTATTTTGAAAATAGTTCAACACAAGGTCGATGTATTGTATTTATTAATACACTTGTTTAAGAATAATTATTAGGAGAATATTACGTCTTTATTATCATTATTGTGATATTATTAGTTTCCTAGTTTTTTTAGTTCTTTTTTCTGATATTTTATGTTTTCCTCTATGTATATATAAATAAAGCATTTGACTCTTCTAATACAATAACAAGAATTCTCTTTTCCTTTATTCTAACATGGTATCAGAGCTACCTTAAAAACCCTAGATCTACAAATAGTTTCTTTTCCTTCTTCCCCGCTCTGATTGGGGAATCTTCAATCGGAGCGGTGGAGGACTCTTGGTATTCATATTTTTCTTTTTCTTATTTTCTTCCTCGGACCTCTTCCCTAAGATCCGACGATCGTGCCATCGTCGTCGTGCGCCATTTCCGCTCTTCTTCATCCTCTTCTTCTTCTTGTCGCTAGAGGCCCCCTCCTTCGCCGGGAGTTTCTTGTCAGCCTTCAACTTCTTCTCCCCCGGTTTCTTCTCCGTGGGCTTCTTCTTGGCCGGTTTCTTCCCTGCCATCGCGTGTCGCGCAACCCTGCCTAGTCATGCCTGGATCTCCCCTACTGCGTTGTGCAGCCTTGCCCAGCCATGCCTGAATCTCCCTGTCACGTAGCAGCCCTACCCAGCTGTGCCTGGAACTCCCTGCCGCGTCGCGCAGCCCTGCCCAGCCGTGCCTGGATCTCCCTGCCGCGTCGCGCAGCCCTGCCCAGCCGTGCCTGGATCTCCATGCCGCGTCGCGCAGCCCTACCCAACCGTGCCTGGATCTCCCCTGTCGTGTTCGCAGTGTCCTGCCATGCACCGTGTTGCGCCTCTGTCACCTTCTCATTTTTGTGCAAACTCTAAGAGTACTATCCTTCAAAGTTTGGGAGAGGGTGTTCAAGAATAATTATTAGGAGAATATTACGTCTTTATTATCATTATTGTGAAATTATTAGTTTAGTAATTTTTCTAGTTTCATTTTCTGATATTTTAGGTTTTCCTCTATGTATCTATAAATAGAGCATTTGACTCCTCTAATATAATAACAAGAATTATCTTTTCATTTATTTTAAGAGCACTAAACCAAGTTCATTACTATAAACCAGGACATCATATAACAATTCGATGGAGCAGTACCGTTTATCCTTTATCATTCCATCATACACCATTTTAGGAAATCATTAACATAGAAGCCCAAGTGTGAACCTGCTGAATACATGGTATCTCAAGTGTAACACTAAAACTCATGTCCCATATGGCCATATCCAAGTCTGCTCACATCAAAGTCCATGCACATGTTTAAGCCAACATCCAAGCCCAAGATTCAACAAAACCATTTTTGATGATTAATTAAAGGGAAAAATCCATATAACTCCCTGTAATCTCAATATATCCATATAACCCCCTATAAACATACCATAAATGAAAATAATCTCCTGCGGGTAAAAAATCTTTAACATAGTCGAAATAATCCGAGTATATTTCATTATCTAAACAAAGGTTAACAAATATATATTCTTTTAACCCCTAAAAAATAGCTAATACTTCAAAAAAATCCTCATATTTTCAATTTTACCCTCCTTTAAGGTTTTTTTAAGAAATATTGACTGCTTTTAGAGGGTTAAAACAATACATATTCGTTAACCATGGCTTAAATAACGAAATATGCTCGGAAGATTCCAACTTTGTTAAATAATCTTTAACTGTAGGGGGTTATTTGCATTTATGCTGTGTTTACATGGGTTATATGGATATATTGAGATTACAGAGGGTTATATGGATATCTGAAATATTACATGAGGTTATATGGATTTTTCCCTTAATTAAAACATTGTGAGATTTTGAGGTTTGAAAGTTAAAATTAATTGGTTGAATTAAAATTCTAAAATTAATAATAGATTATGAATTTTTTATTTTGAAAAATCACATAATCTTTGAAAAAATCCAACCAATACGACCAATAAACACGTATTCTCTACCATTCTTTTCATAGCCATACGCCCATACCAAATGGGGCCAACCCCAGTTCCACATCTGAACAAACCAACAAAAACTAAACCACATGCATAGATGTAGAGGTGCTTGACTTTCAATATAGGAATGCCACATTAGCATGATTAAAATCAGATAGAGAAAAGATGAAAATTAACAACGGTTCTAACTCTAAATTCATTAAATAAAACATACACCACACATTTTTTACGATGAAATTCAAGCATAATAAAAAACAAGCAGAGGATCCAAACCCCACTGTTATTAGCATGCCACTCACTAAATCTAGTTTTGTCAGGGGAAAAAATTCTTCACTGAATGAGAAATATTGGTCCCCGCATAGAGAAGCTGTTCAGCTGAATCTGTGTGTTTGTGAGAGAGAGAGAGCAAAGGCGAGACTTTGAAGAGTGGTTTTGATAGTAAATTCGGACAAAATTTCATTGGGTCCATATGATCCCGTGGAAATCTAACCCCATACGTCTCTCCACAACCTTCTGTTTCTTTCTTTAATTATTTAACAATACCTATATCTGGATGCCTATATAAACCCACCTCATATTGCTAAACACTTGACACTGCATACTCAAAGTTTGTTATCAGTAAATCACTTTGAATCAGTGCTAAACAGAGTGAGAGAGAGTGAGAAATGGAAACGTTTCCTTTCGTTAACATGGAAAAGTTGAATGGAGAGGAGAGAGGGGCTACCATGGAGGTTCTCAAGGATGCTTGTGAGAACTGGGGGTTCTTTGAGGTTGTCCAGGATACCCAAACATTCGATTTGAAGTGTACTTTAATCTTAATATGGGGAGTTTTGTTCAACCTGTATTTATTTTTTTGTGTTTTTGATGTTTAGATTTTGAACCATGGAATCTCTCATGAGCTTATGGACAAGGTGGAGAGGTGCACAAAGGACCACTACAGAAAGTGCATGGAGCAGAAGTTCTCAGAGTTCGCTAGCAAGACGTTGGAGGAGGGGACCAAGATCGATGCGAATGACCTCGACTGGGAGAGCACATTCTTCCTCCGTCATCTCCCCGTTTCGAACCTCTATGAGATCCCAGACCTGAACGACGATTACAGGTAATGGTGACAATATTTGAACCCAGGTCTCCTTATTAAGGTGGGGATACATCTACCATATTTGAACCAGGATGAGGTTTTCATAACATTTTCACCATCGATGTAACAAATAGTAAAAATTCATGGATACCATGCTTTTCCAATACAATCTTTATTTACTGGTGCGATTTTTTTGAAGAGTTTATGCTAACAAAGACGACGACTTTTCAGGAACACAATGAAGGAATTTGTGACGGAGCTGGAGAAGCTGGCAGAGCTGCTGCTTGATCTGTTATGTGAAAACCTTGGGCTTGAGAAAGGGTACCTGAAGAAGGCCTTCTGTGGGGCAAAGGGTCCAACATTTGGGACCAAAGTGAGCAACTATCCACCATGTCCTCATCCAGAACTCTTCAAGGGGCTACGTGCACACACCGACGCAGGTGGCCTCATCCTACTCTTCCAGGATGATCGCGTTAGCGGCCTCCAGCTCCTCAAGGATGGTCAATGGGTCGACGTACCTCCGATGCGCCACTCCATTGTCATCAACATAGGGGACCAACTTGAGGTTTGCCTCTTCTTTTATCTTTCCATATTTCATGTTCAGTTCTGTGATAAGCAGAATCCACTCTATAACAAAACAAACATGGTCAGCATCTAATTATTGATGAGGTTAACCAAGTTAATGACATACTAAATTGTTTGTTTTATATTCATTATTAATTTGATTTCGGCACAGGTGATTACGAATGGAAAATACAAAAGCGTGGTCCATAGGGTGGTTAGTCAGACAGATGGAAATCGGATGTCACTTGCATCCTTCTACAACCCTGGCAGTGATGCTGTCATCTTTCCAGCACCCAAACTGATTGAGAAGGAAGAAGTGGAACAGAGTGAGGTCTACCCAAAATTCGTGTTCGAAGACTACATGAAGCTGTATATAAGGCAGAAATTCCAAGAAAAGGAGCCCAGGTTCGTTGCAATGAAGGCCATGGAAACCATTACTCTCCCTTCACCGATCGCGACGTCTTAATATATAGGCTTTAACATACGAAGCTTTAATGCTATGTAATGTGGCCTGGTGTTCGTGCTATTAATATTGTCAGCCTGTTGTGTGGGTGTTTAAAGTGCAGTGTCTTTTGGTTCAGGCAACCAAGAAGTTTGGATGTGTTTACCTATCAATAGCATGTCTTCCTTTCTGTATTGCAGTGCTCCACTACTACTTCTTTCTTTGTTGGTGGTAAATGTTTGGCTAAAAGAAAACTTTAATTTGTTGCTTTCATCAAGTGGTCATCTTTTACCATTTATGGAATTCTATACGTATCTATGCAACAATCCAGAGTTTTCCACAACTCAAGATTAATATTCATGGACACATGATCAAACCCACCACTTTAAAAAAAGATAGAACATCACAAAATTAAAAGGGAGTTTTGCATATATACATTTCAATTGTATTAAAATAGCCCTGTTAAAAGCACGTTTGCAGTAATACCCCTAAAAATATTTAAGTCTGTGCATCCATACCCTTGGAACACACGCCATTATGAACCCTAGATGAACCACAGTTACTAAGCCTAACAGCACATGAAAAAGACCAAACTACCCTGACTTGAAAAAGTTTTTCCCTTTCCTTACTCCTACGATCCTCAATATCCAATCCTAACCCCCTTCTTTCTTCCGATGTTTTGCTTGCTTCAAGACATATCCACGCATATCCCTTTGTTTCTACGAACGCATTTTATTCGATGGGTTGAACGAGGAGAGACTCACCGACATGAAAGAGAAATGAAGATGGTTTGGAGAGATTGTTGATGCTTAGGAGGTTCAAAACCTTCTATTTGGGACATGGGGTAAATGAGAGATTTCACATCCCATTAATAGTGACAAAACAAAGAAACTTAACCACATGAAACGGAACTTAACTACAGAGGTATAGATGCACCGACTTAAATATTTTCAGGGGTATTGTCACAAATATGTTTTTAACATGTGTATTTTGATAAAATTAAAATTCAACAGTGGTATATTTGCCAAAATCCCAAATTAAAAACCTGAACACAACCTTTTTTCAAAATGAGCACAAATAGTAAACTATTTTTTTGGAAAAAATCCATATAACCCCCTGTAAACTGATTGAAATCTATATAACCCCTGATTTTTTATAAAGTCCATAGAACTCTCTGAAAACACATATGTAAATCCAAATAGCCAACTGAATTAAATTTTTGTTGACAGATTAAAATTATTCTGCGAATATTCTATCTGGTTAACCCTGGTTGAAAATATAATATATCAAAAAACCCGTACAATGTATTAAAAATGTGAAAAATAATCTATAAATGACGATTTTAATCATCTGGATAGGATTTTATAATCCATTTGAAGAGGTAAAATTATCATTTACTGAGTATTTTCGCATTATTAACAAATTGTGAGGTTTTTTGATATACCGTGTTTTCAGTCAGTATTAATAAAATAGAATTTTCACATAATATTTCTTATATGTCAATGAAATTTTAATGCAAGGGTTATATGAATTTGCATAGGTGTTTTCAGGGGTAATAAGAATTTTAAGAAAGGTTAAGGGATTATGTGGATTTCAGAAAGTTTCAGGGGGTTATTTAGATTTTTCCCTTTTTTTGTTTTCGTTGTATTATGTGGTCAAATTTGCCAACTCCCTTTCAGTGGCAGAGCCAGGTAGGGTAACCCTTCAGTTTATATATTTATTTATTTTTGTATCAAGTGTGCAATTTTGCTAACTCCCATACCCCATCTTTTTCATAAAGTGGCAAGAAACTTATAATGGTGGCATGAATGGTTAACTGATAATTACATAATCACTTTACATGTTTCATATTTGAAAGAATGAAAATCATCTTTCTCAAAAAAAATTAAAAAAATTTAAGCCATCCGATGGAAGATCTCAAACATTCATAGAGACCGTATAGTAGCTTCTAACCTCCTAGCCAGCTGGAAAAAATAAAAAAATAAAAAACATGGGCCCTATTTGATTTTTCTAAGAATGATGGCCATAAATTCATATAAGATCTGCTCCTGGTGGACCTTCTGGGTGACTTCCTGGACTAACCTGTAGTCCAACTATCAATGTTGTTTTTTTATTGATTGTATTATAGCTAGAGAACAGAATAGTTTCAAAGGTAGATGCACCCACATCACTTTCTGTGGTTCATGATTGCCTGTGTTTACAACTCAATGTTCTGTTATCATAAGATATGACCATAGAAAAGCCCCTTGTAAATTTAAAATTTATTAAACGAATATACCAACATATACTGTTACCATCCAAGCCTTGTTTTGTAAAAAACAGAAGAGCAGCTGAGAAGACAATTCTCATGATTTCATTATTCATTGTTTCCTCTCTGTCCTTCCTTTTGTTTTGGCTCTAAGATAAGTTCACCTATGATCCAAATTAAAAAAAGGTTTGTTATGGCTTTTAATTTGCATCAACCTATGATTTTTATATTAACATGGTATTTTGTATTCCGTGCTGAAAGATTATTTAAGGATCTTGTTATAATATAAGTTCATGTTTAGATAAAAAAAAAATTAAAATATTTATTAAAGATATTTTAAGGAATGTTTAAGTGGAAAGGAATGAAAAGTCTCACTCATAAAATATCATTAAAAAATGCAAACATCATAATGAAATCTTAAAATAGGCACAATTACAATCAAAGTGGATTTTTTTTTTGGTGTACACAATCACAATGGTTTGCTGTGACAGTTTTTAGCTCCAAAGGAAAATTCTTCTTCTGCTTCAAAGTCCATCCGTTTTAAACATTTTGTCCCTGTTTGAATAGCGGAATTGAGTTATTCTGGATAGATAACTATGCTAGTATAGATAACAAATCTACATGAATAAGAGAATTTCTATTTGGTTGTAATTTTTTTTTTATTCTCATTAGAAAACATAAGAATAAAAGTTGAGTTGTTTGGTTGATAATGAATAAAATATAAATAAAGTGTAAAAAAATTGATTTGACATGTGAGCCCTTTGATGTATAAGAAGTACTGATAGGTGATTTGATGTGATAAGATGTAAAAAGTTGATTTGACATGTGGACCCATGAGAATAGATAAATTGAGTATAGCTTATCCGAGGGGTTATTTAAAATTGTTATACTCTCTTATACTCATTTAAACTAGTTTAGTAATACCAAGTTATACCCTGCAAACAAACAATCATTTTCCCTATCCATTCTTATACCACCCTTATACTACCCTTATACTCGCTTATTCCATTTCCCAAACGGGGTTTCAGTATTTCTCAAATAGATATCAAATGGTCGAGAGTGAAATAATTGTATTTCAATTTTGTTTTACAAAAATTGAACAGAAAATGGCCAAGTCATTGTGGAAGCCATTTTGGGGAATGACCTTTTAGTAGAAAACTATAGCGGACCATAAAATACTTTTCTACAATCTGCCTAAGAAGTTAGGTTGGTATAAACACGGTAATTTATGTGCCCTGTAACTTGGGTCAGACATCTAAATATATATGTTTCTTTAAAAACAATGCAGTCACTAAGCCCCCGTTAGGTTCGAGAATAGGCTCGAAATAAATGGTAATTAGTCGGATTAACCTTAAAATTGGTGTTTGGAATACTAGAATAAATAAGAATATGTATGTCAGTATTAATTGGTATAACAAAATGGTATATGAATTTCGGTCAACCCTTGGAATTAGGTTATTCTAAGTTATTCAACACAAAAGAATATATGAGCCAATTATTTTTTCACTTTTCATAAATCTTTATCTATATCTTATTCATACTTTATCCAAATAATAAAAACTTTATGATTACGTTTTTCAACAAAAATAATTCAAAGCACATTTAAACAAAAAATCATTTTATTCTTATTTATATTAGAATAGTCAGACACCTCAAAATAATATTATCTATTCAAAAGGAGTCTAAGAATTATATTGTGTTCAATCATATATTCTCATTATGTATGATGTGAAAGGAGCTGAATGTAGTGGAACAAGCGAAGAACCCATCACATCAGGTTGTCATCGCGGAGATGGCGCGTGGAGTAAGTTGTCTAAAAGATTGTATTGTTATGATTTCTGGATTTTAGAATGCAATCAATCAAGAGAATAAACAAATAAATTGTAAGAAATACATAAAAAATTATGTAATTTAGCGTCCACAAAATACACCATAGATCAATTCACTATTAATGAAATTTTTTTACAATATGGTCACGTCAAAAATAAAAACCTTAGAATCTATTGAAAAATATGAGATGCTATTTTATACTAACATTTCATTAAGGGCAAATATATCAATACACGAAACCCCAGACCACGCGAGCTGAAAATGAGGCTGTGGGGAGAGCAATACAAGCGTTATGCTGCTAGGCGAAGTAGTGGAATGCTGCACTCTAGATAGCGAGAGTTTAGTAGCCGAAAGCATTACTAGCTTACGCTCTGACCCGAGTAGCATGGAGCATGTGGAATCCCATGTGAATCAGCAAGGACCACCTTGCAAGGGTAAATACTCCTAGGTGACCGATAATGAAGTAGTACCGTGAGGGAAAGATGAAAAGAACCTAGCTCGATTCTTGTGAGCTCAACATGGAGCTCGACCCCCCTCCGATTCGACATAGCATCAATACTGCGCATATCATCAAATTCCATAATATATAGCATGTATTCTTTTGGTTAATCATTAGTATGTGAATGAAAGGCATTTCAGGTTGTTCCATTGTGTTTTTGCTTCTAGAAAACAAATTTCATATCATGTTCACAGATAATGGATCTTCCACCATTGATAATATATATCGATCTGAGATTATATAGGTGGCCGATAGTGAGTCTCCACAATTCTTCAGTAAGGGATGGAAATGCACCATTATATATATGAAGACAGTCAATTCTACCAAAGCTAAAAAGTAGCCACATCGTGAAGTGCATCCACAAATCTGGACATGGAGGAGTTGGGGTGGGGAGAGGTGTGAAGAGACCTCTATTATTAGTTCCATCTTTATAATTTTACATATGACCCATTCCTTCCAAATTGATGATGTTCGATGATCGAAGATAATTAAGTCAATGGAAGCACATCATACTAGAAAATCCCTTCAAAAAATGATTTCTCAAATTGATTTGAAAAGGATATATAGAAAATCTCCACTCAACAACCCACTAACCACTAATGTCCATGGGAAGGAGCTTAGAAATGTTGTGTAAAAGATTTGATAACCAGGCAGTTTGAATTGTGAAACAGATTCATTGAAACAAATAAGCTACCTGTTAGGGTACTATTTTATCATCGGATCTACTGTTTTATAAGTTTTATTGATATTTTTAGATCTGAGTTGATGAGAATTTGGCATTGATAGTTTCGGTTGGTTGGGATAAAGTTTGTGTTGTTCTTTACTCGATTTGATTTCGTTTTCAAACAATTGACGTTTGAAAAAAAAAAAAATTTTAATATCAATAACTTAATGTTTTTTTTTTTTTTTTTGTTTAATTTGGAGGGATCTCTTGAGAAGCCCTAGGCATGCCTATGTCGCTTTTACAGACGGCCCCCGGCCTTGCCCAATGTTCCAAAGAACTTTCTCGAGTGTGTAGTTTGAATACTTAATTGTGACATGAAACTAACCATCAGGGAATAAGAGACTAGACTAGGGTGTAGCACACACCTAAAAGAAAAGCACAACATTTGAAAAAATTATTGAAAATGATATGTTCAGCTTTCTGTGCAGCATCATCCACAGCCTTCACTCTTTTATTTATTTTTAAAAAATTATATACAATTTTTCATTGAAATACGTATTGTTACAAAATAAAAAAAGATACAATAATATACTTGTTTTCTTTAAGAAAAGGAATTTTTTTTTAATTTTTATACAATGTGATAATGTAATATACATTGTCGCGTCGGGTGTTGTGGGGGCATTAGGACACAATGAAATGCATGGGTACACATTACTCGAGCCATATAGTGATGACCTTCCTAGAGGAATCACTGTTTATCATCCCGCAGATCCGGCCTGCTCAATGAAGTGTTGCTTAAGATCTTAAATTTTTAGTTTTACTTTTCATTCCAACCCCAAAATGAATTTGACATTTTAGTTCAGGTTGAGTAGTTCTTTAGGTTGACTGTTAGAATAGATATATGAGGAGGTTACTCCTTAACACAAAGGCAAATTATTATTATTTTTTTGCTCGGTAAATAAAGCTTTTTCATTCATATATTACTTTATAAATGTGCATCAGTTCTTACAAAATGAGATGGAGGCCATTAAAAATGACAGTCCCCCCTTAACCGGATAACTAATGATTTACATGGGCTTAGGAGAATGATTGCCATTAGGGAGGATTGCAGGTTTGCAGACAAGGGCAGGAAACTCGCTGTTGCAGTTGGCCCTCCTTGTCTTCGAGAATAAGCTTTCGAATATTTGAATCCAATTGGCTTGAGCTAAGACAAGAGAACTCCAATGGATGACTGCCAATGTGCTAAAGCATCGGCGACTCGATTTCCCTCCCGAAAAACATGGGAGACTTTCTAGTCTGGAAGCAAAGAAACCAGTTGGTTTAATTCACGAAGATCACGTAAAGCCGTCCATGGTATGATCCCCTTACCTTTAGCCCACGCCACCGCAGTAGTGGAATCAGATTTGGACCAAACTTTCCATCCTCACTCTTTGCAAAATCTAAGACCAGCAAGAATACCTTTCAATTCAAGAATATTGATCGAAGCTGCTCTAGATCGTGCAGCGATGGCTTGTTTACAATCATCGGAGGGACCTCTAACAATTGCACCAAAACCACATCAATCATCCGACACTGATCCATCTGAATTAGCTTTTACCCAACCCACAGGTGGGGGGTGTCCATGTTACCAGAGTCACTACAGAAATTTTTGGAACCAAGCAGACCCCAAATAAGTCCCTACAAACTTTAGAAAGGTGTGAGTCTGATTCCTCCACCAAATGGCCATGGAACCTTGTTCATATATCCAAGAGAATCAAGCACACCTGTATGATCTTATTTGAGTCACAAAGGTAATTAGAATGTAATGAAGGGGCACCCTTGCATGTTTGAGATCGACATCATACATAGACATCATACATAGATGTCCTGTGTTACTGATTTTTTTGGTCGTCGATATTATTCTTATATTTAGTGCCAATGAAAAAATTAATTAAACAGCGTTTAGAAACCTTTACCTCGCTACACTTCTTGAGCCATGATAGTTTATAGGAATTTGGATGCAGTTTGGTGTTCAATTGGATTTTTTTTAAAAAAATTTTGCTAACTGATTGCACCCTCTTTCTCTTATTAATTCACACATAATATACCTTTGATAATACTTGTAAAACATTTAAATCATGTCTAAACAAATTGAAATTAAAAATTTAAACCGGTTGATGAAACTCCACCAAAGAAAGCGATATCTTTGGTGAAAATATTATTTAAATAAAGGATCCTCAATAGAATCAACAAGAAAACATAGATCCAATCATGTTATCAAAAACTCATACATAAGTCATGTAAAACGATGCAAAACAACAAGGAAAATAGATCAAATGTCAATCATATAGGAGAAAAACCAATTGAAAACCCTAGATTTATCAAAATACATATATATCTCATAAAACCCTAGCTTTAACCGTATGAAATCTCTATGATTCTGATGTCTATTCATAAGGTATAGGAAAAGTAGTATTACACAATTGAAAGTCATAAAAATTTAGGTGAATAAACCCTAGATCTAAATAAGCGATGAACTCCATGAAAACCCGGACTTTTCAAACCCATGGCCAAGATTTAAAAGTATATACAATAAATCTTATGCATAAGTTTATCATTGAAAAACACATTAAAATTAGAAAATAAAACATACCAACTAGCCCTTATTTGCATCCTTTCAGTCAGCCAACGAAGGAGGGGATAGGAAGAAGAGGAACTTCTCCCGTTTGGATACATAATATAATTTATTTTTGAGTATTTATTTATCCAAGTATAAGTGAGTATAAATAAGGATAAAATGATTTTGTGTTTGGTTGTGTTTTGAATTATTCTCGTTGGAAATCGTAAGAATAAATGTTTTGTTGTTTGAATAAAATGTGAATAAAGTATGGATAAA
This sequence comes from Acorus calamus, assembly GCA_030737845.1. Classification (NCBI taxonomy): domain Eukaryota; kingdom Viridiplantae; phylum Streptophyta; class Magnoliopsida; order Acorales; family Acoraceae; genus Acorus; species Acorus calamus. The sequence continues at coordinate 25,805,256 of CM060865.1, read as the reverse complement.
AATTTATAAAAGGTAAAAAAGTAATGATAGTTGATTTGACATGTGATTTATAAGAGGTGGTGACAGTTGATTTGACAGTGGGCCCACTTATTCTTTGGGTAGAATAACCTAGGATAATTTTTATTCTAGGGGTTGATTGGAATCCATATACCACTTTATACCGTTTATTTTAGCACACTTTATCCGGGGTTATCTGGCCTTTCCAAATGGGGCTCAAATTTTATCCGGGGTTATCCGAAGTTATCTGGGGCTTATTCCACATCCAAACGGGGGCCTATGGTTTTAGGGTTTGGATGGGGAGAAAGAGCGGAGAGAAGGTCAAATGAATATTCTCCCACTTGGGGGATAGAAAATCAATCAAATATGTAGCATATCTATCACGTATTACCGTATTAAGCATTACCAAAACTGACATTTAAACTTTAAAATCGCAGAAAGGTCGACAGCTCCCATTTGGGTCGTTCAAAACTGACGGCTCCCTCTAGGGTCATCCATAAACTTCTGCCTTGTGCCCTAACACGATTTGGCTCATAAGTTAATCGTAAACAATTGATTCACGATCTAAAAGATACGTTGGAAAACTAACAAAATAAAGATTCCAACTATGTTAATATATCAAAATTTGGAAAAATAATCGCTACACGGAATTCAGGTTAATTATGGCCTAAAATTCAGAGTCATTACAAGTAAACTAAACATGAAAGAAAAGGTTGGATATAACTTTAAAAAAACATAAAAATAAAATTACTTTGCATAAAAGATGCCAACTACAATTACAGTTTCCAAATTATAATCTAAGAAAACTGAACAAAATGATAGTATATGTTGAAGTTAGAAAAAAAAAGGGAAAAATCGATATAACTCTCTGTAATTTTATCTAAATCGGTTTTAGTTTGAGTAAAATCCTTAAATCACCACAGATCCTTGTCTTATTAAGGAATTATTTTTTTAGTCCCTGCCATCACCCCAACTAATCAGATTCGTTGTTAATCCTAACAAGACATGTTAGATTACTAAAATACCATCCTTTCATCTAATCTTTCTCACATTGTCTCTCTCACAAGTCCCAAAATTTCATTCCCCGTGGTATTTTGGGCATCGAAAGGATCTATTTCTATTTTTATACTTTTTTAGAGACTTATTTGAATATAATGTTCAAATATTCTGTTAGATGGACAGAATATTTCTAAAATATTTTTTCTTTATTGACGGACATTTAATTATCAGACTAAAATTATTAATTACAACGGAATATAGAGACCTAAAATGATTTAAGAATTTTATGGTGGCTAAAAAACCGATTTAGTTAAGATTGCAAAGAGTTCTATCAATTTTTTCAAACAATTAATTTTAGTATCAATAACTTAATATTTGTTTTTTTGAAATTCGGAGGGGCCTCTTTGGGGAGAAGTCCTACGCAGGCCTATGTCACTTAATTCTGAATCCCGGACTTGCCCAGTATTCTGAATAACCTAATCATAACCCGAAACTAACATAAAATAAGAAGAGACGAGAACAGCTAGGGTGCAGTACAAACCTGAGGTGGAGTACAAGCCTAAAATCAAAGTACAACATTTGAAAAAATAATTAAAAATATATGTCATCTTATATGCAATCATATCCACAGGTCTCATTATTATTATTTTTATATGTATTGTTCCCTGAAATATCTATTATATTATAAAAAATTGTACTAAGATACAAAATCGCATTTGTCTTTTTTAGAACATGAAAAAATTTAAATTTTCATATACTGTGATAGCATAGTTTATATTGTGATATGGAGTTTCTATGTATTTGACTTTCCATCAAGAATAAAAAATAAAAAATAAAAAAAAGAGAGGAAAAATAAAGAAAATGGAATTCTATTATCAAAGTTTGAACTAATTTTGTTATTACAAAGTTTATTTATAACATAGAATCCTAATAGAATCTCAACAAATCTATAAATCTCTCAAATTACCTAAATCTTAAATAAATCTTTATTCGAATTCAAATTCAAATTTAAATCCTAATAACTTAAAAGAAATCTTAAGAAACTAAAAAATAATTAAATATAGTAAAAATAACTTTCAACCTTCAATTTGACCTCCAAGACGATATCAGACTGCTCCGAAATTTGTTGTAGTGGTATAGCAACTACTCTTATGACCTGATGAAGTCACAGCGTTGTCATAATTTTTTTTTCTTTTCTGTTCCATTTGCTCTGGTTTGTCCATGTTACTTGCAACGCTGATGTCTGCATCATCTCATCTACACAGTTGGGTGATGCCAGTGGAGAGAGGCGCCAGGGACCCAATGGAACGGGTCCCTAGGTGCCGGAATGGTTGGTTAATTAGCATCCCACACTTCCGGCCCGCTCAAGTGAAGTGTTGCTTTAGATCTTAAATTTTGAATTTCACTTTATATTTTAACCCAAAATGAATTTGAAATTTTAGATCAGTTTGAGTAGTTCTTTAGATTAATTGTTAGAATAGATATATCTGGATATCACTCTTTCAAACAAGGGCAAATTATTCAACTCATAAAGGCAGCTCGAACCGTAATGAAGAGACCCGGTACCCTTGCACATTTGAGACCTCTGTTGTAGATATATGCCCTGTGTCACTAATTTTTTGGGTGACGATATCATTCGTCAAACACTCTGTCAATATGTCACTGCACTACATTCTACCACTATAGGCTTTTTGTTTTTTGATCCCTTGACCTCTTTTGACAAAGGTGAGAGGTTTTGACAAAGGTGAGAGGTGTTTGCAGGCTTAACCAAAACTCATTCCGCGTTCTACACTATAGACTTGAAACCTGATTTTTCTTATACAATTTGACAGATGAAATGCAAGCTCTAATCACATAGCTTTTTCACAAAATAATAATAATAATAATAATAATAATAATAATAATGTGTGGATGAAATTGAGAATAGATTGTTTCGATGTATCATTGGTAAAATAGTGAGTAGAATAGTCATCGGGTGATATCCACTTATTTTAAGTTGTTGGATTTCAGTTTGTGGCCTATAACAATTTGACAAGCAAGCTAGGTGAGATGAAATTTATTAACTAGTTTCGTTTGATGAATCTTATAGCCACTAAAAAAAAATCGTTTGAGAAACATATTGCAATAGAAAATTTTGGTTCAGTTAAATCAACTTATCAGAGTCATCTTTCAGGACCATCATGGAAATGGAATTTGATAGCCTTCATAGATTAGAGCCAGTTGGCGAATCTCTTACCATCCCCCCAAAAGCGAATAAAACATCAAACTGTCTACTAAGGATTCAAACAAGGACAGGTTTCTTATGATTGAAGAAAAAATGCATTAAATTGAAAGCTAAGACCAATTGAATCTGTTATCTCAAACAAAAGAATAATATCATAAAATCAAGACCTTGAATGTGACTTGGGGGGAGAAAATTTAATTCAATTCGCGCATGGGCCAATATTGAATAAGCTATATGGCCATGGTTGCTTCCTATAAATTTTGGTATCAACTATATACAATAAAGACAATTTGATTTCTATCTACGATAAATGTCAGAGTCTATTTTGGTGGCCCCTGATGATAAAAAGGAATTAGTCCATCAGTTAGACTTTGTTCAAATACAACCGAGAGAGAACCATGCGTGGATCATTATCGCTTAGTGGTCCAACGATTCTATTTGGCATCACTGCTATACACATAATTCAGGCATGAGGCTTGATTCAATGATCAGAATTAAAGAATCTGCAAATGGTGATAGTGATTCATTGGATTATCGGAATTATTGCGCACTAGGTAGCCACTGAGTGATGTATATAAAATATATTCCTCGTTTGATGGATAACGATATTTGAGACTGCATTTGGGAATGTAAAAAGGACTGCAAGTGTGTAACAACGCCAAAAACAAATGTTTTTAGTCTGGTTTTTCACCTCCCATGGTGTCTCAATGACACTGGCAATCAAGCCTTGTAGCTTATTGAAAACCAAATCCACATCTACAATGAAAGGTTAGACCTTCATAGCCTCCAAAATATGAAGAAGATTAACAATCTCTGATCACAAAAATGTTCTGCTACATTTTAAACAACACCACAGCCTCCACAAACTGAATAACGTTTTAAAAATCTGCTTAGCTTCATGAAGGAGAAAACACATAAATATTTAGAATGTTACAGAATCATGTAAATTTGTGTCCAGTGAAGCAACATAAATAACAGTTCATCAGTATATGAGACACTCATTAGTGAAAGATCTCCTCCCTCCTGTTGAATATTCACATTATTATTGCACCACTAAATTTGAAACAACAAATTAAACCATGCAAATTTAGCAATTTTTTTTCTCTAAATTTCCTGATAATTGGGGAACAGCATCAATTGGCTAGTTGTGTACTCGTGTTTTCATTTTTTTATACAAACAACAAGTTTTGATGAGCTGTATCTATTTCAAACCCTACAAAACCTCCTGCTCATGAATTCTAACTTATGTGGTTCTCTGGCAAGTGGCATTCCAGTCGGTGTCAGCAAAGAATCAGAATATTGTTTATATCTACAATAAACATTGTGAAATATCATTGCTCATTAATAATATTGACAACAACTGGGACAAATCCATCATGCATAGAATATAATATTCATGAAATAATAACCCTCAATGTCACCAATTGGATTTGACGTTAAAGGAAAAAAAAAACGAACAAATAATCCGATCAACTTGCAGGATGATGATAAAATCACTAAAAAATGAGTATATGTCAATCTGAAGTCCAGTAGCAATCATGGATAATGGAGTTGTTAAGAGTGAGGTTCCACGCAATATGCACAAGTTGTTCATCAACAGTTTATAGTAGATGACTGTATTATATGATATTTCTTCTGATTAGTTGGACATGAATTATTATTGATGGCTCACTTTTCTCTGATTAATACTCCTTCCTTTTTGTGGGATTGTTTTTCTTAAAAAAATATCCTTTTTGTTGTTGGACATATCTAAGCAATAGAAAATAAGATAGATCATGACAATACAAGATGTAGGAATGTAGTTGGGGATCCGATCCTTTAAGGATCGGATTTATCAATGTCGTCAGTGCATCCAATGGACACTTGACACGTGGACATCTTGACACGTGGACATAACAAAAAAGGGGGTGGGGGTGTTCAACCAGTTAACAGACGTTTAAAACCATCCCATCCCCTTTTTTCGATTCCCTGCCCCCCCTTTTTTTCTTGAGCGTTGATGCACGTAACCCGTCGTTGCAGTCCGTTTTGCAATCCGTATGTTACTGCTTTATTATAATGTATAAGGTTCTAACATAGTATATGATTAAAAAGAATTTTTATTATTTTATCATGCAAAAAAATATACTATTGTATTTCAGTATGCACATCATTTTATATAATAGCATGTACTTCAAAGGATATGATTTTATAAAAAATAAAAAATGGGCTAAACTGCAAAACGAACTGTAATAGGGCTACGTATATCTTTTTTTTTCTTTCCCTCCCTCTCTCCTATGTGTTGGAAAATAAAAATATGAAATATGGATCTTTTAAGGGATGACAAACTTGCTCACTGTTTTTTTTACTTCAAAGGCTTCCTCTTATTGTTCAATATAGAGTATACAACCCCTTTATATAGATGCTTACATGACTCTTTGGATTACTAAATACATCAATGACCATTTAAACTCCATATGACTCCTAGAACAACCCAAAGACACTTAGAAACACACACCAACATTACTACTATAGATAAACTCACAAAATAAATGCATACAAACATCTATAACCTTCTAGAATAGCCCTTGATTTTCCACAACTCTACAATTCCGAATTTGACCATCTTTGACCTTATCTTGTCATGTAGGATGCCATGTAATCAAGTTTAGTTATCAACATCCTCCCTTAAACTTGATTTGATCAAACCAAGCCGATTTCGCAATAAGGAGAACAATTCATGCTTCAATGGTTTTGTGAAAATATCCGCAACTTGATCTTGAGTCTTGACATAGAGAAGTTCAATATTCTTATCCTTCACATGCTCTTGGATGAAGTGGTAACGAGTATCAATATGCTTGCTTCGTTCATGGAATACGGGATTCTTTGCAAGTGCGATGGCTGATTTGTTGTCAATATAGATCTTCGTGGGCTCTTCTTGGATGACTTGAACTTCCTTGAGTAAGTTCCGCAGCCATATTGCTTGACAAACTCCCGAAGATGTAGCAACATACTTCGCTTCACATGTGGAAAGAGTGACGATAGCTTGCTTCTAAGAGGACCATGAGAATGCCGTGTTTCCCATGAAGAACACATAACCACTAGTGCTCTTTCGTTCATCCAAGTCTCCTCCCCAGTCACTATCTGTATATCCCACAAGCTGAAATTCATTAGAAGATGAGTAAAATAAGCCATAATTTGATGTGCCTTTGATGTAGCGAAAGATCCTTTTTGCTGCTAATAGATGGGTGGACTTTGGTTCCTCCATATATCGACTAACAAGTCCGGTTCCATAGAGAATATCCGGTCTTGTACATGTAAGATAACGAAGACTTCCAACCAAGCTTTTGAAATAAGTAGGATCCACGTTGCTGCCTTCATCATACTTGGACAACTTGATGCCACAATCTACCGGTGTGCTAACCGGATTGCACTGCTCCATGTTAAACTTCTTCAGAATAGACTTTGCATAAACTTCTTGTGTGATGAAGATGCCTTCCTCCGTTTGCTTCACTTCGATGCTAAGATAATAGGACATGAGCCTAATGTCCGTCATCTCAAACTCTCGAATCATGGAGTCTTTGAACTCCTTGAACATGCTTGGATTATTTCCTGTGAAAATGAGATCATCCACATACAAACATACAAGCAAAAAATCTCCATTTTCAGCCTTCTTTGTATATAAAGCATGCTCATATGGGCATTTGATAAACCCATTTGCTTGGAAATATGCATCAATTCTACTATTTTTCTTCACCTTGTACACCCACTTGACTCCAATGGCTTTCTTTCCTTCCGGTAGCGAAGTGAGCTCCCATGTGCTATTCTTCTCAATGGACTTGATTTCATCATCCATGGCTTCTTTCCATCTTTTATTTTGAATGGCTTCTTCAAAATCTAAAGGCTCACAATCGGCAAAGAGACAAAAGAGAGTGAGATTTTCTTGATTTTCTATTACCTCATACAACTCGGAGAGAGATCTTGTTTTATGTTTCACACGGGAAGAAGATGAACTTGATGGAGAGGAAGACTGTGATGTTGAACCACCATGAGCGGGAGATAATGGTGATGTTGGAGAACCACCATGAGAGGGAGATGATGGTGATGTTGGAGCATGTACTTCAGTCTCCTTGGGCTCTTCAACATCTTCTTCAAAGAACATGCTTGGATCGTTCCATTTTTCTTGTGCTCTCCACTCCCATGCTTTTTCTTCATCAAACTCCACATCTCTACTCACCACAACTTCGCCGCTGATTGGATCATATAACTTGTAGCCTTTGGTCCTTGAGTCATAGCCGATAAGAATGTGTTCTCCACTTCGATCATCAAGTTTGGTTCTTCTTTGTTCTGGTACATGTGCATAGGCGATGCTCCCGAACACCCTTAGGTGTCCAACTCTAGGTTTTCTTCCGCTCCATGCTTCTTGTGGCGTCATGTTCCACAAGCTTCTCGTAGGACAACGGTTTAGAAGATAAACCGCACAATCCACCGCTTCGGCCCAAAACACCTTGGGCATCTTCTTGCTCTTCAACATGCTTCGCACCATATTGAGAATGGTCCGATTCGCTCGGAGACTCCATTTTGTTGAGGCGTGTAGGGAGCCGTAAGGGAATGCCGAATCCCATGTTCTTCACAAAATGCTTCAAACTCCCTTGATGTGAACTTGCCACCTCTATCGGACCTGATAGATTTGAGAAAATAGTCACTTTCTTTTTTTACATGAGTTTTAAATATTTTGAATTTACTAAACACCTCAGATTTATTTGACAAAAAATAAACCCAAGTCTTTCGAGTATAATCATCGGTAAGGGTTAGAAAATACTTGTGACCTCCAAGAGAGTTTGGAGTTACCGGACCACAAACATCCATATGAACAAGTTATAGTGGCTTTGTTGCATGAGATGTAGCCTCCTTCGGGAAAGGATTCTGATGATGCTTCCCGAGTAGACAGCCCTCACAAAGTTGCTCCGGATGATTGATGAAAGGCAATCCTCTCACCATGTTTTGTTTCGACAACAACTTGAGACCGCCAAAATTTAAATGGCCAAATCTCAAGTGCCACAACCATGAAATGTCTTTCACACATGCTTTCAAGCACTTCACATCACCGCCTTGAATGTTGAGAAGAAACATTCGATTTTTTCTCATGTGGACTTTTCCAATTAATCTTTTTTTCTCATCTCTTATAAAGAGACTACAATCTGCCATATGAATTTCATAGCCCTTTTCCAACAATTGACCCAAACTTAGGATATTATTTTTCATAGCTGGGACATAGTAGACATTTGAAATGAATTGATGACTACCATTTCTTTGACGGATAAGTATTTTACCTCTTCCCTTCACCGAAATCTTCGAATAATCACCAAAAGTGACTTGGCCATCAATGGACTCATCTAAGTCCATGAACATGCTCTTCTTCCCACACATATGATTACTATCACCTGTATCAAGATACCACATATCTTCTTTCTCTTCTTCTCCTTTGAAAGCTAACAAAACAGCATGCTCTTCTTCTTTTCTTTCAACATAATTGTTTTCTCCGTCAACTTGGTTAGTAGCAAGATACCAACAATTTGAGGAGTAATGCCCAAATTTCTTGCAATTAAAACATTGAACTTGAGGTTTTCCATACCTTCCTCTTCCCGAAAATCTTCCTCTACCACGATTGTTTTGAAATCTTGGGTTTTGATCTCCATAATTTGTTGGAGAAAACCCACCTCTTGCTCCTTGTCCGCGACCTCGGAATCCTCCACGACCTCGGAAGTTCCTCGGCCATGACCTCCGCCTCGACTTCTATCTTCATGGCTTCTTTCTTTTGGGCCTTCTTTTGAGCCTTCTTTTAGGCTCAGCTTTGATTGCAAAGCTTTCTCCGCCGGTTCTTATCTCTCGATCAACCTTTGTTCATGAGCTTGCAAGGAACCCATGAGTTCATCAATAGTCAGGGCCTCCAAGTCTTTCGACTCTTCAATGGCCACAACAATATAGTCATACTTCCGATCAAGAGATCGAAGTATCTTCTCCACCACACGAACATCTTCAATTTTTTCATTGTTTCGTCGAAGTTGATTAACAACTGACAAAACCCTTGTGAAGTAGTCAGAGACCACCTCCTTCTCTTTCATCTCCAGTTGTTCTAACTCCTTTCGAAGTGTTTGAAGCCGCACCTTCTTCGCCTTCTCTGTGCCTTTGTAGGAAGATTGAAGTATCTCCCATGCTTGTTTTGATGTAGTCGCGTTGGCAATCTTCTCGAAAGAAGACTCATCTACACCTTGATAGATGAAGTAAAGAACTTTCTGTCTTTTCTCTTCGATGCTCTAAGAACATCTCTTTGAGCATCAGTCAATGCTGCATCTTCTTGAGGCTCTTCATAACCATTCTCTACGACGTCCCATGCGTCTTGAGAGCCCAACAAAGCCTTCATTTTGATACTCCAATTTTCATAATTTTCTTTTGTGAGTTGGGGAATGGTGAATTGCGTCATCCCGGTCGCCATCTCCTTTGTGGCTCTGATACCACTTTGTTGGAAAATAAAAATATGAAATATGGATCTTTTAAGGGATGACAAACTTGCTCACTGTTTTTTTTACTTCAAAGGCTTCCTCTTATTGTTCAATATAGAGCATACAACCCTTTATATAGATGCTTACATGACTCTTTGGATTACTAAATACATCAATGACCATTTAAACTCCATATGACTCCTAGAACAACCCAAAGACACTTAGAAACACACACCAACATTATTACTATAGATAAACTCACAAAATAAATGCATACAAACATCTATGACCTTGATTTTCCACAACTCTACAATTCCGAATTTGACCATCTTTGACCTTATCTTGCCATGTAGAATGCCATGTAATCAAGTTTAGTTATCAACACTATGTGCTCCCATCAAATATCAAAAGGCCCCACCGAACGCATCGAAAACCGTGTAGATTTCCACTTTTGGGCTCCCATTGAAAAGTTGGAAACCATGTATATTTCCTCTCCTCTGTGGGCTCCCATCGAAAACCAAAAACAAACAAACCTATGAAACTATTTTTCAAATTTCCTCTTTTGTATATATCATGATCTAATGTAAAATCCTCACATTAAAATCACAGTGAGTGCCTTTATCCCTCTATATGTTTACTCCACCTCTCCTTCTTAAACCCTCTCACTCTTTCTTTGGAGAACTAAATGAAGTTTATAGGGCTTGGGGAGTTGAAAATGTTATTTGATCATATTTTTATCAAGTATTATTCTAAGAAGTGCAATTTGAATATGCAAATATGTTTCGTAGTTTATAAATAAAATTTGATATATGTTGTATAATTCAGTTCATATTGTACAGCTTGATACAAATTACGTATGTTTCAATTGAAAGTTTGTGCATTTCGATTTAGTTATTGTATTTTTAAATTATAGGTTGGATAGTTCGATTAATAGGTTCTGTAGTTTGATTATAATTGTGCAATTTGATTCATATGTACAGTTCGGTTAAAATGTGAGCTTGATGATGAGAGTTGTGTAATTCAATTAATATGTCATGTTATGTTTTATAAGCGGTTTAAATTTTTGTAAATTTTTTCAATGTATTGAAAAGATGTATGTGTCAAATATATTTAATTTTTATAATTGAATGAGGATTAAATGGAGTTTATAAAGTTTGAAGAGTAGTTTTTTTTTTTTTTTTTTTTTTTGGGTAAAAAAGAATTTGTATTTCTGTTGTTAGTACTATATCCAAAAAGTTTACATGTGAGGCATCCTTGCATATAGTCCAAAATAAAGTTATGTCCAGCTAAATCAAGTCAAAGGAAACAAATCAAGGAGGAAAACCCCAATTGAATGGCGCTGCATCCCCTTCTTTGCTCTCTTTTCATTGAAAAATCTAGACCTAATGACACCCTTTAGAATGTCTAATGAAAATAGTTCCAGCAGCATCAGATTCCACAATGGCCTTTAGTTTGTCATCAATTTGCCCCGGGTGGAAGTAAGAAGTGCCTAGTGAGGAACCCCACACTGCTAAGTAGTCCACCGCTTGGTTGCCCTTCCAATAAGTGTGTGAGACTGCCCATTCTGAGAAAGTTGACAATGTGAGGAGTAAGTCATGCCTAGCACGGAGAAGATGCCATGGAAGAGAACCTCTACCGTTGATCCAGGCTACGCAGTGCTTGAGTCGCTCTCCATATGAATATGCAGAAGACCCATCATGGCGCACATGCGCAACCCCTCTAGTATTGCAATGTATTCCAAGAAGTTGATAGATCTCAGCAGCCTGTCTTGGACAGCCACTGCGCGTAGAACCTCCCCTTTTCAATCACAGAAGATTGCCCCATATCCTGCTTGATCACTTGAAAGGGAGCCATCGGACATGGACTTGGTCTAGCCTTCCAAAGTGGAGGACCAAGAAACTTCAGCTTGGGATTTCTCAATCGGGGTTATAATGACAACCCATGCAGAAGCGATGTGAGAGACTAACCTGACCAATTCTTCTTTCAATACTTTGCCATGGAAAATGTCTTGGATAGTGCGTTCAACAAATCTGAGAACCAGAGATTTTGGAGATTCCTTCCTTTTGAATATCCTAGTGCATCTCTCCCTCTAGACTCCTCGAATAGTTGTAGCAAATGCTACATTCATTATGTTCTGCGGTGCACCCACCGGGAAGGTTTTTTTTAGCCATTCGATGAAGGCTAATAAGGAGGACAGCAGGGGTTTCATGGCTCCCATTTTTCACAAAACAACACTCCATAGGAAACCTGCAAATGAGCAGGAGAAAAATAGATGATTTGTATACTTTGGTTCCCTATTTCACATCGAACAAGTGACTTCACCGACCAAGCCTTTGCGTTGAAGGTTCACTAGTACAGGAGTCTTGTCTAGTAGTGCCATCCATGCACAAATTGAAGATTGGGGGGGGGGGGGGGGGTAGGTAGTAATTTTGCTATATCCACCTACCCCATTTCTTCGTGTCCTGTTTCCTCAGGAATTGCCATGCTACTGGTATGGATAGTGCATTTGTCATTTAGTGGAGCCAAATCATAGTATCTAGGCCAAAACCACCACAATCTTGGTCACTAATGTCAGCCAAACTGTATCCCAAGTAATCATCACCAAGACGGTTTTACCCACTCCTCAACAAGGATGAAGTGAGACACTAGACCTTGAAGCTCCACACCTCCTCCACTATGTATGCAATGATCTCTAGCCTCACCGATCACATCTCCCCCTTGCATAACATCTTCCCACCAATAACCCCTCCCTTGGTTGAGGCTTACAAACCATCTTAACCTGTGTTGCCTCTATGAGCTCAACCTCCACAGTAAAGAGCCAAAACTCGAGACGTCATTGTCATGAAGGTTGTTACTCGATTGAATTTCCCAATGCCCTCCTGCTTTGCCACTGACCCATGATTGTCTGACAGCTCACCCTTGTTCACTGCCAGCTCAAACAACCTGTCATGTCATTACACCACACGTCATGACAGAACAGCACCTACCCTCAAGAACCCACTCCATTGGATGGCCCCTCTGAAACTTTTTGACAAACTGATCATGCCCTTCCATATCTTCAACAATCCTAGAGAATTCATCAGAAATGTATTCACCTTTAAGTCACTACACCTGTACCAAACCCACTGCCTTCCAGCACACGAGGTTCTTGTCCCATTTAGAAAGAATATTAAGATTTTTAAATTACATTGCGATTATTCAAATGCCCTTGGATGATTAACTTGTTCTCATGTGATATTGTCAAAGAAAAGAGAAAAAGGAAGTGGTCTGCAAAGAGTAGAAGGATAACTGAATGACCACAATGTTTATATTCCATTCTTTTGTACAGGCTAATAATTTTATATTTCGACAATATGCAAGGGCTGAAATAGAGTCTGATCTTTCCATATCTCTCTTTAATAATTTTTAGTTTGGGAGATGTTAGGGTTCTTTTTGTTGATGCACCTAAATAGTAGGTCTCCTTCGGTTTAATGCCTCTTTTTAGGAATTGTTAGATATCAAGCTGACAGTCATGAGACAAATATAAATTTTCAAACACAATTGTTGAATATTTGGAAGATATCAATCATCTTTGACCTGGATAAAGAGCAATGGTAGAATGGAAAATAATATTTGCCATACATTTCAAGGACAACCTAGCACAATAATGGAACCATGATTTCTTTTTTTGGAAAAGAAAGATGGAAGCACATATATTTACTCTAAAAACAAAAAAGGGGGACTCAACTCCATGCCTCCAATGCTAACATGCATGATCATGGGGGGGGGGGGGGGGGGGGGGGGGGGCATAAGGCATCTCCCACACAAGCATAAAAAAAATTGATGCAGATTAATCAATGGATAAGCTAAACGAACTGCCAATCGCGACGGTTATGCTCGATCAATCATTGTGAAGGAGTGCTGCTACCTTACAGGAGAAGACTTGACAACCAACATTGGCAAGCCATCATCAGCCTTGAATCTGGAGATTTTAACTCCCTAGGTTTGAATTTAAATAAAGACCAAGAATTTTAAAAATCAAATTTGAAATTGATCAAAAGGAAGTTCACAACTGACGTGAGCCCATAAGGAAATAAAGGAGGTAGTTATAGAGAATTTCTCATAGTGGATAGACAGGCCAAATTCGTTTACTCATATGAGTATTTGTCGAGTCCCATGGTGTAGTCATCTACAAGCAATGATAGTCCCTAGTCGTCAGCAGTCAAATCTTCCAGCTTAGTTGAAAGACATCAACATTTTTATTTTCATTTTAAGTAGTTATAAATGATTGGTTAACTTTAACAAGGTTCTCCACTAAGGTAAAAGACATTCTTGATATCATGCAGAACTCGTAAAATTTGAGTTGAACCGAATGTCTTTGTTCCTTTGGATGGTACACTAAGCATGCACTTCATCTCTTCATGTCATAGTCTAAAAATTTTGCCTAAAGAATGGTTCATAGAAATCAGTTCACTGTGGGGAGATCTCAAATGTTGTCAACCTCACAAGGGGAGTGGACATAGTTGTTTTCTGGTAGAATCGAGGGGACATTGCCGACGTTCTATTCTTGTTAGATGATTGTCAGATTGGGGTGGAGATTTCATCTTTGTTATTGACGTAGATATGGTGACAGATCAGCAAAAAAATAACCCAATGCATCGTCATGAAGGAGTTTGAGGTTCAAAGGTTTTGGTATCAAAGATGGCCAACTTTGTGATTGTCTTGAGTCATTATCGAGACGCTCCTGCATGCATACGAGGTTTTGGCTAATGTTGCCCACCGATGCAATAAGAGTTCCAATTTGACATACTATTTAATCAATCATTGGATCTCTACTCTGCGATTCACGCCTCCCTATGTGACCATACCTCGCCCTTCACCATCTCGTTGTGGTAGGAATCTAGCCTAATTCTCATCCAATAAGATTGAAAGCTCGGACCCTGATGCCAGATGATGCAACTCTCAACAGAACCCAGAAGAGGAGAGATCCCAAAAGAGAAGAGATCTATTGAGAGAGAGAGAGAGAGAGATGGAGAAGAGAAAGACTTTCATAAGTTCAATGTAATCATGATTACAAGTTAAAACAGCTCTAGAAGCATCTTTACAAGTGTAGAGAGATAATTCTAAACTTCACTGTCACTAGGCTCAACAAAGGGGTCTTGTTTATAGGACTCATAGTTTGTTGAGACTGAATAATATCTAATCTAAATATTAAGCCACTCTCTACAACCAACATATACTATGAATCTAATAGCTCGCTCTCTCTCACCAAAAAAAAATATATATTAATAATCTCATTATCTTAACAACCTAATGCCTCTCACTCTAAACACAAACCCAAACAAACATATTTTCAAATCCATAGATAAAATATGATTACAAAATAAAAACCACCAATTAATCATCTAAAATAACTATCAATAAAAATTCAAAACAATCCTTGATTTGATCTGCATCACTTTCCTTTGTCTCTCATAAGACATAATTGATTGCAATTTCCCATCTTCTAGTTTCTGTCTCTTCATGTTATGTTTCCCACTTTCAGTCTCACAAAGGCACACATTAATTATTCAAACGTAAATCCAATATTATAGAAAGACATGATTTCACTTGGGGTCTAGTTTGACGAAAATTGATACCACCAAAGAAGCTTGTCGGATCATTTTTATAACCTGAGATGTATTCTAAACATATTTGGTACTTTATTAGTTTCATGAATTTTTCTATATTTATATCCTTATACATAAAGCGTTATCATGAGGAAATTTTTTTGCCAACGAAACAATCCTGTAACTTCACATGTCTAAATTTTACAAAATTTTACGAAGCAATGCATGCACACGCATTGTCCTCTCTGCTCTCATGTATGATGTGGTGTTAGATTCTCCTCTTGTGAATAACGTGCCCATAATGAGAAACCCAGCAAACGATAATGAACCTAGCAACCCCAAAAAAAAGACGACGGTCTGATTTTCGCTGCAACAATTTGATTTTGTGGTGTTTTATTGGATTGATAAAGTTCCTGAACCATGATGGTGTGTGGTTGTGAGAGCTTTGTCGATCATGATTATGTAGCTATGATCTTCTCATTCATGAATTTTTTTTAGGGAAACACCAATTATTTTATCATCAAAACATTCATGAATATTCAATGATTAAATTTCAGCATGATGAATATTGTAAGTTTGTAACTAAACATCTCTAATGAATGGGAACATCACTTATGAGTTTTACTAGGAGGAAGAATTAAGGGAGCATTTGTACTTCCAATGCAATTACAGCAAGCAAATTTGTAGTAGAATCAAATTGGCACAGGGAAAGAGGTTCATCTTTGAAGGCTTACAAAAAATGTGGGAATCATTCTGGAGGAAGAGGAAGAAGAGGATAAAATAAAAGCCAGAAGGCCAAGTTGTCCCCACTCATCTCTCATACATTTGTTGGTTGATTTAGTTGACGAGGAACAAGAAGGCTTTCAAAGGAGACCAGTTTATGTGGAGGAAACGTAGAGTACTATCATCTCATTCATTAGGGATTCAGGAGAGTTTATTTTGGGAGATGATCCGGTGTGACTTGATTGAGGAAACGGTATGGAAAATGTACAAGGATGTACAAGGGAATTGAGGGGGTTTTAAGGAGATATCTCATCTCCTTTTTTATTTTGTGAGGGGGGAGGGGAAGTTGATATTGTTTATGTCCACCTTCATGTGGAGCCATACCTCTGATTATTACTAAAACTATGTGGTGTGCTCCACCTTTATTCAATCAAAGCTACCAGGTGTGAGGGTTACACGAAGAATAGGAGGCGTGCCACCTTCCCTTTGGTATTCTAGGTATCTTCTAAACACTCCACTAAATATCTTGAGGAACACCTTTGTTTCTTTACAGGTCAGGTTTCAGCCTCCCTCCAACTAGCTGTTAATTGCATGATAGAATCTAGTGGTCAAAGCTCAAAAAACAGGCAGGCTGTGAAACTGCGATATTTTAATATAAGCAGTTAATCTATTGGAAGGATTCAAGGATCTGATTCTATGTTCTGTCAGTGTAAAGCATCAATTCTTCCTAACAAGGTGTTTTTGAACTCGATATCACTGTTGGTTTGAAAAAAAATGGTTCATCTCAATTCCACTATCAGGCTGCATCTAAAGAGAATGAACAACTGACATCTCCTCTAAATCTGTTTCAGAATGAGATCACTTGCCGATATCAAGCAGCTCTGTTAGCATGTGGTCCATGCTCAAAAGAAGAGGTTAGACAAACCATTATGTTTCAATGATCAAATTTAAAATGCATAAATCTTGTTACCACAAAGTAATCATGTATCCTACTATTCCTAATTTGTCAGAGTATAGTATTGATTCATTTGGTTGCATTAGCAAAGCTATTAAATCACATGCCATATTCACAGGGATGTTCAACAATGGACATTGTTTTATTATATGTCATTTTTGCAGGAACTGCTAAACGTACAAACCCAAAGATAATTGACATGGATCAGTACATAAGCATAACAAGATTTTGTTACTTTAGGCCAAGTTCTTTCTTAAGTAACACAATAAAGAACAGCCACAAAGACAGCTAGAACAAAATAATATTATTTAATTCTTTAGCAAAACCAGTCACCATGGACGAATATGTCATATGATAAGCACGGATAACTTTAAATGGGGAACCATTAAGAGGATCCATTTATGTAAAGGCACAGGGAGTCGTCTAAAGAAACATGACATTCAAGAACTAGGAACCAAACTAATTATTCATGAGAAAGAGAGCATTTCTGATTAATTGCAATTATCACATACATTAACAGTCATAAAATATTATATAGAAATTTAATGCAAGTTCAAAATTTCCAGAGAATGCAGACCTGTGCCTCAGCAAGACCAGTATTCTCCTGTGAAAAATATTCAACAAGCCCAGACCAAAAGGCCTCCACGATGCAGCAGTTCCAAGCAGCACCTTGGAAATCCACTCTCCATGATGAATTCCCATACTTCTTTGTGGTAACAGATATGTGATTTGAGCCTTTGACTTCAACTTTGCGTGCTTAAGGCTATTGACCTAGGACAAGGCCTCATTCTCAAAACTGAATTGTTGAATTCCTACATGTTTACATCAAAGTTGACGATAAAAGGTAGGTTGCCTTCAAACAAGCCATACCTGTCATAATCAACCTTGCAACACACTCCCCTTGTCATCCTTAGCATCAGTTTTGGCAGAACCACTGTTCATTCTCGTTTTCTCATCACTCACTGCATCAGCTCCATTGGAAGCATGATTCTTCAAAACTACAGAAATATCCGCTTCTGAGGCCCCAGCAAGCTTGAATCTTTCAACAGCCCCATCAAGTCTCTTTTTCCAATCACCCACCCCCAGCTTGAACTCAACTTGTGAGCGCTCAAAAAGCATGTTACCCCAGAAGAGATGAATCTGAGACCTCATCACGGCATTCTGTTCGGCCACTTCCTCAGCGGTCAGTTCTCCCTGCCCATCACCATTATGCACCTCACCATCTGAATCTGCCATTTGTCTCTTTTTCCTCTTCAGCAATAGCTCCTCCTTTTTTGGATCTTTATGCTCATTAGCCTTCTGCTCCTCCACCTTCTCCCACATCTCTGTCGCCGCACTCATCCTCTCTTCTGCACTATCAAAAAGCTCAATTGTCTCCTTCGCATCCCATGTCGAGAGATCAATCTTCTTGGCAAGAGCAAGAGACCACTTCAGCTTCGCAGTCTCGAAATGCTGCTGCCCGAGTGCAAGTAATGCCTCATAGAAATCAGGTTTGATCCTCAAAGCCTCCTCATATTTCAAACCAGCAAGAGCATAACGCTCAGTAACCCAATCATAGGCAGACTGAAGCTGTGCCAACATCACCTCCTTGTGTGAGGACTCGTCCAAAGGGATTCTCTTCCTCGCTGCGCACATGTGTACATTCCCCCAGTTGAAGAACGCGAGGGCAGCAACCTCCTGGAACTTGCAGGCAGCCATCTCAAAGAGAATCTGAGCCTCTTCGCTCGTCACCGCCTCCTCAAGGGCCTCCGAGGAAAGCTCCATCCCAAGCTCATGGAGGTCCACATGGGCATCTGGGTCTATCCCCGCATGCGTTCTAAAAAGCTGTGCAAACTCCAAGAGCCAGTCATCAATCTCTGCCTCCTTGCACTCAGCATGGTTGCACTTGGTAGCAGTAGCGGCTTTTTCTTCTTTCTTAGGCTTCTCTTCTTCCGAAGCCACAACAACACCATTATCCATGACACCATCTGAGACAGAATCACCCGTAGAAGGAGGGGACGCAACACCATCAGCCTTGACCTCCTCCTCTACTTCCTCCACTTCTTCTTCCTCTTCAATCAATGTCGGTTCTTGCTCCGGAGGAACCTCCACAATGTAAAGCCTCAGCATCTCTGGCATTGGGTCTTTCTTCTTAACCTCCGTCTTGGACCCTTCTGTCCCACAATCCACAAACAACTCCGCCAGCCTGAGCTCAGCCGTGCTAGTGATGGTCACAAGGTCCCCATCAGAGTCCTTGTACTTAACCAACACCGACCCGGCCGACGGGTACCGTTTCCTTACCACCTCCCTCAAATCCTTAAACGCGCAGTTCACCGGCATCCGCGCGAGCCTTATGTCATGGTCATAAAAAAGCTTCAACGGCCTCCACTGCGTAACGATCGGCTCTGGAGGCACCTTCATCTCGGGTTTCTCCTCCGCAACAACAACAGGCTTCACCGAAATGGATTTCAAAGGTTCAACTTTCTTCTCGGACGTCGGAGGAGGAGGTGAAAGAGGTCTTGCAGGGGAGGAGGAAGGGGGTTTCTTGGGGGCAGGACGTGCGGGGAGGCAGGGCCCGATCCCCGCGACAGCAGTTGGCGCGCCTCGGACGGCGGAGGCGCCGAGTGCGGCGGGGGAGGGCCGGCTGTCAGTGGCGGTGGTGGCGGCGGCGCGGTTCCCGAGGGCGGAGCGGAGACGGCGCGCGAGGTCGAGGGCGTCGCGGTGGGTGGGGTCGAGGGAGAGGAGGGAGAGGGCGTCCTGGAGGGCGGCTTCGTGGCGACCGAGGGCCTCGAGAGCGCGGGCGCGGCGGAGGAGGGCGCGGGGATGGGAGGGCTGGGCGTGGAGGGCGAGCGAGCACTCGGAGGCGACCGCGTGGTAGTCGACGACGGGGCGCATCTGCATGAGGCAGGCGGCGCGGTTGCTGTGGAAGACGGCGCGGTCCGGGTGGGACTTGGGGAGGAGCTTGAGAGCCAGGTCGTACTGATCGAGGGCCGAGACGTAGTCGCGGGACTGGAAGAGGCGGTTCCCTTCCTCCTTCAGCTCGTGCGCGCGCTTGAGGAAGACCGCGGCCGTGTCGGAGGGGGAGACGCCGTTGGGGATGGTTGATGACTGGGGTTCGGAATTGGAGGGGGTTGGGTTGAGATTGTTGTTGTTGTTGTTGTGGGACTTCTTTCTTCTTCCACCAGATTTGCCCATTTTTTAGGGGAGGACACAAGAAGCCAAAGAAGAATTGATGGTGAGTTGAAGGGGGGGATTGAGGGGCAGAAGGGCTTGGGGAAGGGAAGAGGAAAACTGGATTTTGTTGTTTTATGTATTTTTAAGATTTTGTGAGTTGGGGGTGGTTTCTAGAGACTTCTATTTTCATTAGCCAGCCCTCCACCAGCACTGCAATATTGGGTTGTGAGTCCTGCCAGGAGCCGCTATGTTTCATGTGAGAACACAGAGGATGCGAATTTATCGCATGTATATGGGCTATTTGGGTAGTCGAATAACGAGAGAATGAGAGAGGACAAGAGTAAATGAGTTTAAAAAACCATTTGTTTGAAAAGAAAAAAAAATAGATAGGTATAATCTGTTTTGAAATAGTGTAATATGCTTCCGCTTTGATTGCTTCATTTTGAATGTTTGTTTCATGAATAATGCGTATGGTTCATTGATCTAAAAATCAATATGAAATTAAAAGATCTAAAATTTAGTTAGATCTAAAAATAGAACAATTTTCTAAATAAAAGATCTAAAATTGTTTGGATATGGAATAAGCCACGGAATAACCTAGAATAAAGCAAAATAAGTAATTTTTTGGTGTTTGGATACAGTGAATACCTTGGAATGACATATGTCAAAATAAACTGGTATAAAGTGGTATATAAATTCCGATCAATCCTTGGAATTAAAGTTATCCCAGGTTATTCCACCCGAACAATATATGGGTATGCTATCAAATCAACTGTCGTTAATTTTTATAAATCACCTGGTAAATCAACTATCATCATTTTTTCACAATTTATAAATCTTTATCCACACTTCATTCACATTTTATCCAAACAAAAAAAAATTATTATTACATTTTCTAATGAGAATAATTCAAAACACAATCAAACACAAAATCACTTATTTCATTGTTATACCCCCTTATACCGGTATAACTCTATACCCGGGAATAAATCTTATTTTGTATCCAAACATGGGTTAAGTTTTTGCATCTCTACAAAAGTTTCTAATAAATAGTGTAGTATATGATTATAAAAGAGTTGTTACAACTGAACCACAATGTAGAAGAATGGAGATTTGAAAGACAAAAATTGTGGGAAAGACAAGAGAAATGAGGGTGAAGAGAGAGAAAGAGAGATGTAAGGGATAACAATTTGAGTGAGGTTATATCCACCACCCTGATTGTCAATCCCACTATGTAACATTACCAAAAACCTCGTTTTCCATTTTCATAAAACAACATTAATCCCACCACTTGTGCATGGTTATTTGACATGGTGTTGTTGAGCTAAGTCCATTAGATTGATAGAAGGCCGTCAAGAAAATGACATCGGGTTGACAGAGGTGCTATCGAGAAAACCTATCAAGTTGATTGTGGGCCATCAAGAAAACGCCATCAGCTTAACTCACCTCTATTAAACTGGATTCAAAGAGATTATGAAGAAACAATTCGACTAATTCCTGTCGAACTTGGGACTAGTTTTAACACTGAATATGTCGAAAAGAATTTTTCTTTTTTTTTTCTTACAAAACATGTCGTCTAAAGAATTCACAAAAAAAAATAATATAAAAAAGGCATGGCATAAGTTTCACAATAAGTTTACCAGATATTCAAATTATTCCACCTAAGAATCTAAGAACAAATAAACTTCATTGATTGGTTGGTGTCAACAACAAAGCAACTAGGGATGAATGAAATTATATTTATTTCATTTGTAACTAAAATAAATATTACTTTCGTGTGAACAATCAAACAAAGTAAAAATATGGCACCCCCTACATATCCACGCAGGTTCGATGCACATATGTCACACACTTTAACCTACCTTCGACAGAGGTTAGTCGTCTAAAGCCCATCTTCCTAACACACATATGTCGAACTGGGCTCTGTTAACTCAGAATTCCTGCTTGACACACTTTAGTTGAAATATATAGTGGTGATTCTACGATATATAGTCATCTGAAGCCCATTCGCCTGACACTTTATTGTCAAACTGGGCTTCTGTAATCTCAGATATCCTACTTGACACACTTATGCTGAAATATATAGTGGAGAGAGTTGATGGTGTGTAGTCAACCAAAATCGATCTGCTTGACAAACATTCGTCAAATTAGGTTCATATTTTGATAATACCCTGTCGAACTGGGTTCAAAGAGTCATTTTAAAGAAATATTTGACTAGTATCTGTCAACATATCCTATAGAAATTGGACATACCCATGTCGAACTGGATTCATATTTCAACAGAACCAATTCGAATTGGGTTACATGTTTATGTTATGTACAATAAAGCAATCAAATTTTTATCCATTACTAAACTATGCCACATTGATGTTGGAAAAATAAATCCCGACTGCCAAGATCCGTCGATCAAGGTATAAATCGGATAACAAAAAAAAAATTTATTAAATCTTTTTAACGCAAACCCTACAAGGCGGAATTAGGGTTTACCTTCAGAACTCATATCAGAGTTTTGCCGTAGAAGAAGATCAGATCTGATGGACGATGATGAAACTCGATCGGAACCTTCAGATCTTCTGCCGTATGTCCTTTCTATGTTGTAGATCCGCGGCAGAGTGTGGTCTCCTTCTTGTTTCGAACGGCAGCTGCGAATCCCTTCGCTCTCCTTCTCTCCTTTCCTCACCTTTTCTGGATCCAAAGATCCTAAAAAGGTTTCTAGGGTTAGGGTTTTGATTTCGGATGAAATCATGTGTCCCTTGAGAGAGAGAGGAAGCCACATATTTATAGGCTAGGGCAGGGACCTAAAGGAGAAATCAGTAATTGGCTTATATGGGCTTGGGTACCATAATTCAACTTAGAATTAAAATCAAAAGCCCATAAGTCATAATTCATTCCACTAAAGGATTATGACTGCACTCCAAACATACTAATATCAAAAATAATATTTTGAGCTCCTTATATTATATGCTTAATATCTCCCCACGCTAAGATTCCAATACTCGTTATGAAATGATTATTACTAAAAATATTATTTCATAACATTTTATTTTCCTTGAGATCTTCCGCTTAACTTATTTGATATGTCGGATAATTAAATCCACCGGCCGGGTTAGACATAATCAAAACTTATAAGCATCCTCAAGAGAGTATCATCAACCTCCTATTGGAGACGTGGATTCCATCAATAGCAAATATTCATCATACAAGCGTTATTGTCACCCAACTTACTGAGCCTATTGATCCATAGTAGAATCTCACTCTTTAATAAATCAAAATGATAAATAACAAATGCACATGTTTAAGAACCATTTTAGGATTAAGAGCATAAGCAATCATAATAAACATGGGGTGAATTATTTTATCTAGTCAGTACAAAAATAATTACCCTAACTTGGTCCGTTCAATACACACAAGGTGTACTAGTACAATCACTCAAAATCTATCAACCGGTCTTTTATAGTCAAGATAAACCACGTAAGATGAACTGCACTACAACCTTTATCCAATGGATTATCCAAGTCCATCTAAGGTTGTGAACCTCAACTTATAATTCACAGGGAACCGATAATCTGATCTTTTGTGTGTAAGCCGAACTCTACACACCAGATTATGTACAATGTAAATTAAAGGATTAAATTAAAACCAAGCACAATATTTCAAACAATGTAGTGCAAGCATTTACCAATAATAATTCTCATCAAAATGCTAAGACCATCTTAATAATAGAGTTTATTACATAAGTCATGGCTTTTAGAACACTACTCTAACAATTGACACATCCATGCATTACCCATAAACATTATTATAACACATCTTGTAGTAATTCGAAATCTTAAAAAAAAAGAGCCTAAACAACTTGGTCCAAACAAAAAGAGGCCTAAACACACAGAGCACATGGGTCATCCCTGTTTGAGAATGTCTCAAATTTGTTCAGACTATCACGGTCTATATCAGAATCTACCCGCTTTGTCTCTTGTATCGCTACAACATCTCCCCGTCTTCTTCTGACCCATTGACGTCTCTCCATTGACTATATCTTCTTGGGCATATGGGACGATCAATGTTTTTTTTTATAATGGTAGACACACTCCACCAATCAATTTCATTACGAAAATATATTAATACAAGTCTGAATTGGAGGTGAGGGGAATATAGTGAAATAAAATACACATGCAAGAAAATAAATTAGCATAAGCTGACAGAAAAGAAACAAGGACATGGGCGCAGGAGTAGATGGGATGTCTACCCGCCAGAATGCGCCAGTTCCCACTCAAAGCTCCTCCTTCTATGTGATGATCTGAAAAACCCCACCTCCTAGGGAGATGCCCCGCACGCCCACCCTCGTGCCCAGTCCTGAATGAGCACTGACGCAAACACCCACATGTTCTCTGTATAAACCCTTGCACCCTTAAAAATGGCTTCATTCCTAGTCAGCCAAATAGCCCACGTGCATGCTGGGATGATCAAGTGAGCGATCAGCGTCAGGGGGCCCGGTGTGACCCTTGCGCCAAGCTCGGCGCTCACTACCCACATCCCTGCAAAGTCGTGGAACTGGGTGAGGGATGTGGCCGCCCCCACCACTCCCCACAGCTCCTGCACCACTCGGAACTCACAGAAGAGGTGGGCCACCGTCTCAAGGGCTTCGCTGCACAGTGCGCATCTTGCATGGAATCTTGGGCTTCCAGTGTGAGCGTGACTTCCACACGTTAACATGTTAGGGGCACGGTGTCTCCGCCACCAGACATCGTTGCGCTTGACGGAGAAGCCTGCAGTTGGCTTCGGTGACCACAGTGACCTATCCGGGTCTAGGCCAAAGCACCCTATTCACTCCCCAAGCATTTCAACCAACGCCGCGAACTGAGCCGCCTCCGCGGGCGCAAGGTGGAAACTGCGCAATGCCATGGACCACTGTCTGGAGCTCCCCTTTGTGATCCAGAAGCTACGCACTGTGCCTTCTAGAGACCGTGTGAGAGCATGCACGAGCGGGAATTGTGAACAAAGAGGGAGTTCCCCACACCAGGCGTCTCTATAGAAGTGCGTGCCCATACCGTTGCCGACCTCCCATCACATAGCCTGTGTGAACTCCCCGCAATCCCCGAAGATGCCTTTGCAGAGCGGCGACGCGCGCACATCAACAGTAGGCCATCTGCGCTCACCACTCCCGTGTCCTCCATTTCTGTCTTGGAATATTTGGACCCACGGGCTCGTTGTCTCGTTTAGATACCACCACAGCCATTTAGAGAGGAGTGCTTTATTCATGTCACACAGGTCGAGCATGCTGAGCCCTCCAGCCTCCTTACTCAAGCACACAGAGGGCCAGTCCACGAGATGTGGCTTGAGCGTCGACCCATGCATGCGTGCCTTGCCAAAGGAACCGCCGGCGTATCACCTCGATACGAACTTGCACCCCCACTGGAATTCGGAAGATTGAGAGAAAGAAGAGTGGAAGAGAGGACACCACTGCTTGAAGCAGTTTGAGTCTCCCTCCATAGCTCAAGAATCTCCTTTGCCACCCTGCTAGACGCCGTTGAAAGCGCTCCACGAGAGGGTCCCAATCTGCCTTCCTCAAACGTCCACGACTGAGAGGGAGGCCCAGAACAAGGGATGGGAGATCCTTTACCATGCAGCCCACAATTCTTGCAAGCGCATGAGATTGAAGCGTCAAGACGTTCACCACCAACAACGCGCACTTGGACCAATTGAGACGGAGGGACGATCAATGTTGAAGGCCCATCTTTCGCCAATCTTTTTTATTGGCGTCTCCGAAGCGATGCGGTTCGTGAAACACATTTTTTGGGAGCCATCCTGCAATTTTATTCGTTCGATTTATATATTAATGGATACACAACATTGATAAAGACATATGCCATACACATTTGATCATTCTTTGTGAAAAGCTAGAAAAAAAATGCAGAGAGGGGCAAGATTTAGGTTGAAGTCTCAAATGGGAAGGGTGGTGGGGTTGGGGTTAGGTTAAACCACTATATATTTGAAAGTGGATTTAGTGTAAAAGAAAATGCGAGGTGGGGGGATTATGAGGGTGGTGATCCTAGTAAATAGGGTGGTGGGTGTAACCGAACCCTAATAATTTTGATACTTCTCATTTATGATCTGTAACATGTTTAAGAATGTAGTTGTATAAAAAATAAAATAAATAATTTTATAAAAAAATATATAATTAAATGAATTGAATGCATGTATTTTTGTAATAAAAAATCATATACTAACCTAATTTACCATATACTACATTGTAAGAATGACTACATTGTCAGTGGCCTAAAAACAATAATTGATGAGATTCATTGGATAAATAATCATTAACATGATATGTCCCATGCTTCAACAAACACTCTCTCTCACATGCAAATAATAATATCATCCCAATTATAGAGGGGCAAGATTTAGGTTGAAGTCTCAAATGGGAAGGGTGGTGGGGTTGGGGTTAGGTTTAACCACTATATATTTGAAAGTGGATTTAGTGTAAAAGAAAATGCGAGGTGGGGGGATTATGAGGGTGGTGATCCTAGTAAATAGGGTGGTGGGTGTAACCGAACCCTAATAATTTTGATACTTCTCATTTATGATCTGTAACATGTTTAAGAATGTAGTTGTATAAAAAATAAAATAAATAATTTTATAAAAAAATATATAATTAAATGAATTGAATGCATGTATTTTTGAAATAAAAAATCATATACTAACCTAATTTACCATATACTACATTGTAAGAATGACTACATTGTCAGTGGCCTAAAAACAATAATTGATGAGATTCATTGGATAAATAATCATTAACATGATATGTCCCATGCTTCAACAAACACTCTCTCTCACATGCAAATAATAATATCATCCCAATTATAAGACGTCTCATTCAAATTTAGAAACTGATCCACCAAAGTGTATAAAATAGATAATGAACCACATGGGTCTGGATCATAAACTGTGAACCACACAGTTTGATCCTTTAGAGACACAAACATTTATTTATTATATTATAAAAGACAAGCCAAATTTCTATTTATAAGTATCACATCTACTAAAAAAAAATGCATCACACATACAATCCACCATCATAATTATATTGTTCAACATGCATCATCTACAGCAATGATAGCACGCTTATCATAAAAGCTGGTGTTATCATATTTAATATTGTCTAAGATTGTCCAAGGAGGCTCTCAGTCTCTTCGGGGTTATTGGAAAGCCATGGGTGATTCTCAAACATTGTCAGCCTTTGTAGCTCCACCGCGATTTCCATCATCGTTGGTCTTTCTTCCCCTTTGATGTTGAGGCATCGCTTGGCGAGGTTGCAAATTTCAAGAATCAAATCCATCCTCCCTTCATTCACGA
Source organism: Acorus calamus (assembly GCA_030737845.1). Taxonomy (NCBI): domain Eukaryota; kingdom Viridiplantae; phylum Streptophyta; class Magnoliopsida; order Acorales; family Acoraceae; genus Acorus; species Acorus calamus. The sequence goes on along the minus strand of CM060865.1, from coordinate 25,777,788 downwards.
TCTCATGATCTAATATATCTACAATCTGACTCTCTTTCATGGAAGACACGAATATATTTGCTAAATTTCTCTCCTTTTCATCAACCTTAGGAGAAACCGCCTTCCTCCTTGTCAGCAGCTCGGCCAGAACAACCCCAAAGCTGTAAACATCACTTTTGTCCGTCAACTGCCCTGTTTGCAAGCATTCAGGGTCCAAGTAACCCCATGTGCCTTGCATGAACGTAATGAATTGGTCTTTGTCAATAGGGGTCAGCTTTGAGGCTCCAAAGTCAGATACCTTCGCCATGTGATTTTCATCTAATAGGATATTGGAGGACTTGATATCTCCATGGAGGATTGGAGGGGAAGCGGCTGAGTGTAGATAGGCTATTGATGATGCTGTTTCTGTGGCGATTCTCAATCGATCTTTGAAGCAAATTCGTCCTCCACCATGTATAAGTTGGAAGAGAGTCCCATTTGAGATATATTCATAAACCAGCATAGGAACCTTAACCTCTACACAACAACCCAAAAGTTTGACAACATTTCGATGGTTGATTTGAGATAGAATAATCATTTCATTTGCAAATTGCATATTTTGCAATTCATTGACAACCGTGGACTTCTTGACTGCAACCACCTGATTGTCTGGTAAAACTCCTTTGAAAACCATACCTTGTCCTCCTTACCCAAGGATGTTGTTTTGGTTGAACTTGTCGGTTGCCTTCTCTAGATCTTCTTTACTGAACATCTTGAAGGTAATATTTGGTTTTGATGAAATTAGTTGTTGAAGATACAACCCACCATTTTGTTGAAAGAATTTCTCTTTAAGATTGTTGAGCTTTCTTGTTTGGAGTCCCAAATAAATCCAAGAACTAATGAGAATCAAAATGAAAGGGATACCTGTTCCTGCATGTATATATAATCAAAATATATATACGTTAGGGTTGCTTATATTTGTGAACTATAGCATAAATGAGAATTTCAGAATCATGATGCCCATAAAAAAAAATTAAATTGGGATTATTAAATTTTAAATTTTAAATAATAACGAGAACATATGTCCACATAAACCGAAAATGTTATGTCAATATTGAGTTTTGAAAGGTTTATCTGACTCCACTGATGTAGAGAAAAATTATTCTTAGTCATAATAAATAGCAAAAAGATTAATCGAGAGGAAAACATGGGCGTGAATAGTTTATGTTGTGTCTTCATTTATTATCGTTGACAAAAAATTTGACCAAATAAGAACTCAAAACAATTATAAGATGACATATAATCATATCACGTTTTAGAATTATTACTATGATAATTTTTGTGACTTGTTCGCAGCAGACCCTCCCAGCGGAGTGGTCAAGATACATCCTCCCCCAGGGGGAGGACTTGAGTTCAAGTCCCAACCTTACCCATCCAAAAAAAAAAACACCATTTTGATTAACTATTTTAGTTACTTAAATCATTTCCTGATTTGTACCATTGTCCATCAGAAAAACAAAGAAAATCAAGTATACCAACAGCATTTGCCTTTGCATAATTGTCATAAATGAATAGATGAGATATTGGGCAAAGAAATGCAAATGAATAAATCAATCAGAAGGGAATATTTTTGTTTTTCGTTTTTTTTTTGGTGGATGAAGTCTAGAATGTATTCTAGGGGTATCCACTATACTAGAAAAGCATCATACGAGAGGGTGTATATACTACCCATAAATAATGATCAGGGATCTCGAACACCACACACCAAAAAAAAGGTTAGTGAAGGAAGATTTACCAAGAGCCACTTGCATCACGGGGAACAAGCTTTTGCATTTATAGTACCTAGGATCATCGCTATGTTTTCCTTTTGAACAATTGCAAAGGTAGTCTCCTTCAATGTTTGTGCAAATCCCATATGTGCAAGGACTGGCTTTGCATTCATCAATATCTGCTAATACAATAACCTAGTAAGAGGTATAACTACAACACAAAGTCATTAAGGAGAAAAAAATGTGAGTTATAGAGTGAGACCTTGGCATCCTCCAACATCATTAAGATAAGGATTCCCCTGATAACCTTCGCTACAGTTGCAACGATAACCGGGGCCGTTGTTTGAGTTATAGCAGAAACTGTTCGGGCTAACACAAGCATAATCATTTGCCTTTTCAGCTTTATCGCATGTATGATTGCTAATGGTCCAATCCAGGACCATCGGAGCGATTTGGTCACTCTTACTGTAGAAATCGGTTGTGAGATCAGGAAGACCATGGAAAGTGAACCAGTTTCGATCAGCCAGCAGCGCGAAGCTGCAAGGGCTGAAATTACGTACTTCTACGTAATCGTAGATGTTGGTAATATTGATCTCAATGTATTTGACCTTTTTTGGGATGGATGACTGGCAGCACCCTACCCCGTTGCATGAATCATTGCTAACCATTCTCGAGCTGTTGCAGATGGAGACACACCCTGTAGTGAAGCCTTCGTATCTGGCCTTTGTGGACTGAAGGATAGTGGCGTAGGTGTCACAACCCAGAGCGATGAACTTGTTCTCCGTGTCGGAAAATGTGTAAGGGCCTTCTATATCAAGATCGAAATAAGGACTGAATTTCGAGTTGTTATAGCAGTCGAGAGCCAAATGTTGGGAGACGCGCACCTCACCTGTTGGGAGAGATATACCTGGTTTTTTTTTATAGCAAAATTATGGACATATTCATTCATTCATTATAGACCATGCCCGAATGGTGATGAGAAGAAACAATGGAAAAACATAGGAAAAAAAAAAGGAAAAGCAGAGAACGAGACATTAACAAAAGAAACGGGAGAAGGATAGAAAATGTTTCTACTACACCCTCCCCACGACGTTTCCCCGCCCACTGGTCACCAATTTGAAGACGATCGTTTTCTAAGAGAATACGGGACACTCCCCCAAGGTAGAACCCCCAGTCGATGATAGATTGACAAGTCAATTCCTGAATATTTTTAAAATATACCTGTTATGCTGAAGTTGCCGATGACGATGTACGGCCGTTGTCCGTGCTCAGTATTTTCACAGGAGACATTGAAGTGGCGGTCCCTAGAGCAGTCTGTGCCGATGCCAAAAGGGTAGGGTATGCTAACATCACCACATTTATCTTGGCAGCCAGGCTTTGCCTGGGATGCCACCGGTGTCAACTGCAGGAACTGAAGCACAGCAATTCCAAAAAACACTATCATCATTAAGTGCTGAGATTTGCCCAGAGAAGAAGAAGATGAATTAAGGTTAGGGGATGCTAACATCACCATATTTATTTAGCTAGAGGGCCATGAATTTCAACGATCAGGGATCTTGAACCGTTCAATGTAGTGGAGATGTCATAATCTATCAAAATGGTAGCGTTTCATCATGTCTTAAACCCAGGGGCGAACCCACCTGTACTGTGCGCGTGTATTAAAAAAATTAGAAACACTAACTCAGTCAATAAACAATAACAATAAAATATGACAAAAAAAGTCAGATGGGACTGCACGGATGGCTGAGTTTCATTTTTCAAAAGAAAAATATTACATGTAATTATTTTTTAGTGATATTTTCAATTCATACTAATTTTTTTTAAAATATGACAAAAAAAAAAGTCAGACGGGGCTGCGCGGATGGCTGAGTTTCATTTTTCAAAAGGAAAATGTTACATTTAGTCAATTTTTAGTTATATTTTCAATTCATACTGATTTTTTTTACAAAAAAAAAATATCTCATCTAACAAGATATATACTTTATAAAAAAAAATGAATTTTTTTATTTTTTGTAAATAAATATTACTAATCAGAAAAGATATACAAAATGTGACTAAATTTACAGAAGTGCTGAGGAATTACAAAAATACAAGGGGGGAGGGGGGGAAGCCCCTAGTTAGGCAATATCATCTTCAACGAGAAGTGAATACATGTCCACCTGTCTGAGAATATAAACCTCTCCCTTCTTCTCTGTCGAGAGCAAAATGAAGCTCAAACCAGATGGTATGAGAGAGAATGAGAGAGCATCCAGGGAAATGTTGATGGGCTGCAAGGAGATCGGCTGGGGCATTGCCTTCCTGGAAGATGTGCTGGACACACCATTTCTCGAGAGATCCCAACAGATTCATTGTTTCAAAGAGAGCTCTCTGTACCCTCCAAGGGACAGTCCCTCGTCCCCGTAACCAAGAACATATTTATTGGTAATCGAGAACTTTGTATTGCTATAAGAATATATTCACAAAATGTACAAAAGTTAGTTGGTTAATAAGGGAGAGAGGAGGGGGAAAGGGAAAGGTGTATTGTGGCAGCAGAGAGGTCGCATGTAAGGTTGAATTTTTGAACATGTATGCGTATCTTGTCAATGACCTCCCTCAAGAGAACACTTTTGTGCTTGAACCTTTCTTGGAAAGGCCTCAAGCATCTTACCCTCCAGAGCATGCCAACAGTGGAGGCTAGAGCAACTTCATTATACGTTTCAATTCATGAATAGCATGAATTCATGTACAAAAAATATAAAAAAATTATATTGAGTATTTTGTTAATTGGGTATAAGTAGCTAATTTAAGTATAGGCTGAAAAAATGATTGTGTACAACCACGTTATAAAAAATACTACTAGTAAATGATTTAACAAATTATTTAACAGTACTGATGAACATATTTAGAGAAAAAAAAACTTAACCAGAGTGATAATATGCAAAAATATATATATATATTTTAATGATGAAAAAGGTATTTTATTAAATATTAATATTATAACAGTGATGCAATGAATATATATGCATGTTAATGGAGTTTTTATTTTATATTGTAAGTAATGTTCTTTAAGTCCCTTAGAAAATAAATCCTGGAACCACCCCTGGTTAAACCTCAGACAACCCGTGTACATGGTGTCTTAAGTTGACCCTGAAAACATTTTACTGATCACGATGTAACGGTTTAAACATAATTTAATTACACTGTTTAATAAATCAAATCCATAAGCAAGTTGGGGTGGTTAAGCAAGAGATGCATTTCAACTCACAATTTCAGCCTAGCAAACGAAAGAAAAGGACTCCAAGCGATGACCTGATCCCCGGCCTTTAACCAGACGTATAATTTTTTCTTGTTCAACAGTAAACAATGAAAAAAATGACTGTGTCAAGATTAGGTTAGGGTGACACAAAATCTGGAAAATTGGCACACCTTGTTAATCTAGAAATGGACTGGACGATTTAACTTTGACTAATGAGTTAAAACATATAATTCATTAAATGATGTTACTATTTAAAAATATATATGTGTGTGTGATCAGAGTTTTAGTTGATAAAACTGACTAAGTCTAACATTTTCCATCTGTCTATTATGGGCCACTAGTTTGTATAAATATCGTTCCTTTTAAAAATTTGTCTTCCTATTTAAAAAAAAAGAAAAAGCGTTGTTACACAAAGTCAATTTTACAGTTTAAATGTAGTCTTATATACTTCATTAGGCATCCAATAAGATATATATCTCATTATGTGAAGTATATACCTTGTGAAATTTTTTTTGCTCTCTTCTGTAAAAAATTGATCTATTCAATTCAAAATGGAGCGATATATATTTGTCATCAAAACATATACTTCATTAATTAGGTGATGTTTAATATTTTTAAAATATTAAAAAAGAAACACATGCTTTTGGGAGTATAAAAATTGAGATGAGTTTTGCCACTTGTATAAAATAGTAGAGCATCATTATACTCAGTCATTTTTACAGTCTCAAATGCAATCTCCTATATCATTTAATCTCCTGCACTCATTGTAACATGATATATATCTCATTAATTTTTTTTCACATTTCTATAATAATATCATTCAATTTATTGAACTATATATATTTCACATTTACAAAAGTATGTTTTGAACTGTAAAATGAACCAAGTGTATCATTTTTTAAAGTAAAATGTTCGATATAATCTTGTAGACAGTCTCACAGACAATGTCCACATGTTTTAATTTTTAAAAAATAGTAAACCTCGTCAATGAGGTATATGCTTCAAGGAAAAATGTATATCCCTCCATTTCAAATTGAATGAACTCATTTTAACAAATTTAAATTTCTTTTTATCAATTTAAATACCTCCCCTAAGGAGGTATTGTTGGATGGCTAATACATGAGATATATAAGACTGCATTTAGGGCTATAAATAAAACTGCGTGTAACAGCGCAAATGGTGCTTATGTCAGCTCACGCTATCCTGCAAGGCCAATCTATTGACATGGCATGTTGAGTTCTGAAGCCTCCTATCTCCAATAAATTTCAAAAGTCATTCATAATGGATCTTGAAAATACATCTCCATAATTATAAGAATATTTCAAATTCGGGTTTGAACAAGTAATTCAGTGATTAACAAGAGAATTTATAATGAAGAAATCATGAATTTGTGTACAGATGTTTGTCTTATAAAATAAGAGTACGTATTTCAAACCGATTGAAGAAATGTTACGTTCTTGATCATACCGCATCCACACAAAATTATAGATATATTTTAGGATGAGAACTTGTTACAAAGTCAAGATGAGCAGATGTCTTATTCTTGTCTTTTTTGTTTTTTTTATTTGTATTTTTATGGAGAACGCTCTCATATAGAATTGAAATAAAGTTGTGAATACTTAGGAGGGAAATAAAGTTGTTTCTCTCACTCTTTGGGAGGGAAATAAAAATTTTGTTTTTTTTTTTTACAAAAGCCCACACAGAACAACTCATGGTCCCAACATAGTACTACTACCCTCCCAAAGAGTGAGAGAAACAAGACCCAGGGGCCTATAATAACCTTATGGTGCGGAGCCCACAATAGTCCAGCCTAACAAGCTAATAACAACAATAATACAAATTATGACACTCAGTTTTTTTCTTAGTTCAAAACACAGTCTTATATACCATGTTAAAAATTCAGTGAAGCATATATCTCGTTAGATATTTTATATATCATATTAAATATTTTCTTAAACTTACGAAAAATGGGTTCATTTAACTTTGAAATTGAGCAATATATATTTTTTATCAAAACATATACCTAATTAGATGATATTTACTATTTAAAAAAATAAAAACATGTGAAGTCTGAGTTTTAGTTAGTAAATGTGATTGAATCTAACATTTTTTCACAAATATTCCAACCTTGCACAAAGCAAGAATCACAACCAAGATTTCGAGTTGAGGAAAGAAGAGTTGCATATTGGAGTTTTGAGAGAAGACAAAGGGTGAATTTTGGTTGCCCGATTATGTAGCTTTTGTGATTGTAGGAAGCTACTTCTACAATCGTGTAACCAAACAGTTTTATCCTAGTAGCTTCCTACAGACAGATTTAAGGCAAATAGTGCCCAAAAGCTGCGATTAGAAAAGCTATGGGGTGAGCTTCTTGCAGAATCAGTTTTAAAACCCAAATTTCTACATAATTAATTTTGCAATTGTGCAACCAAACTTACCAAAATCGGTGAAGGGGGAATGACATGTCTCTGAATTAATGTGAAGTTTTGATTGTTGGTGTTTGTTAAAGTAGTGTTGTAAAAGTCATGACTTATGTAATAAACTCTATTATTAAAATGGTTTTAACATTTTGATTAGAATTATTATTGACAAATGTTTGCATTATATTGTTTAAAATATTATGCTTGTTTTAATTTAGTATTTTAATTTACACAATAGATGATGTGGTGTGTAGAGTACGGCTTACACATGAAAAATTAGATTATCGGTTCTCTGTGAATTAAAAGTTGAGGTTCACAACCCTAGATGGAATTGGACAATCCATTGGATAAATGTTATAGTGTAATTCATCTTACGTAGCCTATCTTAACTATGATCTCTTACATATTTAGTATGTGAGATTTTACTAATTTTTTTGATATGTTAGTTCCCGTTGGTCACTAACAAATTAATAGGATTCAACACTAATCGGATTTCATCTCATTTTACCATGCAATTTTTATATTATAGAAAACTAATCTAAATTATATTAGAATCAAAAGAAAAATAATATGTTTAGTCATGTATGTAGTCTCCAACTATACATTTTGATTTTCTAAAAAGTATATATATACTTGCATAATAAATTACATACTATACTATGATGAAAAATAAAAAATATATCTAGCTAAAAACCCAGTAAATATTTTTATTTCATTAAAAAATTAAAAAATGATTTGATTGAGCATACACTGTATTAGTGATCGTAGTGATGTATATGCTATACTAGGATAGTATATACTTCAATAGTGAGTGTACAGTCAATTGAGAGACTGTCAACGAGAATGAAAACTGTAGATGGACCAGTATGCTGTGAATATTGTTGGTTCAGCCGAACTGCATCTTTTCACATGATGTAAATAAATGCAATCTTCACATGAGTACTAACCCCCCCATTTGGAGGGGAACATAAACAAGGAATAAGGAAAGATACAGGAGAATAGAAAAAAAAAAAAAATTGTTTGTTTTACTAGAATAAATTTTGATAGCTATGTCTGAATAAGTTAGGATATTGCCTGATAACTATTATTAATTAGAAAAGATTGAAATTGCTTATCAAGGCTTATTTATGTCAATAGATAAAAATATCATTATCTATCATTTTAAAAAAATTATCTCACTTGATATTCTCTACACACATTCAAAAAATTGTCACATCTATCATATCATACACACATTTTTCATACTTATTATCAAGCATAAATAATTTATGTAGTCATAAATTCTTATACATCTCGTATCTATCACTTATTCTTACTTTATCTAAGTTGAACCAAGCAACAAAAATATCATTTTTACGTTTTCCAATAAAAATAGCAGAAAAGACAATTAAACAAAAATTTAATTATTCAACATAGATTGTTATCTATTCTAATATAGCTATTAAAGACGAATAACTTTATGTCACACCTTAGAGAAACTGCAAATTAGAGAACAAGTATGAGTAAGTTTTAGAATATACAATTAACATTTAACTTAACATGTGCCACTCATATATTTGGTTACGAGGTTATCCATGTGTCATTTATTGGAGACAAATAATAGAGCCACAGCCCCAGTGCCCCACTATACCACATGTAGTGAAACATCACCAGTCAGCTATAATGTGGTCCGTAGTCCTTTTTCGTGAAATGAACATAGCTGTTTATTTCATTTTATTTTTGCATGCATGTATTGCCAAATATACAAAAACATATCACATTTTGTATCAGTTGCATGAATAAGGATGGTTTTGCTGTGACAGGGACCACATGCATATGAAAAGAGAAGAGAATCTTCAATGCGCATGAGAGTGCTCTGAATGTGTGACGTGATAAATATGTGATTCTTAATAATGCTTTTTTTAATTATTTGAGGTTTTGGTTATATTAGTTCCAGTTTTATTTACATCTGAAATAAAAAAGAAATTTAATCTGCTCCATCATCTTCTAAGATTATATATTTGGTTTAGTCAGGTCATTCGAATGACCTAAAATTGTTTTGGTTCCTGAATCTTAATTTTAGGATGGCATGATTAATTTTTTTTATAATGCAACAACATGGTGCTTCATTGGGGTATATTGTTTGTTCCTGAGCGACAGGCCATAATGGAGAAAAAATAAAATTAAAGACTATCTTTTGAACGCATTGGCTCAAATAATGCTCTTTTCGGTGTACTTCAAAACTTTATATTTATAAATTTGACAGAATGATATGAGGTGTAAGATGGACCACGATGAAAGATTAGAGCATGTGCTTGGAAACTGCAAACAAGGCTGATATTTTTTTTTTTTTTTTGTATATTATGCATTTTGATATAAAATTAATTTTTTAAAAGTTAAACATATACATTCATCTATCTACTTTTTTTATTTTTTAAAATATTTTTCATGTTTTTTATTCCTATTTTATAGGATTTATTTATCTATTTATAAAAAATAAATTTTTTAAAAACAATTCCCTTAATTTAAGGATTTTTTTATTCTTTTTCTAAAAAAAAAAGAGTTTTCTTCCTAGAATACGGTTTAGTTTTCCAATTTTTGCTTTATTTTTGTTGTTAAGTTTTTGTTTTTCCGTTTATTTTTTTTTTTAAATATAAGCTTTTTAAAGTTTGTTGTTCTTTATTAGACATTTTTGTTTTGACTTTGTCAAAAATATTTTTTACATTCAATTTTTTTTTAATGCAAATGCAGTAGGCCACATTTTATAAACTAGTTGTTGTGTATGTGCAAATGCACATAGACAAAATGTAATATATGTTTTGATTAATATTAATGTCAAAAAATTTAGTTACAATAATATTTTCATAATTGATGTAACATTTTCATTTAATCATAATTGATGTAAAGGAATTTTTCATGGATAAGTTGGCATATGAATGTAATTTTAACATAAATGATGTAAATTATTAATATTATTTTATGATATATCTATAATAGTCATCATATAAGGATGATGAAATGTGAAACTTAAAATTTTAATATGTCATGCATGATATGATGAAAATATGAATAAATTATGGATGAAATTACAATAATATGAATGGATTTTCGTTGAATTAAATCTATTGTTGAGTTCACACAAAGCTCGAATCGGAATTTGTGCATTTTTATAGCAATTTTTTTTTGTACCAGTATTTTATACATTTGTTTTTTTATATTGGATTGCATTTTTAATTACTGTAAATTATATATTTATTTGTTAAGTAAATCTTATGGACTATTGATTATTTGGGGAGTTAATAGAGTAGAGAAATCCAAGTGAATAGAGTAAATGCTAATCAAATATGTGTGAATTAAATAAATGCTAATAGATGTGAATTACATTAATATTTGATACCTTTTTTAATGTATCATGTTTTTGCATAAGAAATGGGCATAATTTTTTTTTGTGAATTATATTTTCAATGTATAATATATCATGTCTTATCCTAATAATATTATGATAATCAAATCTAATTACGTATAATAATAAACTATGAATTAAATTAAAATATTGTAAATTGATTTTTATGGAATTGATTAGAAATGTAAAAGTATCCTAATAATATCATGATAAACACCAATTGATATGAGTAATAAAATTTATAAAATTTCACTTGACATATTTTATTAGATATGGTAATGTTACCCTTTCATCTATTTAAAAACAGTTCAAAAAATTGATAGTCATGTAGTATTTTCTATTCTAATAAATTAACATATCTATAACCTATAATGTTATTGGCAAATCATTTTTAGTAACGTAATTTGGAAGTACGTAGAATAATCAATGTTGTTTTTAGTTAATGAAAAATGCTGCACTTATAGGCCACTGGTAATTTTTTTTAAAATAATCAAGTCAACAATTTGAATTAACAAGACTATAAACGTGTGTTCTCTGGTCGACGGCGAGTGATAATATTATAAACCGTATCATTAAAACTCAAACATGGTGAATGCAAAAACCAACAATTTATATGGGTAATAAATGTAAAATAAAATATTTTAAGATCACCATATTTAATAATTTAAAGACGGCTACATATCCTGTATCATGAAGAGTAAAATTGAAAAAAAAATTCAGATAGTAAATTTTTTTAAAAAAAATGGTTAAACAGTCAATTAAATTCGGACATCATAATATTATCATGATTAGATAGAAAAAAGTGGTACTCTATTATGATGATGAAAATATCATAATGAAATTATATTACAAAAGATATATGAATAAAAACCAGATCCACTATTGCTCTACTTCCAATCAGAATAGAGAATCGAAGATCAGTCTGTTAAAGACAAAACAAATATCTTATTTGAGAATTTTTTTTCTTTTAACAGTAGATACATGCCAATTTTTTTTAAAAAAAGGAACCAAATGAAAAAATAACATATTTAGTCTATTTGCAACATAAAACTCCAAAATAAGCATCATATCTACAAAAGATTAACTCACTTTCTTAAGGTTAAAAAAATTTTGAGAGAGAGAAGAAAAAAGAGATAGATGATAGATCCATTTATCCAAATGAATGGGGATGGCAATAAATAGGTATTCAATTTGCATAAATAAATTTGGGGGTTTGTGGAGGAGTATAAGTCATTGTCTCTAGAAGAAGATGAGGGGATTGAATGATGAGGAGATTGAATGGAGGGTGGATGAATTTTCATAATATAATTTGAAAATCTATAATGAAGATATTACATTAATATTTGATATCTTTATTTTTATTAATGTATCATGTCTTTGCATATGAAATGGAAATTTTTTTTTTGGAATTATATTTTGAATATATTTTCATTTTATAAAGATCCTATTATCCTAATAATATTATGATACTCAAATATGATTATAAAATAATAAACATATTAATATAATTTTAGTCGGTATATTAATGTAATTTAATTATAATTGATGTAAAGGAATTTTTTCATGGATAAGTCAGCATTTAAATGTAATTTTATCATAAATGATATAAATTATTAATATTATAGTATAAGCCATTGTCTCTAGAAGAAGATGAGGGGATTGAATGATGAGGAGATTGAATGGAGGGTGGATGAATTTTCATAATATAATTTGAAAATCTATAATGAAGATATTACATTAATATTTGATATCTTTATTTTTATTAATGTATCATGTCTTTGCATATGAAATGGAAATTTTTTTTTTGGAATTATATTTTGAATATATTTTAATTTGATAAAGATCCTATTATCCTAATAATATTATGATACTCAAATATGATTATAAAATAATAAACATATTAATATAATTTTAGTCAGTATATTAATGTAATTTAATTATAATTGATGTAAATGAATTTTTTCATGGATAAGCCAGCATTTAAATGTAATTTTATCATAAATGATATAAATTATTAATATTATAGTATAAGCCATTGTCTCTAGAAGAAGATGAGGGGATTGAATGATGAGGAGATTGAATGGAGGGTGGATGAATTTTCATAATATAATTTGAAAATCTATAATGAAGATATTACATTAATATTTGATATCTTTATTTTTATTAATGTATCATGTCTTTGCATATGAAATGGAAATTTTTTTTTTGGAATTATATTTTGAATATATTTTCATTTTATAAAGATCCTATTATCCTAATAATATTATGATACTCAAATATGATTATAAAATAATAAACATATTAATATAATTTTAGTCGGTATATTAATGTAATTTAATTATAATTGATGTAAAGGAATTTTTTCATGGATAAGTCAGCATTTAAATGTAATTTTATCATAAATGATATAAATTATTAATATTATTTTATGATATATCTATAGTAGTCATCATATAAGTATAATTAAATATGAAGCTTAAAATTTTAATATGTCATACGAGATATGATGAAAATATGAATAAATTATGGATGAAATTACAATGATATGAATGGATTTTCATTGGATAAATCTATTGTTGAGTTCACACAAAGCTCAAATCTGAATTTGTCCTTTTTTACAGCAATATTTTTTTTGTACCAGTATTTTATACGTTTGTTTTTTTATTGGATTGTATTTTTAATTACTGTGAATATATATATATATATATATATATATATATATATATATATATATATATTTGATATAGCTTATGGACTATTGCTTATTTGTGGCATTAATAGAGTAGAGAAATCCAAGAGAATGGAGTAAATGCTAATCAAATATGTGTGAATTAAATAAATGCTAATAGATGTGAATTACATTAATATTTGATACTTTTTTTAATATATCATGTTTTTGCATATGAAATGGGAATAATTTTTTTTTGTGAATTATATTTTTAATGTATAATATATCATGTCTTATCCTAATAATATTATGATAATCAAATCTAACTATAAGTTAATTAATATGTTACATGATAAAATGTATGTATTATAATAAACTATGAATGAAACTAAAATGTTGTAAATGGATTTCATGGAATTGAGTAGAAATGTAAGAGTATCCTAATAATATTATGATAATCAATTTTAATTATAAGTTAATGAATATGTTACATAATCAAATGTATTGTATTATAAAATATTATAAATGAGATTAAAATGATGTAAATGAGTTTTCTTGGAATTGAATCGAAATGTAGGGGTTAAATAAAAAAATGATTGTCATTACAGTGGTATAAATAAGATTAAAATGATGTAAATGAGTTTTCTTGGAATTAGATAGAAATGTAGGGGTTAAATGAAAAAATGATTGTCATTAAAGTGGTATGAATGGACTGTAATGGGATTGAATGAATTGACAGGAGTAAAAAGGTCAAACGGCATGTTTTTGGTTTAAGAGACTTTTATATAGTAATATAGATTGATCTAAGGCTCCATTTAAATTCATTAATCTCATAGCCGGCCTCACTGAAAACTTAGTTTTGCTTTAGTGGAAATATCTAATATAGGATGGGAAAAAAGATGAAGTGTGAAAGAAATGGGACCGGATCCGGTCAATGCTCGACTTTGGTCAGTTCGGTCAGTACCGAACTATACTACGTGCAAATCGAACTACACCACTTATAAATTGAACTGCACAACCAATTGTTAGGTATATTTTTTAATCTCTTATTGGATTCAATCAACTATTAGAAAAAATATGAATTCCTAAGTATCATCAGTATCCAATAAGAGTGTGAAAAATATACCCAACAATTTGTTGTGCAGTTCGATTTATAAATGATGCAATTCGATTTGAACGTGGTGCAGTTCGGTACTGACCGAACTGACCGAACTCGACACTGACCGGATCCAGTCTCGAAAGAAATACCTTGTATGAAAATGAACAGAAGAATATCGCTTTTAACATCGAGACATAAAAGGGGACACACCAAAAATAAACAGAGCACTTTTCCCTGTACATTCATTTCCACCAAACAAAATTGACCCTAATCACAAGCACAATGCATTTTATGTGAGGTGGGGGTGAGTATCTTCTGGGGTGTGGTATTAACACTCCCCCCCCATTATATATAGGAAGAAAAACAGTGGAGATGTATGTGTCGTTCACCATAAAAAAAGGGAAGGAACAGAGGCACTTTCATTTTTGTGTGTTTTTGCTTGGTTGTTTTGATCTTCTCCTTGGGTGACTACAGCAGTCCATGATGAGTTTTGTTTATGCTCACCAAATTACTCAGTCAGTCCCGGACTGGAAGGAGGATCCTCTAAGGTATAATGTTGCTTACCCCATCCCCCATGGTTTTTCTGGATCCCTCAGTCTCCTCTTTGAAGACTCTCACTTTCCTCCCTGTTCTGGGAGATGGAATCTCTTGAAGAAACAATGGAATGAAATGGGTGTCATGAAAATTTCATTCACCTCTGTTTTGGTGTTCTCTGTTTGTAGCAGTTACACTGGGCTTGTTTTTGTTTTCAGTGACCAAACATTTTTACTAACTCACTTTAAAGCTCCTTTTTCACTTGTTTTTGTAAAGAGTTGTGTATTTGTACATACTCAAAAGGTATAGAAATACATAATTTTAATTACCAATAAAAAAACAAAAGTTTGACAATTTTAAGTTTTAATTTGCAGTGTCAAAAATGAAGTTTTCAAGGAAATTGGAGACACAGTTGGCCCAGAGTGGAAGGCCGACTACCTCGATTACCAACAGCTGAAGGAATACATCAAAAAGATCGAGAAGCTCCAAGAGATATCAACCATTGATAAAAAAAAACTGAATGGTTGCTTCAACTTCTTCTTCGGCGTCGACTACCTTCAAGTTCAGTTTTTGAAGAGGATGCTCACCAATGGCTTATCCTCCTATCTCAACAAGCAAAAGTTGGTTTGTATGATTGCACGTATGTACAGTAAAAAAATTCTTTTATAATGCTTTTGAAAGTGTATAATTTGGTTGTTCCACAAATGTGACTTTGCTTTCTGGTTTTTTTTTCTAAGGGTGAGACAACATAATGGGGACGATCGAGTTCGAATAATTTCGGTACAAAACAAGGTTTTTTTTAATCATACTTACCGTGTTTCAGTTTGTAGCTCATAAAAAGTTTTTAAAACTAACTAATGCTCTATCTTTCTCTCTCTTGTTTATTTTTTGACAAACTAATGAAAGTGATAAGGAGTTTTTTGAAAGACTCGATGAGGAGCTGTAGAAGGTGAGCAGCCTCTATGAGATAAAAGAAAATCAATTTATTGAGAGGAGTGATGAGCTGAAAGGGCAACTCACAATCCTCCTAGACCTCAATGACCCTCATCTCATGGATGATTTCTCACATTCCCCTTGTCCATCCGACTCCCCTGTTGCTGTTGTTGCCTCCCATGTTATCCCTGTAAACAAGATTGATATGCTTTTTTTAAAGAAATATTTTTATATGGTTTTCTAGATTTTGAATGTTGTATAACTGGTTTAAAACGGGAACTTAATTAATTAAACCGTGTGACAGAGTCGTCTAACGCGCCCATGGAAGACCATGACGATGACAAGTCAGATTTGGGGTACATCACGGCGCCGGATAACGATGACATCAGGGAAGTGAGATCTGATGAAGACGAACACTACTACATTAGCATAACAAGATCCGATGTGAGTACACTGAATCGAGCGATCCTAGAAGTCGATAATACAATGAATATCCAGGTGGATACACTGGATCGAGTGGTCCTAGCTGTCACTAATACAATGAAGATACGGGTGGAGGAACCCCATGAAGTTCAGCCCACTAAATGACTGTTTGAGGATGACCAAATCCTCCAAGGAGCTCATCCAAGAAAGCTTCATCGAGTTGCACAAGGACCTCGAATTGCTAATGACCTACAAGTGGTTAGATTATATATATGTATGTAAATGAAGAAGAGATGGATCAATATTTAAATGGACATATTTATAAGGATTTAAAACTAAAAAAATTTAAAGGAAAAATCCATATAACCCCCTACAAACATATGAAAATCCATATAACCCCTGTCATTTCCTTAAATCCAAATAACCCCCTAGAAACATAAGGAAAAGCCAAATTTGCCCCCTGAGTTAATTAACCACTGTCAAAATTGAAATATTCCTAGAATATTCTATTAACCTAACCCAATCAAACTAAAATAATACACATAAGCCCCTGTAAACTATGAAAAACTCAAATAACCCCCTGCCAATTACTTTTTTACCCCTCCCCTTTAGCATAAATTCTTCTTCTTCATTCAATCCTCCAAATCGACCATTGCAGAGTTTACCATTAGAGATCTGACCATTGACACCTCCACCTCCGGACAGTTGACACCTCCACCTCCGGACAGTTGACGCCTCCAACCTCCGCCTCCAGACCATTGCAAATTATGTGTGTATAGATATTCCTCCATACCGTTGTCCGTTGAATAGTTTCATATGTGTGTTTAAATACTCGTTCATTGGTTATTCATTGTGTTTCTTTACTCTAAGTCATTCTCATCAACTCCGTTGATCTCTACAGTATCCATTGATACTCAGAATTACTTCGAATGTCAAAAATGATGAGGCTTTGCACATCATGCATTTGGTGTGTTTGATAAAATGCATGAACCAACTCTTTGTGTGGTCTTTGTATATATGAGTAATGTTTATGTTTTCTAATCCTTTTATATTTGTTTACAAACTTCATTTGGATCTGCCAGCATTCACCTATAAAAACTGAAAACATCTGGACTACTTGGATCTGCTAGCATACATGGATAAATACTAGACTAGCTGGACTGCTAGCATACATAGAATAAATTTGGATTGACTGGACTAGCTGGATCTACCAGCAAATATGTAAAAAATCTGGACAGTTTGGATCTGTTTGCATGACAGGAAAAACTAGGTCTACTCCATTTGCTAGTTTGGATCTGCCAACATCCATCTGTAACTGTCTGGATACAAAATACATTGTAGAAATTATGAAGTGCACACATTAAAAACTGCATACACTCGGAACAAATTGCATACATGAGAAACTAATACATTTGTTTGAACACTTAACATAACAAACTTCATACATTATCTAAACACAAACTGCATACATTGCAAATTAATACATAAAAAACTGTCAGGAAAACTTGTCCCTAAGCTGGATTCCATGTCTAACTCCCTTCAGATCAATGAGCAAGTCAAAGTGGTTGAGCATCTGAATACTGCAACAAGAACCTACACCAAAACAATTAATCTCCTCTTTGCCAGAATTCAGATTGTGTAAACAGTTTCACAACCTGAAGAAAAAAAACAGATCAGCTACTTAATTATATGTTGCTAGATTGGGTGCCAATGTATAGTATAGCCCCCCCCCCCCCCCCTCCCCACCCCCTTGTTGCTTGATATTTGACCTTCTCCCTTGGTGCTTTAGTACTACCGCTTCATGAGGTCACTTTCAATGATTTTTCTCTCCTACTAACTTGATTAATTAATCTCACACTAGCAATTTGAAATACATGGATAATTGAATAATCATGTTTTGAATCTCAGACTGTAATATATTTAAAAACTATAAACATGTCATCTCCAATATCATACTTGAAATAATAGCAATATGAAATAGCAAGTCTACTGTTACTGATTTTGAAAGAGGAAAAACTATGGTTGAAAATGACAAAAAAAATTAACAAAAATGCAATCTGAAATAAAGAAATATATGCAATCTAAAAGAAGATATATGCAATCTGCAAGGAAGATAGAAAAATATACAACATTCCATCTGAAAATATGATTCATATTACCTGATAGGAATACAGTAGGACATTGGGTTACGTCCTCCTTGGCGCGAGGCTCTCCGACTTCAGCCTCTCCCGCGTCAAGTCCAACGAGGCCGCAACCACTGCAGACGACGATCAGAGGCTGGCTTCGCGCACGCGCTCCACCACTTCGATGACCAGAGCAACGAATCGAACGAGGACGCGCAGTGGGGGAAGGACGGGAGCAGCGGAAGAAGGGGATGATAGGTATGTTTAGGGGAGGGTATAAACGCAACTTCACTCGTTGGGTTAAAGTCAGGCTACCCTTGGGTTAAGTTGACTAACAGAAGGGTTAATTTGGCTTTTCATTGTGTTTCTGGGGGATTATTTGGATTTAAGGAAAAGATAGGGCGATATCTGGATTTTCATATGTTTGTAGTAGGTTATATGGATTTTTCCCAAAATTTAATGACATTTTAGTGTTTGCATTAACTCATATGAATCTTTTCAAACTTATTGTGGGATATACAGTAACGCAGCAGAAGAACGATAAAAGATCTGATCTACGTCAAGATCTTAGACAACATCTCTTAAAGAGAAGAGAAATTAAAATAACCCAATATTATTGATAGATAAAAGTTGAATATGCCATTAGGCTACAGGTCTTTATTATATAGACTCAACAAGGACCAAAAAAGGAACCTCATTAAATCTAATTACAAACTTACTAAAAGTAGAAATTATTAAATAACTATAATATCTATTTATTCTAAGATCCCACAAATCAATCAGAATCAATGTCAAATAATTCTGATATTTGTGTAAAGAAAATAACCATGCAAATTAATGTCATAAATGACAAATTTGCTTATTTAATGGTTTTAATAATAAAATCTAGCAAAATTAAATATCTCCACAAAATAATTCAGCATATCAAATTTTGTGAGATTCTGAGATGATCTCAATTATTCTTGTCACCTGCTATTCTCACAGTTTTCTTCCTGGATCTCTTTTGATGGTCTGATCGCTC
The DNA here is from genome assembly GCA_030737845.1 of Acorus calamus. Lineage (NCBI taxonomy): Eukaryota > Viridiplantae > Streptophyta > Magnoliopsida > Acorales > Acoraceae > Acorus > Acorus calamus. Next base: position 25,758,226 of record CM060865.1, on the reverse strand, counting down.
CAATAACATATCGATCGTCTGTCCTACATCAGTCTCCTCCACTTGAAAAGAACTCGACCTCGAGTTCAAATGAAAAGAATTTGATAGATTAGAAGGTTGATATTTGATGTAGTCTGTCACCTTTGATGTAGGAATGATTAGCAAAGATTTGCCCTCAGCCTTCGGAGCTTTGGAGACCAGTTGTTGTTCCAAGGGGAACATTGCGATCTTGTGTGTTTTCCAGACAAATACATAAGTGTTGTCACGGTCTCGATAGGTGATGTCAACGTCGTATTGCCAAGGTCTGCCCAACAATACATGGCTAGCATCCATGTCCACCACATTGCAAAGCACTTCATCTCTATAGTATTTACCGATAGAGATAGGTACTTTACAAATTTTTCTCACTTTCACGGACGGGCCTTTCTTGATCCAACCTATAGAGTAAGGCGCGTGATGCATCTCCGTTGGTAGCTTTAAGTGGTCCACCAGTTTTCTTGAAACGAAGTTTTCGAAGCTTCCACTATCCACAATTAAATCACAGACTTTCTTGTTAATCATGCAACAAGATCGGAAGATACTATGGCGCTGACTGGAGAACTCCTCCTTTGGTGCATACAACACTCGATGTACAAGGAGGTTGACTCGCTCCCCCTCTTCTTCTGCAAACTCGGCGCTATGATATATATCATCATCATCAGTTGTATCGTTTCTCACGACACCATTATCATCCTCCTCTACGAGATTCACCAACCTTCGATCAGGACATTCGTTGGAGCGATGTCCTGGCTTTCTGCATCGAAAACAAGTGTTGGGTGTTGGTCTCGCATATGGATTTTGAGTCCTTGAGGCGTTATGGTTCGTTGGGACTATTGTTGGATTGGTTCTTCCTTGTTCGCTGTTTATGCCCAGTGTCCCTTTGGATTGGTAGGGAAGACTTGGAGATGCAACATCCTTCTTCTTATGAGGAAAAGATATATCGGGGGTGCTCCTACGAAAGATTGAAGAACTTCCTTCTCGTTGATCCATTAATTCTGCCTTTAACGCCATATTATGGGCCTCGTCTACGCTCCACACCACCTGTAGACCAATCCGATCTCGAATAGATGGCCTCAACCCGTTAAGGTATCGGGCCACCCGTTGTGATTCAATGTCCGCAATATTATTCCGATCTGATAGTCTAAGTATAATGAGAAACAGATTGATTACCTTGATGGCAGTTTTGGTACAGTTGGAACAGGTACTGCTCGTAGTCCGGTGGAAGGAATCGACCCATGAGGAGTTGCTTCATCCTCCTCCACGTACGAGTAGGAGTCTTTCCTTGACGTTGTTTGGTCCTTTGAAGGTTGTCCCACCAAATGGCGGCACCGCTCTTCAAACGAAAGGCCACCAACTTAACCATCCTCTCCTCGGGGACCTCCATCATCTCGAAAAAGCGCTCGACCTCAGAGATCCAGTCGAGAAAATCCTCAATGTGCAGATTACCATTGAAGAAGGAGATATCCACCTTCAATCGATAATCACTACTCTCTTGTTGCCGCCGCTTCGGCTGATAGTCGTTTATTCCATTAACGTCGTCATCCGAATCATCCTTGTCAGGTTGAAAACGAAGAGGTCGTCGGGCAACGTTGTGGACAATAGGTTGGCTTTGGGCGAATCCCTCGGTTCGCACCTCGTCCCTTCCAGGTCGTCTGATGTCGGTGTGGAGATTTACACCTGCACCCCACGATCACCGTCAATAGGGTGGTTGTTCTCTACGTTGTCATGTGCCATTAAGCCAGGCGAATCCTCGCTCTGATACCACCTAACGCAGCAGAAGAACGATAAAAGATCTGATCTACGTCAAGATCTTAGACAACATCTCTTAAAGAGAAGAGAAATTAAAATAACCCAATATTATTGATAGATAAAAGTTGAATATGCCATTAGGCTACAGGTCTTTATTATATAGACTCAACAAGGACCAAAAAAGGAACCTCATTAAATCTAATTACAAACTTACTAAAAGTAGAAATTATTAAATAACTATAATATCTATTTATTCTAAGATCCCACAAATCAATCAGAATCAATGTCAAATAATTCTGATATTTGTGTAAAGAAAATAACCATGCAAATTAATGTCATAAATGACAAATTTGCTTATTTAATGGTTTTAATAATAAAATCTAGCAAAATTAAATATCTCCACAAAATAATTCAGCATATCAAATTTTGTGGGATTCTGAGATGATCTCAATTATTCTTGTCACCTGCTATTCTCACAGTTTTCTTCCTGGATCTCTTTTGATGGTCTGATCGCTCCAATAACATATCGATCGTCTGTCCTACATCAGTCTCCTCCACTTGAAAAGAACTCGACCTCGAGTTCAAATAAAAAGAATTTGATAGATTAGAAGGTTGATATTTGATGTAGTCTGTCACCTTTGATGTAGGAATGATTAGCAAAGATTTGCCCTCAGCCTTCGGAGCTTTGGAGACCAGTTGTTGTTCCAAGGGGAACATTGCGATCTTGTGTGTTTTCCAGACAAATACATAAGTGTTGTCACGGTCTCGATAGGTGATGTCAACGTCGTATTGCCAAGGTCTGCCCAACAATACATGGCTAGCATCCATGTCCACCACATTGCAAAGCACTTCATCTCTATAGTATTTACCGATAGAGATAGGTACTTTACAAATTTTTCTCACTTTCACGGACGGGCCTTTCTTGATCCAACCTATAGAGTAAGGCGCGTGATGCATCTCCGTTGGTAGCTTTAAGTGGTCCACCAGTTTTCTTGAAACGAAGTTTTCGAAGCTTCCACTATCCACAATTAAATCACAGACTTTCTTGTTAATCATGCAACAAGATCGGAAGATACTATGGTGCTGACTGGAGAACTCCTCCTTTGGTGCATACAACACTCGATGTACAAGGAGGTTGACTCGCTCCCCCTCTTCTTCTGCAAACTCGGCGCCATGATATATATCATCATCATCAGTTGTATCGTTTCTCACGACACCATTATCATCCTCCTCTACGAGATTCACCAACCTTCGATCAGGACATTCGTTGGAGCGATGTCCTGGCTTTCTGCATCGAAAACAAGTGTTGGGTGTTGGTCTCGCATATGGATTTTGAGTCCTTGAGGCGTTATGGTTCGTTGGGACTATTGTTGGATTGGTTCTTCCTTGTTCGCTGTTTATGCCCAGTGTCCCTTTGGATTGGTAGGGAAGACTTGGAGATGCAACATCCTTCTTCTTATGAGGAAAAGATATATCGGGGGTGCTCCTACGAAAGATTGAAGAACTTCCTTCTCGTTGATCCATTAATTCTGCCTTTAACGCCATATTATGGGCCTCGTCTACGCTCCACACCACCTGTAGACCAATCCGATCTCGAATAGATGGCCTCAACCCGTTAAGGTATCGGGCCACCCGTTGTGATTCAATGTCCGCAATATTATTCCGATCTGATAGTCTAAGTATAATGAGAAACAGATTGATTACCTTGATGGCAGTTTTGGTACAGTTGGAACAGGTACTGCTCGTAGTCCGGTGGAAGGAATCGACCCATGAGGAGTTGCTTCATCCTCCTCCACGTACGAGTAGGAGTCTTTCCTTGACGTTGTTTGGTCCTTTGAAGGTTGTCCCACCAAATGGCGGCACCGCTCTTCAAACGAAAGGCCACCAACTTAACCATCCTCTCCTCGGGGACCTCCATCATCTCGAAAAAGCGCTCGACCTCAGAGATCCAGTCGAGAAAATCCTCAATGTGCAGATTACCATTGAAGAAGGAGATATCCACCTTCAATCGATAATCACTACTCTCTTGTTGCCGCCGCTTCGGCTGATAGTCGTTTATTCCATTAACGTCGTCATCCGAATCATCCTTGTCAGGTTGAAAACGAAGAGGTCGTCGAGCAACGTTGTGGACAATAGGTTGGCTTTGGGCGAATCCCTCGGCTCGCACCTCGTCCCTTCCAGGTCGTCTGATGTCGGTGTGGAGATTTACACCTGCACCCCACGATCACCGTCAATAGGGTGGTTGTTCTCTACGTTGTCATGTGCCATTAAGCCAGGCGAATCCTCGCTCTGATACCACCTAACGCAGCAGAAGAACGATAAAAGATCTGATCTACGTCAAGATCTTAGACAACATCTCTTAAAGAGAAGAGAAATTAAAATAACCCAATATTATTGATAGATAAAAGTTGAATATGCCATTAGGCTACAGGTCTTTATTATATAGACTCAACAAGGACCAAAAAAGGAACCTCATTAAATCTAATTACAAACTTACTAAAAGTAGAAATTATTAAATAACTATAATATCTATTTATTCTAAGATCCCACAAATCAATCAGAATCAATGTCAAATAATTCTGATATTTGTGTAAAGAAAATAACCATGCAAATTAATGTCATAAATGACAAATTTGCTTATTTAATGGTTTTAATAATAAAATCTAGCAAAATTAAATATCTCCACAAAATAATTCAGCATATCAAATTTTGTGGGATTCTGAGATGATCTCAATTATTCTTGTCACCTGCTATTCTCACAGTTTTCTTCCTGGATCTCTTTTGATGGTCTGATTGCTCCAATAATATATCGATCATCCGTCCTACATCAGTCTCCTCCACTTGAAAAGAACTCGACCTCGAGTTCAAATGAAAAGAATTTGATAGATTAGAAGGTTGATATTTGATGTAGTCTGTCACCTTTGATGTAGGAATGATTAGCAAAGATTTGCCCTCAGCCTTCGGAGCTTTGGAGACCAGTTGTTGTTCCAAGGGGAACATTGCGATCTTGTGTGTTTTCCAGACAAATACATAAGTGTTGTCACGGTCTCGATAGGTGATGTCAACGTCGTATTGCCAAGGTCTGCCCAACAATACATGGCTAGCATCCATGTCCACCACATTGCAAAGCACTTCATCTCTATAGTATTTACCGATAGAGATAGGTACTTTACAAATTTTTCTCACTTTCACGGACGGGCCTTTCTTGATCCAACCTATAGAGTAAGGCGCGTGATGCATCTCCGTTGGTAGCTTTAAGTGGTCCACCAGTTTTCTTGAAACGAAGTTTTCGAAGCTTCCACTATCCACAATTAAATCACAGACTTTCTTGTTAATCATGCAACAAGATCGGAAGATACTATGGCGCTGACTGGAGAACTCCTCCTTTGGTGCATACAATACTCGATGTACAAGGAGGTTGACTCGCTCCCCCTCTTCTTCTGCAAACTCGGCGCCATGATATATATCATCATCATCAGTTGTATCGTTTCTCACGACACCATTATCATTCTCCTCTACGAGATTCACCAACCTTCGATCAGGACATTCGTTGGAGCGATGTCCTGGCTTTCTGCATCGAAAACAAGTGTTGGGTGTTGGTCTCGCATATGGATTTTGAGTCCTTGAGGCGTTATGGTTCGTTGGGACTATTGTTGGATTGGTTCTTCCTTGTTCGCTGTTTATGCCCAGTGTCCCTTTGGATTGGTAGGGAAGACTTGGAGATGCAATATCCTTCTTCTTATGAGGAAAAGATATATCGGGGGTGCTCCTACGAAAGATTGAAGAACTTCCTTCTCGTTGATCCATTAATTCTGCCTTTAACGCCATATTATGGGCCTCGTCTACGCTCCACACCACCTGTAGACCAATCCGATCTCGAATAGATGGCCTCAACCCGTTAAGGTATCGGGCCACCCGTTGTGATTCAATGTCCGCAATATTATTCCGATCTGATAGTCTAAGTATAATGAGAAACAGATTGATTACCTTGATGGCAGTTTTGGTACAGTTGGAACAGGTACTGCTCGTAGTCCGGTGGAAGGAATCGACCCATGAGGAGTTGCTTCATCCTCCTCCACGTACGAGTAGGAGTCTTTCCTTGACGTTGTTTGGTCCTTTGAAGGTTGTCCCACCAAATGGCGGCACCGCTCTTCAAACGAAAGGCCACCAACTTAACCATCCTCTCCTCGGGGACCTCCATCATCTCGAAAAAGCGCTCGACCTCAGAGATCCAGTCGAGAAAATCCTCAATGTGCAGATTACCATTGAAGAAGGAGATATCCACCTTCAATCGATAATCACTACTCTCTTGTTGCCGCCGCTTCGGCTGATAGTCGTTTATTCCATTAACGTCGTCATCCGAATCATCCTTGTCAGGTTGAAAACGAAGAGGTCGTCGGGCAACGTTGTGGACAATAGGTTGGCTTTGGGCGAATCCCTCGGCTCGCACCTCGTCCCTTCCAGGTCGTCTGATGTCGGTGTGAAGATTTACACCTGCACCCCACGATCACCGTCAATAGGGTGGTTGTTCTCTACGTTGTCATGTGCCATTAAGCCAGGCGAATCCTTGCTCTGATACCACCTAACGCAGCAGAAGAACGATAAAAGATCTGATCTACGTCAAGATCTTAGACAACATCTCTTAAAGAGAAGAGAAATTAAAATAACCCAATATTATTGATAGATAAAAGTTGAATATGCCATTAGGCTACAGGTCTTTATTATATAGACTCAACAAGGACCAAAAAAGGAACCTCATTAAATCTAATTACAAATTTACTAAAAGTAAAAATTATTAAATAACTATAATATCTATTTATTCTAAGATCCCACAAATCAATCAGAATCAATGTCAAATAATTTTGATATTTGTGTAAAGAAAATAACCATGCAAATTAATGTCATAAATGACAAATTTGCTTATTTAATAGTTTTAATAATAAAATCTAGCAAAATTAAATATCTCCACAAAATAATTCAGCATATCAAATTTTGTGGGATTCTGATATGATCTCAATTATTTTTGTCACCTGTTATTCTCACAATTTTCTTTCTGGATTTCTTTTGATGGTCTGATCGCTCCAATAACATATCGATCGTCCGTCCTACATCATACAGGTTATTTAAATTGCTATAGTTAGATAATTTAGTTCTTGAATTAAATTTTCTTTCAATTTAATAGAATATTCTCATAATATTTTATCTACGTTAAATTAAACACTCGTATAAGTCCCTAAAAACATTATAAAAGTTATACAGATCCTTTTAAATGACCGATTTATCTTTAACCCTATTTTCACTTCTCTTCTCTCTCTGCACATATTAATCTCCCTTTTTGGTTCCCACATACGGCCACTCGAATCCTCATCAACATATTGAAGACCTTCGTTTAGTAACTGTGTCATATCTTGTCATCCATAACCGAAACTGGATGGTCTTAGTTCATCTTGTTTAGATATAAGAACCAACAAATTGAATTGTAAGAACAAGAGATCGTTAATATCATTATCAAACCCGCTAAAAAATAAAATCTTTCGAGTGAGACGCCATTCAAATACAGATGAAACGCAAATCTCTGATTGTGAAACAATTATAAAGCACGAGAGATGCGGACATGTTACAGTCATTTCATCAAAGGGAGTTTAGGGCAGCGTTTGATTTGATTGTAGAATGATAGCTTTTGCGTATAACAAAACAGTTTTACGATAGTAGCTTTATACAAACAGATTTCAAAATCTACAGTTTTAATTGTAAAATCTATAGAATTAGTTTTACGATCGCGCAATAAAAAAACACCTTACTGTGTCAACTACAGTGTGAGATACGGTTGAATCAAAACCAACGCCATATCTTCTTCTTTTCTTGAATCAGAACCAGCGCCATATCTTCACTTTTTTTTTCCCTCCTGCATTTCATGGGACAAATCAGTTCTCCTCCGGTACACGCGTTGGGGAAAAAAGTGAGAACGGGGCATGTAAGACGCGTGCGTTGACGATCAGGTTGTCCAGGAACAGCGAGGATTTGATGAGCTTTGTCATCGATCATGGGTTTTGTTTCTATCTTCATATCCAATCTAGATAGGGTTTGTGATTTGCAATAATTTTTTGGGTTATAGATTCGATTGATGTACTGGTTGGTGATCATGGTTCTATTCTCAGTTCCTACAATTACATTTATTGATCTCTCACTGTTTTGTTTTTTTCTTCGTGATTGAATGTGTGTTGAAGCTTTTTGGAATTTGCTTATTTGATCGATGAACATAAAATGTTTGCCAAAATGACCGAAAGAAATGTTTTGTTTGTTTCATGCCCTTTTGCAAATGAACTGGTTGTTATTAGTTTTCAGTTATTGTTTGAGTAGTTGGAGAATAAATGTTCCTCTACAACAGAATTTCAGAGAGAGGTACATTATTTTAATTTGTGTTGATTTAGTTGCTCTGTCACGCTTACATCGCTTATAGGTTCATGTTTGAAAGAGATCAACTTTATGTGTTATCAGAAGACCAATTTCAGACGTCTGTCTAATATCATATAACATGCAAAAGCATTTTCCATTGCTTCAATTTCTGAAGTGATACATACAATAAGGCCCAATTCAGATACTTATCAGAAGAATGAACAATTGATTTTGCTTCAAGGGAACAAGTTCAAAGGGAACCAATACTCCACAGTGACGAGATGATGAAGCCTTTGATAACAATTCATACAAAAAACTCAAACTAAACACATAAGCGACCAACTTTATTATTTTATGTTAAAGATCATAAGCACACATAAAAAAAATTAAAAAAAAACACATGCCGAAAGCATACATTTTTTTTTGTTTGATCTTTCGCATATAACTCAAAATACCCAGAAATTTATTTCTAAATCTTCATTTTGATTTCAAACGCATTTTTATGGTTTGTGTTTGAATTTCTTCAGTTCTGTTACTGTGATGCCATTTTACTATTCTACATCCATCTTGAGCAATCTCTTTACATAAATTTTTTTTTTTTTTAAATTCACACAGACTCTGCCTTTGTATAAAAAAAACCATCAGAACCTTGCCTATTTGATCTATGAATTTATGGATTTCAGTGGTAGAATCGGTCATCAATTTTACACAAAAAAGGTACTTTAGTATTTTAGAAAGATTGAATGCTGGATGAAGAGGTAACGCCTTTTTTAAGTCTTATGGACAGGATTTGCTTCTCCATGATTAGACTGGCAAGAAGTAAAGAAAGAATGTGATGCTGGAGTGAATTTTTTATCACGATTAGAGAAGACCTGCTGCAGATGTTTGCTGACTTTCAAATGGGTGGTAAAGGTATTGATTGTTTAAATGCCTCACTCTTTGTGCTTATCCCGAAGAAAGAAGGACCAGCAGCTTTAGGTGATTATAGGCCCATTTGTCTGATGAATGGTAGTTACATGCTAGTGGCCAAGTGGCCAAGGTCCTTGCAAACCGATTGAAACGGGTATGTGGCGCCATCATTGACGAAAACAATCTGCCTTTCTACCTGGGAGAACTCTTCAGAAGGGTTTTGTGCTTACCCAGGAACTATTGTCTTGTCTTCACAAGGACAAGCGTAGTGGGTAATGCTCAAACTCGACTTCTCGAAGGCTTATGACAACGTAGATTGGAGTTTCCTCCTTCACGTCCTGTCTCTTCATGGTTTTAACAATCAATGTCTGTCTATGATTAAACATTGCATTGACATGGCAAAAGCATCGGTTCTAATCAATGGGGAGCCTGCGGGATACTTTCCAATCAACAAGGGTCTTTGTCAGGTAGATCCCCTCTCGCCCATTCTCTTCACTTTGGTGGCAAATGTTTTCAGTCGAATGTGCTCGAAGGCAGCTTGTGGGACTGCCTTGTTCCATCGGGGGCACTCGTCTCACCCGCCTCCAATACGCCGATGATACAATGGTACTTGCCTCTCCAGAGGTGAATGTGATGGAAGGGCTTCGCTTCATAATCCATTATTTCTCCCTCGTCTCAGGTCTAAAAATAATTTGGGAGAAGAGTTTGCTGATGGCTACGAGCTTCGAAGAGTCACCTCGAAATGTCAAGTAGAAGAACTGTCGGGTCTGTTGGCTGATCTCCACAGAAAGCGTCCCGTCCCCGAAGAAGAAGATAGGCTCCTTTGGGAATGAAACACTGCACAGATTTTCACGGTAAAAGCAAGCTACACTGGTGGATGAGGAGGTCACCTGAAGTTTCGGGCATGACGGGCAAAACAAATCAGATATGGAAGGGCAGGTATCCTTTGAAGGTGAAGATATTTTCCTGGATGGCTCTACAGGGGAGGCTACTGACAAAGGTCTACAGATCAAAGTGGAGATAGAGCGAATCTACGACTTGTGTGTTGTGCCAAGCCGAGCCAGAGACGGTGGATCACCTCCTTCTTCGCTGCGCTGCAGTTGCTCCATGTTGGGATTGGCTAAGTGCAATTTCCGGTATTAGCTTCAGGTGTCATACACTTGATGAGCTATGCGAGGATTGGTGAAGTCTTACACCCCGAAGGATAAATCGAGCTCCAACAGAGTAACCCAACTAATCACTCCGGCAGTGTCGTGGGCCATTTGGCTCACGCGAAACAGTAGTGTGTTTAAAGGACAGTGCTTCTACGTTGAAAACCTTTGTGATCTTATATGTTACAGCTCATCCAATCCTGGGGAATTGCTCTTGCGGGGGCGGGAAGCGTGCGACTTCACGGAGGAGTCCTGCACATTGGTGAGTAGGCATCTTTCAATTTAAATTTCTGGCGAGATGGTGAGCATCTTTCATGTTCTTTGTCCTCCCCCAGCCTCTGCTTTAACCCCCCTATGTTCTCCTCTGTAGCACGAAGGAGGTCTCCCCTGTGCTCAAATGAGAGCTATGGGCACCCTCCCTCCCTCTCCTCTCTTTTCTCTACTCCTTCATATGTTCGGACCTCTTGTACTCGCATTGCTCTTTTATAAAAGGTCTACCAAGTTTAGTTGTGGATTATGCTTTTCTATAGAAGCATGTTTTTTGTATGTCCATGTCATGCAATATCAGTTCCCATTGTATAATTAAACTTCAAATATGGATTTTGTAGTCTGTTATTTACTTCATTCAGAGAGACAATATTCTTATGAATGTTGGTGAAGTTGGTAGTCATTTTTTTTATATTGTTTTTAAGATATTCTGAGTCATTTCTTTTAACTATCATCATGCATTCATGCTGATGAGATTTGTACATTTTGCATAATGAGTTTTTGCTTTTGTCATGGATGGATTTGAAGAAAAATCATAATTAAGTTCAAGTGATGGATGTCAGGTTTTTGACATTTAGTGCTAGGTCTATCCTCAATTGACAGGGCTGGTTTTAATATGAGATGTTCAAGCTCAGCTCGTTTTTATTTAGGATCGGCTTAGTTTGGGATTGAGTTTAATTTTGTATTCAAGATCGACGTATTTGGCTCGTGAAAAGTTTGACTGAAACTCAACTCAGCTCGTTTCTAAAATAAGCTCGAGTGCAAGCTCAAACCAAAGTCTGGTTGGAGCTCATTTAGGTTAAGAAAAATCTTGATTATCAATTAAAACATGCAAAAATAGACAACATGTCAAAAATAGACTAAACAATCATATTATAAAATAGGCAACATTCCACACATTTGAATAAATGAGCTCGTATAGGCTTGTGGTTCGGCTCGAGTTCAGTTCATTTACAATCGAGATTTAAAAATTGTTCAAGTTCAACTCCTCTGTCGACTCGAATGAGCCCGAACAAGCTCCAACCCAATCTATTAACAGGATGCAACATTCTTATGATTTGTTAATTTTTTTTTTATCCTGTCATATGCTTGAGGTTTTTTAGGGTGAATTGTTGAAATACCCCTTGACCAAGGGTCTAATTGTTTTTCTGCCCCTTGAATTTTTTTTATTTACCCTTAAAATCTGGTCCTATTTTTTTTCCCCTGATGTTTCATAATACCTGAACTACCCCTTATAGACAATTACAGAAATAAAGAAATATAATGTGATACATACATAAATCATACACATAGTTACAAATAGTTAATAGTTATTTACAATAAATATTATCATACACGAAGATGTTTAAACGCAAAATGATTATATATACATTTTCAGTGTCATTACAATGGATTCATGAACTGTAATTCATTTCATTATCATTTGTAAGTGCATTTAGTGGACACAAAATTGTTATAGATACAATCCCAAAATTTCATTAAAATAAATACATCAATTATTTGAATTACAACGTTTTTTTCATATTCTAATAAAATCGGTTGTTGTCTCACCATTAATCATTTTGATGTTCTTTTGGGTGAAATGAAACTAACGCAGCGAAAAACTAAAATAAAGATCCAACAAGCATTGAGATCCTTCAACAAACCACAATTCTCAAAGAGAATACTAAAACTCAAAAATATTTTAATAAAAGTTAAAAACCCAAGATTACAAGCATCCCTTTTATAATAGGAAAAAACTTACTAAAAAAGAAAAAAAATAAAATTTATTATAACTAACTCTAGGGGATCTTAGAAGATCTTGGGATTTGATTTCAGTCAAATCCGACTTATTTTGAATGAAATATGTTAAATCTAAAAAGTTAATAAAAATAACAAAAAGCCATTTTGAAGGCCGAAAAAAGGCAAAAATAAGGACGTGTTGTGGCGTAACGACAACTCTTGAAAATCTCCTCGACGTCTACCTCCAGTAAAAATTTCAGGCGATTCCGAGTTCGGGGCATCATTTATTTTTACTAGCCGGTTTTTCTATAAATATTTGAAAATCTTAAAATGGATCTTTTTGGGTTCATCGCTCCCTGAACGCGTCAGCTACCCATTCTGCATCAGAAAGTTACTGAAAGACCATCGAACTAGACATTCAACGTACTTCATAACGAAGAGCGCGTTATCCAAACTACATAAAAAATATAACAATCAGTCAAACACTTAAATAAATTTTAATTTAGCAATATGAACAAAATTAGTAATAGCATAAATCCAAACTGGAAATATACGAACAACTGTAATATTTTCGTGAAAGTATTTCTTGATCCATGTACAACAATTATGGAAACTAAAACATTAAATAACCAATTACAATAAGTCTCAATGTAATTAACCTAAGGATATATAATTTCACATAAATTTAATAACTAATTATAGTAATTTAATATCAATTTACATATATGTAAATGACCCATTACATAATCTTTATAAAATTTACAAAATGTAAGAAATGATTTATATAAATCATTAACATAACAACAATACATCAGAACCTACATAATGACATAATATATATCAATGTAACAACTTCAACATAACAACTACCAATGTAATACTCAATTACAACAGAAATTATCATTAACATAACAACTAAAAAAAAAAAACTACCAATGTAATGTCCAATAACATAAACTATCATTTACAAAACAAAAATATAATATCATCTATCATTCTTATAACAGTTATAACAGAAATTACAAAAATTATAATTTACAGAACATATATGTAATATCATATATGAAACTAAACTAAAGACATACAAATTACATAAATGTAACGATTAATTATAGAAGTATAATACCAATTTACAAATGGGGTAGTTTAGGTATAAATAATGAGGTGACATAAGTCAGGGGCAAAAAAAATATAATCAGATTTCGGGGGTACATAAAAAATAAAAAAAGTCTAGAGATATAAAAAAAATTAAATCACTGATCAAGAGACATTTGAACAATTCAAACTTTTTTTTATCTCAATACTCTTTCTAACCGACATATCCTCCATGTGAAACACTGTGCTTGATTGGTTGTTGGAGTTTTATGAAACATCAGTTGTTATTAATATGCTAATTGCTCAACATTATGCTCAACGGACCTTTCTGACTTCATTTCTTTTTAGTGAACTTAATGGGCATGATTTAATGTACGTGATGTTGATTTGAAACAGTGTTTACCATATGTTTAGGAATGGCAATAGACGCAATATTTTTTTAGAAAATGTTAACAGTCATTCCCATTTACAGTACCAAACAGTTTATCTGTTTTTATTTTTTCTAAAATCATATACTTCATCATCAATATGTACTTTTATAAGTTATGCAAGAAGTATATACTCCAATTACTTGAATAATAAAATTTCAATAAATAACTGCTCCCTAATTTTATTAGATATCAGAGTTACAAAGATCTAAAATTAGAACATAGAGAGAAAAGAGGGTAGAGTTAGAACTCAAAAAAGCAAGAGGCAGAAAACAAAAACATTCAAAAAACGAAAATTGTTCACGTGGGTCGTCATCTCTTGTGTTCTACATGTTTCTACTTTCTCCTCTCCTCTCCTCTCCTATTCTGATAAAAGTGATTGTCATCTGTGGCGTTAGAATGTTCCAGTGACTACCAAAAAAAAAGGCTACAACACCAAGATGTAAAAGTCAAAAACTAGAAAACAAGTTGTCGAAGAAACAGAGTGCCATTTTCGAAAAGAACGAAAAAGAACAGCTAGACACGCCAATCACGAGCGTGTCATGTAATACAGAAATTTTCCATTACACACTACACCACGAAATTTCTTGTAGATTCCTTTCTTGTGGTGGTTAAACCTGCCCTTCCTCCACTGTCACGGGTGATATGAGATTTTTTCTTTTTTTTTTAGCCTCCGTTTGTTTTAGGTATAACCCTCTAGATAATTCTGGATAAAAATTTTAGTGTGTTTGTTTGCCCTGAATAATCCTTGATAAAGCATACCAGAATAAACTGATATAAAGTGATATATGGATTTCAATCAACCCCTGTAATTAAAGTTATCATAGGTTATTCTATCCAAAGAATATATGGGTTCACTGTCAAATCACATGTCATCACCTCTTATAAATCACATGTCAAATCAACTATCATTATTTTTTAAACTTTTTAAATCCTTATCCATACTTTATTCACATTTTACCCTAACAACAAAACATTTATTCTTATGTTTACCAACGATAATAATTCAAAACACAATCAAACACAAAATCACTTTATCCTTATTTATACTCATTTATGCTTGGATAAATGTATACCCAAAAATAAAATATATCCACGTTCTAAATAGGGGCTTAGTTTTTCTGTTCAACGGATATCACATGCTGATAGAATCCTCAATGTCTAGATGATATATATTGATAAATAAAAACATAAATTAATTCTAAGTATTTTGTCGACTCCTTGCCTCCTCTTGTAAGAAACAATCCCAGCCCAGGTTAACATTTTTTCCCAGGTCATTTCATAGATTTTTACCTCATTTTCGATTTTGCGTTGTAAATAATACCTTCCAGGGTGCTCGTGCACTATTATTCATCTCTGTATATTGTTATGCATTTGTATACGCTATTGTTAAATAATTGAATAACAAATTGTCTTCCGAGATGCTCATATGTGGTTATAATTATACAGGTACATTGTTATGTACATTTGCATTGTTGATTTGAGGGTATTTTGAGGAGGAAAATTGTATATAATGAGATATTTAGACTAGAAAAAAAATACAACTGCTATAACTTGGGGTGTTTTCGTATCCTAAAAAAGTCAGAGATTAAAAAATAGATGGGATTAATTTCCCAAACCCAAAAAATAAAACTGCAGGTACTGTCAAAAGTTTAAAGATGAAAATAGGGATTGTCATTAGGTTGTGACAGTAGATCGCATTGGTTGCACAAAACACCAACTTCATCAATTAGATATTGTTTCTTTAATCCACACCAGTGGTTGTCACATGAGGTTTTTTTTTTTTTTTGTCTATTTTTCTATGTAACACAAACATTCTTGGGTTGGTGCATCAGTGCATCTTCAGCAAATCAACATGGGTAGGCACTTTTTAGCTGCAACGCCTACCCCCTTCCAATGCATCTAATTAAAATAACAAGACTACAAGAGAATATTTGGAGAGGAAAGAGGACTCACATGAGTACTTTTATATTGTTATAGATTGTCAGTCTTGTATTGGATTTGGTGCTGTCTTTTTTTTTCCCTTTTTTTTAGCTGAGCAGTTAACAGAACCCCAACTACTCCAGACTTTTATAAAACACAAAAATTTCTTTGCTTTAGTATCCGTTCACAAAAATTTCTTTGCTTTAGTATCCGTTCACAAAAATTTCTTTGATTTAGTATCCGTTTATGCATCATAAATGACAAAGTCAACACCAACTTTGATGAAGTTATCAAATCTCAAAAACATAGGCCCGTGCTTCTCTTCTATTAGTCTTGCCTCCTATTTTCCTGTTTCTATTTTAAGCTTTATAGGCTAACTTTTTTTTATGGGCGCTGATGCACTCAATTATTTTTATCATCTAAAATATTGTTTTATATACTCATTAAAAATCCAATTAAACATATACTTCATTCATTAAATTGTTTTATACACTTATTAAAAATTAAATTGAGCAGTATATATTTTTTATCAAAGCATATACTTCATTAAAATGATGTTTACTATTTAAAAAAAACCACACGACTTCACTCTCTTGGAACATACGGGGTATGCACGACCCCATTAGAAAGCGTGCAGTTGCGGAGGTTATTCCATCGAACAAGGTGGAAGTATGTTGCATTCAGAAAATTAAGCTCGAGGTAGTGGAACAATCTTCCTTGCGGGCTTTTGGAGCAGGAAGGATTGATCAGATGGCATCAAAAGCGTCGGTGGGTGCCTCGGGGGGGATCTTGATTAGCTGGGACTCGAGGAGATGGAGTATGGCTCAACAGCAGGAAGGCACTTTCTCCCTTTCTGTCATGTTGCAGGACACCACCTATGGATGGCAGTGGAGCTTCAGTGCAGTTTACGGCCCACATGACGACAACGAGCGTGAAGAATTGTGGCGCAAGCTCTCGTCGATTAAAGAACAGTGGGAGGCGCCTTGGTGTATTGCGGGTGATTTCAACATCACCAATTTGATGCAGAACAAAATAAAGGGCAGCCGCAATGGAGTGCGATGGGCCTTTTTTCAGAATGGATAGACAATGAAGGGTTAATGGATCTAACATGCGGGAGTCCCTGACATTGACAAGGCTGGACCAAATCCTTATTTGTACGGAATGGGAAGAAAAGTTTCCACTTTGCTCTGCATCGGCTCTCCCACGGATAACCTCTAATCATGTCCCTATCATTATAAATTCTCATGGTCCGGACGTGAAGAGGGGACCTTTCCGTTTCGAGAATTGATGGATCGCAGATGAGGAGCTGAAGGATGTGGTGTATGAAAGCTAGGAGAGGCTGGCAGGGGGGTTCAAGGGAGCACACAAGGTGGCTTACAAGTTGTGTCGGCTGAAACGGGTGCTCAAAATGTGGAGTAAACAGAAACGGATGGCTCGCTTGCGGGACAGAGAGATGGGCTTCAATAATAGCTGACCTTGACATCCTTGAAGAAAGCAGGGAGCTCTCCGGTGCATAAAGGGAGTCTCGCATGCAGGCAAAGGATCAATTTGCTAAGATCCTCCGTTCTGTAGAAATGGAATGGTGGCAGAAATCCAAGGCCTTATGGCTCAAGGCGGGTGACAACAACACGAGGTACTTTCACAAATTTGCAAATCAACGAAGGAGAGCCAATCGGATTTCAAAATTAAGGGTGGAGGAGAATTGACTGACGGAAGGTGATTTGATCAAAGAGGCGCTGGTGCATCACTTTAAGCAAGCTTTCCGCAAGGAGCAACATTGGTGGCCTTTGTGGAACGATGCAAAGCTGAAGAAGATCCCTGCATCTCTTGAGGAGGAATTGAATGCTCCATTTTCCGAGTTCGAAATCAAGGAGGCATTGTTTGGCTCGGATGAGGACAAGTCCTGGGCCCTGACAGTTTTGGCCCTCGATTTTTCCAGCATTTCTAGACCATCGTCAAGGAGGATATTGTCCATATGTTTGAGGAGTTCCAAACAAGGTATCAAATTATAGGGTGTTTAAATTCCTCTTCATTTGTGTTAATCCCAAAAAAAGAAGGTGCTCAGTTGATTGGGGATTATAGACCCATATGCTTGATTAATGGAGGATATATGATGGTGGCAAAACCCATGGCCAACCATTTGAAGAAGGTATGCTCGTTTATCATTGAGTTGTATCAGTCTGCCTTCATTCTTCTGGGCCACAGCTTCCAAGAGGGGTTCGCAATCACGCAAGAATTAGTTGCCAACCTCCATCGGGACAAGAGGAGCGGTTTGATCCTCAAGCTAGATTTCATGAAGGCGTATGATCGGGTAGATTGGGACTTCTTGCTGCATGTTTAATGACTGCATGGGTTCAATCAACATTGGATCTGCATGATCCAACAATGCATAAGCTCTGCAAAGGCGTCAATTTTGGTTAATGGCACCTCTTGCAGGTACTTCCCAATAAACTGGGGGTTGCGACAAGGCGACCCTCTGTCTCCAATTCTTTTCTCCATCGTAGCCAACATATTGAGCCGCATGTGTATTAAGGCTGAATCGCGGGGATGGATCAAGGGACTAATGTGTACGGAAGGAGGCACACCAGTGACACATCTACAGTATGCAGATCATACCACGATGTTCTGCATAGACTGAGGTTTATCTTGGCATATTTCACTCTTTTTTCTGGTCTGGATCTAAACTGGAGCAAAAACACAGTATGGGTGATTAATGTTGATCGGGAACAGGCAGCAATGATGGAAGGAATCATGGGATGCGATCTCTCTGAAGCCCCGACTCGATATTTAGATCTTTCACTAGCGAAATCGCGCCTACTTAGTAGCAATAGGAGACCAATGATCGAGCGGATCGAGAGAAGATTGGCAAGGTGGCAAAATAGGGAACCTTCTATTGGCGAGAAGGTCATTCTTCTCTGGTCTGTGATTTCAAACCTTCCACTTTTCTACTTATCTACCTTTCGCGTTCCAAAGGAGATCTTGCGCAAGATAGACTTGATACGCAGACGATTGTTTTGGAACGGCGCAAAGGGTGATATGGCGAAATCTTATATGGTTAAGTGGGACAAGATCTGTGAGGTAAAGGAAAACGGTGGGCTCGGTATTCTCGGCCTCGACATGATGAACAGGGCAATGCTGTCCAAATGACTCTGGGGATGGGTGCACAACCCATCGCTCTCGGTGGGTGCAGTTATTCAAAGAAAGATATGGGGGAAGCTCCGTTGGGTCTCTGTTTCTGGTCTGTTCCATGCGTACATCATTTCTATGCAGGGGATTTTTTATTTGGGTCTTGGTTTTATCCTCTCCCTGCATTGAAAATTGGGGAGGGGTGACAAAATAAGGTTCTAGAGGGATAAGTGGTGTGGGGAAGTTTTTTTTGCAATTGGTTTTCCTTTGCTCTTCAATATTGCAAACAACAAGGAGGAGACTGTGAGGTTAATGTGGAATGAGGAGGGAGGTGGTGGCCACTGGTCACTCAATCTCAGGCACATCACTCTTGAAAAACAAGTTTCAGAAGCTGCTCGATTGCTACAGTGTTTAAATGACAGAGTTCCAGGTTAGGACGAGGACACATTGCTTTGGAGCAATGGCAATTCAGGTTGTTAGATTATATGTGTTATCTCATTATGTGTGTAGTACATTACACGTGTAACTCCTATTCATTTGTCTATATAAAAGGATACAACCCCAAGTGGAATACAAGGATTCTCATTATTCCATTCTTCCATCGTAACATGGTATCAGAGCCACCACCTCACAAACCCTAAATTTTTTTTTTTTTGGAATCCTTCATCGCCGTCGTCGTCATCGCCGTCACTGACGTTGTCGTCGTCGTTGCGTCGCACCTGCCGCTGCGCGTCGCCCCTGACGCCGCGCGCCGCCCACGCCGCGCCGCCCCGGCCCCTGTTGCGCAGCCCCAGCCCGTGCGCCCTGCAGCCCCTGCCGCGCAGCTCCTGCGCGCGCGCCCCCTGCCGCACCCCTGCCGCTGCGCGCCACCCCTGCTGTGCTGCCCCGGCCACTGCCGCCCCTGCCGCGCCGCCCCTGGCCCTGCCGTGCTGCCCCTGGCCCTGCCGCGCCGCCCTTGCCGTGCAGCCCCTGCAGCGCCCTGCCCCGGATCGAGCGCCGCGCACGGATCCGGACTGATCCGCACGCGGTACGCACAAACGCGTCCGCGTCTCCCGGCGCTCTGTCCCCGGACGCGTTTCCGCCAGCCCGCGCATGCTGTACGCGCAAACGCGTCCGAGTTTCTTGGCGCCCTGTCCCCGCACGCGTTTCCGCCAGCTCGCGCACGCGGTCGCGTGATCCCTGCGCACCTGTCCCGCACGCGGTCCCGGGATCTCCGGGATCTGGCCTCGTGAGTGTTCCCCACATCACCTGGGAGCGTCCTCAGCACCAAATGACAGCACCCGGGCTAGTGTCCGTGCGCACCCACCGCGGCCAGCTGCCCTCAGCCACGGTGCACCAACCACTGCCGCCACCGTCGCCGACCGCCGGACACCGCCAGCCACCGCCCTCTGCACCCACTGGCCGCCCGTCGCCGCCGTCCGGCACCTCCTTGTGACTCTGAATCACTAAATCGGCTATAACTTCCTCTCCGGAAGTCCGATTCAGGTGTTCCAGGAGTCCATTTTGTTCAATTTTTCGTGCTCTACGTCCTCGTTTGCTTCTGATCCTCATCCGAGTGGTCCTGCACAATGTCAGAAACCAACGACGACCTTCCTCCTCCATTACCTACTTCGAAGGTACATGATATCAAATCTCTCTTCGGCAGCTACTCTATCTCAGATGGCATGTTTTGAGAATTTTCGGGAAAATCTTACGAACGCGACGGATTTCCTTCTCAGTTCTACGGAAGACTGGTCACCCTGGCACATTACAGTGCAGAGTGCTCTCGATCGTTGTGATCTTGTTGGTTATATTGATGGTTCTGCTGTGCAACCCTCTGATCGAGACTCGACATATGTCACCTGGCGCACACGAGACAGACGCGTACGCTCTTATTTGATCAATTCTGTTGATCGTTCGATCCGTGCAGATCTCACTGATTTCACGTCATCCGCTGCACTATAGAGTCATCTTTGCGATCGCTTTGTCGAGAAAAGCGGTGCTCGTGAATATCAGCTTCTGATTGAGACTCAAACTGCTACTCAAGGTGATCTCTCTGCTCAGACTCTATATGGCCGCATGAGGGCGAACTTCAGGGAGCTTCGTGCACTTGAGCCTGGACCGATGGCTACTCCTGCCGAGCGAGAGGCCTTCCGAGATCGTCGTGAGTTGTACCAGTATCTGATGGCTCTTCGTCCAGAGTTTTCCGCATTGGCTGGTCAACTCATCCATCGGGATCCGCTTCCTCGACTGGAATCTGCTGTCGCTGAAGTTGTCGCTGAGGAGACTCGTCTTCGTTCCATTGCGCTACGTCAGTCCACTCCACCTTCCACTTATGATGGTGTTTTGGCAGCTACTCCTTCTACGTCTGTCAGAGGCTCTTCTCGAAAGAACACCATCTGTACCCACTGCAAGAAGCCTGGTCACCCGATCGCTGACTGTTGGAAACTTCATCCTGAAAAGCGCTTTGGACCTAAAGGACGAGGACAGCGTCGTCCTATTGATCCCTATACTTCTGCTGCTGTTGCTACTGACGCTCCGCCTTCCTACACAGATCAGCTCGGACGCATCCGAGAGAGTCTTGATCAGCTGATCGTGCAGCATCCTCCTCCTGGTTCTTCTACTCCCTCTGCTTTTTCTACTACTTCGGGTACTCCTGTTCATTGGATTTTTTATTCTGGTGCTTCACATCACATGACACCGGACAGTTCTGTCCTCACTGCATGCTCACCGGCCCCTTCACACCTACCCACAATTCATACTGCTGATGGCTCTCCCTTAGTCATCACTCAGTGTGGATCGATCACTACCACCTCTGATCTACAGGACGCCTTTCATTGCCATTTGTTTTGCATGCCCCTGACCTTTGCATGAATCTCATATCTATTAGTCGATTGTGTGATTCTGGTCTCACTGTTACATTTACCACCTCTGGTTGTCTTGTGCAGGATCCACGATCAGGGCAGAGGATTGGCGTTGGACGTAGAATCGGTGGACTTTATTACGTGGAGTATCTTCGTCTTCCCGTTCCCAATCCATCTGTTTTCTGTGGTAGTGTCACCTCTGATGTCGACTTGTGGCATCGAAGGTTAGGTCATGTGTCTGAGTCTCGTCTCAAAGAACTCTTTCAGTCTGGTGTCTTAGGTCGTGTTGCTTTTTCTTCACTTTCTATTTGCGAGGGCTGTAAATTAGCCAAACCTGTGGCTACTCCTTTTAGTCCTAGTAATAATCAGTCCTCTAGTCCATTTGAGCTTGTTCATTCTGACATTTGGGGCCCCTCTCATGTAACCTCAAAGAGTGGTTTTTTTATTATATTAGTTTTATTGATGACTTTCTCGTTTTACTTGGATTTATTTATTACGTCATCGCTCTGAGGTTCCTAAAATTTATGAGGTTTTTACCAATATGATTTATACCCAATTTCATGCTCGTATCAAAACCTTTAGGTCTGATTGTGCTCGAGAATACATCTCTTCTACGATGCGTTCTCTTCTTCATTCTCATGGCACCCTCTTTCAGCAATCATGCCCCTATACTCATGAGCAAAATGGGGTTGCTGAACGTAAACATCGTCATATTCTTGAGACGACTCGTGCTCTTTTACTTTCCTCTTCAGTCCCTAGTACATTCTGGGCTGAAGCTGCTCTTCTTTCAGTCCATCTTATCAATATCACCCCCTCCTCTGTCCTCTCTGGTATGACTCCTCATGAGCGTCTTTACTCTTCTCACCCTGATTATAGCAGACTTCGCACATTTGGATGTACGTGTTTTGTGCTTCTCCCTCCTCATCAACGCACCAAGTTGGCCGCTCGGTCAGTAAAGTGTGTATACTTGGGAATTAGCTTCGAACACAAGGGATATCGCTGCTATGATCCTATTGGAGATCGTTTTTGGATCGCTCGTCATGTGTCCTTTGTTGAGGATGTTCCCTATTTTTCTTCGTCATCTGCTTCATCCCCTCCTCCTGTGCCTTCTCCAGTTCAGGTCTCTCCTCCTGTGCCTTCTCCTATTTTTCTGGACTACCTGTTGCACTAGAGTCTGTTCCTACTCCAGCGCCTCAACCTGCCACTACTACAGATAATCCACCCTCTCCTACCAGTGTGTCTCCTATTGCCCCTGTTGAAGATACTTCCGCTGGTCCTCCGACTTTCACGACTGACGCACCTCCCTCTGATGTGGATCCTCGTCCCTCGTCTCGCTACCCTCAGCGTGAGCGTCATCCACCTGCTCGCTTCAGTTTTGACTCTGGACCACCTGATCAATATGGCTTTGCTTCAGTGAGTACCTATTCTCCACAATTCCAGGCTTATCTCACCGCTATCCATGTCCATCGTGAGCCCAGATCCTATCGAGAGGCAGTTGAGTACCCTGAGTGGCAGCAGGCCATGAATGAGGAGTTTCAGGCGTTTGAGCAAACACAGACCTGGGATGTTGTTCCACTTCCGGATGGCGTTACACCTATCAGTTGTAAATGGATCTTCAAGATCAAACATCGACCTGATGGATCCATTGAACGACATAAGGCTCGTCTTGTTGCTCGAGGTTTCACACAGGAGTATGGCATTGACTATGAGGAGACCTTCGCTCCCGTTGCCCAGATGACTACTGTCCGCACCCTTCTTGCAGTTGCTGCTGTTCGTCGTTGGCCTCTCTTTCAGATGGACGTGAAGAATGCCTTTCTTCATGGTGATTTATCTGAGGTTGTTTATATGCAACCACCTCCAGGTCTCAGCACTCCTCCTCAGCATGTCTGTCGTCTTCGGCGGGCTATATATGGTCTCAAACAGGCTCCTCGCGCCTGGTTTGAGCGTTTTCGCAGCGTTATTCTGGCAGCTGGTTTTGTTGAGAGTTTTCAGGACCACTCTATGTTTGTGCGATCCTCATCGCAGGGCCGGGTTATCCTTCTTCTATATGTTGACGACATGATTATCACTGGCGATGACTCCGCCGGTATTACTCTGGTCAAGAATCACCTCAGTCGACAGTTTCAGATGAAAGATCTCGGCACTCTTCGCTACTTCCTTGGTCTCGAGATTGCACAGAGTGATCGTGGGATTCTGCTCTCTCAACAGAAGTATACGGCTGACATTCTCGAGCGCGCTGCCCTCTCAGATACTCGCAGTGCAGATACTCCTCTTGAGCTTCATGTGAAGCTTCGTCCTACAGATGGTGAGCTCCTTCCAGACCCGACTCGGTACAGACAGATTGTTGGTCAACTCGTGTATCTTTGCATCACTAGACCTGACATAGCTCATGCCGTCAGTATTGTTAGTCAGTTTGTCTCAGCTCCTCGATCAGTGCATTATGGTGCTCTTATGCGTATTCTCAGATATTTACGCGGTACTATCACCAGATCGATCTATCTGTCATCCTCTTCACCTCTGGTTCTCAGGGCCTACACTGATGCTGATTGGGCTGGAGATCCGACCACTAGACGCTCCACCACTGGGTTCTGCATATTTCTTGGAGATTCCATCATTTCTTGGCGCAGCAAGAAACAGGAGGTTGTTTCACTATCCAGCACTGAGGCTGAGTATCGAGCCATGGCCATCACCACCAAGGAGATTGTTCATCTTAGACGTCTCTTGGTGGACCTAGGAGTTACTATGACTGGTCCTACTCCTTTTCATTGTGATAACCGCTCTGCTATTCAGATTGCCAGTAATCCGGTTTTTCACGAGAGGACCAAACACATTGAGATCGATTGTCACTTCGTTCGTCAGCACTTTCTTGCAGAGACATTATCACTTCCGCACATCTCCTCTGCCGAGCAGCTTGCTGATTTCTTTACGAAGTCACATCCAGTTCCTCGATTTCAGTTTCTCATTCGCAAACTCATTTTGTATGATCCACCGTGAGTTTGAGGGGGGCTGTTAGATTATATGTGTTATCTCATTATGTGTGTAGTACATTACACGTGTAACTCCTATTCATTTGTCTATATAAAGGGATACAACCCTAAGTGGAATACAAGGATTCCCATTATTTCATTCTTCCATCGTAACACAGATAATAACACAGTAAAGGAGGGATATAATTGGTGGAAGCGCAACTCGCCCAAGCTCCTTTTCAGGGCAGCCAAAACAACAAAATTTTGGAAATGGAAGGTCCCTTTAAGGTGAAAATTTTTACATGGCTTGTGATGCAACAGCGTACCCTCATCAAGACGTATCAGGCCAAGTGGAGGCCATGAATGGACACATCATGTGCACTACACTTAGATTGTGAGGAGACAATGGAGCATCTCCTCTGCTCCTGCTCGAAGTTAATCAATTTCTGGAGACAGATGGCACGCGTCTCCCTCTCCCAAGGCTCGTTCCAAAATCTGGAGGAGATGTGGGATCGAATGACAAACTGTCCAAGCTTGGGTAATTTGAGGGTGCATCAGAGGGTGGCGCAGGCATTGATTCCCGCTGCTATATAGGCGACTTGGTTATCTAGAAATGGTGTCATCTTTAGAGGAGATCGCCTTTACAAGGAAAATTTGAGGGAGGCCACAGTGGCTTTCATACGGGACTGGGGTTGCTCGCTAGCGGGAGCACAAAGCATTTCGATTTCGAGAGGAGTAATTGGCATCGGTGCTTGAGGGGGTGCAGCCTGGACCAACTTTGGTCTGGGGATTGAATTGTGCCCTCTCCTCTTTGTGTTTTTTCTTATTCCAAACTTTCAATCTTTCTACTTTCGGAGCATTGGAACTTATATTTATCAGGTTGTAAATGGACTATCTTTCATAAATAAATAAAAAACATGTGTGGTTTGGGTTTTTTTTACTGTAAAAATGATTGAGTATAACATTTTTTTTATTATTATTTCAAAACTCATACAAGTTATATGCATTTATTAGGATATTCATACTTTATTATACACTTCTTTCAAATAAAAGTATAACCGCCGAAGTTAAAAGTAGAACTTAGATGTAGGATTGAGTGTATTATTTCTATTGTATTATGAGTTCCATCTTCTAAAATATATAACTAATGTAATCAACATGCTCCCTTTTTCGTTGTGTTTGGGCTCCCAAACAAAGCAATCAAGGCCGAGAAAAAAAAGGGTAGTAACATGTGCAGAAGGACTAATTGCCGCAGCTTTTTACTTCAGTGAAGACTAATGCGAGCAACAAATGTCATTTAAAATAAATTATTTGCACGTTAAAAACATAATAAGTCCAGATTTCCTCTGTTGTCTCCTCAATATATAACTTATTCTAATGTCCCCCAAGTTACCAAAGAAAAATGTAACTCGTATACCAAATCGGTAGCTCAAATGAAAATGGGAAAATTATATCTTATTTTTTTAATCCTATATTTTTTTTAAAGGTCTCTCAGATTTTTAGATCATTTCATCCGAACATCATCGAAATGTGCATTTTTCTCTCCGAAATGCTCCTAACTTAACAGTGGACACAAATGCATATATAACAATATATAGATTAGATAAAAATATGCAAAGATGGATAAGTGCATAGTATGAGCATCCAGAAAATAGTTTGTCAATGATTTATTTGACAACATACATGTGTATAACAATATTTATGTTTACCCAACAATGTACAAGGTTAAATAACAATGCACGAGCTTTTCTGGAAGATGATTTATATAACAGCATACACAAAGTGCATAATAATGTACAAAAGATATTGGAAATCTAAACCAATGTAAAAACTGAAAGGGGGTGATCGAGCCTAGAAATAATTGCTAACTTGGAGATATTTTCATATATTAAAAGATTTAAACACTTATAAATATGAGAGTTGTCTAATAAACTAAAAATATGTTGAGGTAATAGATTTTGGATGGTGCTAGAGAGCAAACTTAAGTGCTGTAAGGTTCGTTAGAGGAGCCATTAGAGAGATTGGAATGATCACCTAATGGTGCGTTTGGTTGCGCGATTGTAAAACTGATTCTACAGGAATCTGCAATTGCAAAACTGATTCTGTAAGAAACTCGCTTTCTTAGCTTTTTGAAATAGCAGCTTTTGGACATTATTTACCTGCAATCGCTGGATTTAAAATTGCGATTGCAAAACTGTTTGGTTGCACGCTTGTAAACGCAGTTTCATGCAATCGCAAATACTACGCAATTGCACAACCAAACGCACTCTAAGACAAGAGAAGAAGAAGGTCGTGATCTTGACACAATTGTGGTGTTTGTCAAAGACCCTCCCATCTCACTTTTTTGTGAAAGAAATAAAGATTGACTGCAAAAGCAAAAAATTAGAGAATGAATCTTGTACCTCAAATTTTGTTTGTATTTCTTTATTAATTATTATTTTTACTCACAGTCACTTATTTTTAGGTGGAGATAAATGAGACGAAAGTTAACAACAACTTGTATCAAGGACGTGGATATTTTGCTTTTGTATTATGAAACTCTAATATTAATGTAATTGGATATATATTGTTTGAAACAATATAAATAATTGTTGACATTTTTTATGAAAAGTTTTGATTATTTTTATATATTAATTTGTGAATGTATATGTTACAATTACATTTGTTGATGATAAAATATTATCAATATTATGACAACATAGATTATTGTTGTTATTATTGCGACGGTCTATACTATCATTAAACATTTTGATTATAATTAGCAGTGACAATGATGATCTGTCACTAAATATCAACAAAATTAAAGACTTACATTGACCACCCGGCATTTTTTATTGACTTATTATGACGGTTGTGCCCGTTCACCGTACACCTCCTATGGTAACAGCCAAGTATCGACCGTCATCAAAACTTATAAACCGTCTGTCATTGAATATCAATCAATGGCCACCTAGTGTTGATCAATGCTATGTACGGTGACAAATAAGCTTTGCTATCACAAAAATCTATGGTGATTGGTTCAGCTATGATAGATGAACGAGCGTCACCGTAGGTTTTTCGTGACAGATAAAAGGGTTTTGGTGACTATTTTTATGTCCATCATTGAAACATGTTTTGTTATAGTGCACCATAAAAAATTAAACATAATGTTAGGGACAGCTCTAAATGCAGTCATACAGACAGGCTTCATATAGTAAACTTTTTTCAATAAGGTATATAGTTTGATGAAAATTATACATTGCTCCATTTTAAAAGAAATTGATTCATTTTTTGTATAAAAAAAAAAGCATATATCTCATCTAAATATATATACAACTCGCTGGATGCTAAAAATATTATATATAACAACCCCTAAAATATAAAATAGACCAGGCGGCAGATAAATTTGACCCAACATCATCTTTATTGAACTCCCTTTCAGATCAGGTTTTGAACGAACTTAGCAAAATTGTACACATTTCAACTAAAAACTGCCAGAATATGTTTTAACTTGGATTGAAAGACAAAATTACAAACCTGATCTAAATACATTGAACGTACTAGCTGTTTGTCCACCACTACCGAAAAGTAACCCATTTTCTTGTGCAAAAAGAGGACACTGTCATTTATGAATGCCATGATGAAATTAGTATGCTGACTCTGCTTTATCCTCGTGAGAAAACGATGCACAGGTTGTAAAAGCTTTGCAACTACAATAAAGGATATGTATGAATCGGTTTAGAAAAATATAATTTTGAATAAAGTATTTAAATTAAATTAGATTTTTAAAAAACTCATTTTTTTGTATTTTTTAAAAAGCATAATTTTTTAATTAAAATTACTTTTCAAGAGATATTTAAAAACATACTTATATTTTTTATTTTTTAAAAACACAAAACATGCGCAAATACTTTTCCAAAGTCCAAACGCTACTAAAATCAAATAATTAAGAGAGTCAGATATGACCTGCAAATAATAATGTCTCCAGATGAGGTGAATATCTATCTAGTAAGAGAGGAATAATCAAAAGCAGCTAGATTGAACTAATTGAGTGCACATTGAATGCTATGAATCATGTGTCTGTGCAGTTGAGTTTGGGTCTTGGGACCCAACGAAACAGTTGAATAATATGCATGGGATGTGAAAAATTTTCATTGCACACATACCCCCATTGAATATGTACACATAAATCTTCAAAATATTTGTAGATCTAATTATTTTGTAACTATATACCTTACTAAACCTAGTACCTAGCTAACTGCTACTATTGGCTTTATCAAAATTATATTGATGTTGGGGGCATTGGAGAAGATTCAGA
This sequence comes from Acorus calamus, assembly GCA_030737845.1. NCBI lineage: Eukaryota > Viridiplantae > Streptophyta > Magnoliopsida > Acorales > Acoraceae > Acorus > Acorus calamus. Next base: position 25,729,336 of record CM060865.1, on the reverse strand, counting down.
AAGGCGATCCAAATTCTATCTTTGTTCATTCAAAGGATCTCCAGGAATATCTGTTTGATTCATCAATGTGTGATATTTTGAATCTTCATTATTAATGGAACCAAAGTGATCTCTAGATAAATCAAAAGATCCTTTCACTTAGCTAAAATCCATTACTTGAAAAATTAATGTTTTACAAGGTGCAATATATAAATATTTCTATGTCTTCGTGTGTATATATTTTTTACATTTGCTATAAAAAAAATCAGTCCATTGAATTCAAAATAAAGCGATATACAATTTTCATCGAAATATATACTTCATTAGATGATGTTTATTATTTTTAAAAAATAAAAAAATATAAAGACTATATATGGGGTTACATTTAAGACTGTACTTTGTCCAGATCCAATCAGGCGTGACTACCATCAATATCGAACTGCACAGCCTATTAAATGAATTACACTGTCTAATCGAACTACACAATCAATTGTCGAGTATAATGTTAGTACATGTATACTTTAATTCATAAGCTGTGTAGTTTCAATTCAAAGACCATGCAGTTCGATATAGATGATTTTAATGGTATCAAACTGACTGGATCCAGACTTTATATATATATATATATATAGGGGGCCGATTACCTGCGGCGAACGGCAGGTGCGGCGTCGATCGTGGGCCGTCAATCACGGGTCCATCGCATTGGACGGTCGGGTGCGATTCACGTCGACCGTTGGATGCGATGAACCCGCGATCGAACGGCTCACGTCGCCGCCGCACTTGCCATTCGCCGCATGTAATCGCCCCCGTATATATATATATATATATATATATATATATATATATATATATATATATAAAGATTCAAACCAGAACACAAAAAAAAACAAAAAGTCCTCATTTGTTAAGTTTGTCATGCTCCAAAATAAACATAGACATTTTCAAATGACAAAACTCAAGTGAACTCATCAATAAAATTAAAGCATGAATTAAATGTCTCTTTAAAAGATTCAAACCAGAACACAAAAAAAAAAACAAAAAGTCCTCATTTGTTAAGTTTGTCATGCTCCAAAATAAACATAGACATTTTCAAATGACAAAACTCAGGTGAACTCATCAATAAAATTAAAGCATGAATTACATGTCTCTTTAAAACATTCAAACCAGAACAAAAAAAAACAAAAAGTCCAACATTTTTTTTCACATGCCATGTTCATGTTTTATTTGTTGAATTAGGTGATTAAAAGTAGGCTCAGTGAGAACCAGAAAACAGAGTTGTTGTGTATAATTTCATGACTGTTATTAGCCTTGTAGCAGGGCTCAAAGTACATCTTCAAAAATCTAATACAGTTAATCATAATATTCTAGAAAAAAAAAATTTAAAACAAGCTCCATAACATTCATAATATCTGAGTTTATCAAATCATAAACTACATTTTCTTGATATGCAATGTTCAGGTTCATAATCCACCCCCAAAAAAGCCCTAAAATAGAAAGAAAAAAAAAGCCCTAGATCTACAATGCATCATCATGGAGTGTTAGACCAAACCTTTGCGTACTAAGATCTATATAGTCAGGAGGGTGTACTAAGATCTCTGATTTTATCTATACTTCTATGATCAAATCCACACATTATTGAGAAATCTAAACTATGAAGACCCACCTCAAGTAATCTCATACCCACCCCCTAAAAAATTCTGAGATGGAATATCATGCAATGTTGAGGTGTTATTTTTATTTTTTTTCATGGGAGATTTTAAGAGATGGAATATCATGTGATTAAAGGTTACACAGTCAGAACAAAAAAAAAAAAGATATCTGAAAAAAAAAAGCCAATCTGATTCACAACCAACCCCAAAAAAGCTTTAAAAATAAAAACACTCGATCCCTAAATGAGAATGCAAGATCAGTTTTCAATCCACTCAATCTCAAAATGACCCACACTCATATATGAAAAAAATCAAACTCGAAATCAAGAGGGGCAAGATTGAACCGTGACTGCGTCGGGATCGTTGTCTAGGGAGGGACGTCGGGGTTGGTGAGCAGCGTCAGTCGGGGAGGCCAAATCGTGTAGGAAGATCACATCTCTGTTTTAGGGTTGTGAAGGGGAGAGACAGAGTGACGAGAGGGTTTGGTTAGGTCTGGTTAGGTTATTTGTTTGGTTAGGAAGGGTTATTTGTTTGGTTAAGTTAGATGGATGTCAGTGGACCTTTGATTTCAATCACTTGATCATGGCCCTTCATTTGGTGACACCCAACTCGTCCGCAATTTAACAAAAAACGGGCGTCCGCTTAGGAGCCCTCCTGATATATATATATATATATATAGTCGAGTGATTGCGTGCGACGGAACGACGGTGCGGCAGCGACGTGGGCCGTTCGATCGCGGGTCCATCGCATCCGACGGTCGATGTGAATCGCACCCGATCGTCCGATGCGATGGACCCGTGATCGACGGCCCACGTCGCTGCCGCACCCGCCGTTGCGTCGCACGTAATCACCCCTCTATATATATATATATATGTATCAACGGCACGATGTGACCGTTCGATCGCGGGTCCATCGCATTCAACGGTCGACGTGAATCGCATCCAACCATTCAATGTGATGAACCCGTGATCGACGGTACGTGATCACTGCCGCATCGTAGTATAAGTTGTAGACGACACTGTAAATGGTTCTATGTGTATCGCCGACCATTGTGATTTTTTGAACAGCTCCAATCCATTATCCATGTGACCCACGTCCTTGTTTTTTCTGCTGGTTTCTCTCGATACAACTCATTTTTACAATTTCAATGTCGTCAGACGAACAAACATTCAACCGCCCACTATATGTACAGTTCCACTAATCAGGTTCCCATATGAGTTATGACTTGTGGATCTGCTCGAAAACACACGTCAGAACATTGTAAAAGAAACATTTATCACTTTCTTTCGTTTTTTTAGTTTTTTCAAATACATGTTTTTTAGAACTAAATTTTTTTTCTATGGGAACTTTAGACTCTTGTTGAAACATTTTTTTTAATTAATCTTGTTTATTTTTTTTGCATCCATTTAGAAAAAAATGTTAGAATTTCAACTTCCTAAATAAAAGCAATTCAAAACATATTTCCGAATGGCCTGCTCTAGTGTATACAGGTTTATTCAATTAGTGGAATATACTTTATAAAAATATATAAAGATGAACATTGGTGTATCTTATTTGTTTTTTTTTTTTTTTTTGTCATAGTCTCTTTTTTTATAATCTTTGATTCTGAGTATGAAAGTTGGCGACAATGGGTGAAATTTTATTCATACCCGGTACCCGTATTCAAACAATTATACAATACGGATATCAAGATCTGTTGATAGTTTAATTCAAATAAATAGCTAGTAGTTTATTCCTTCAAAATGTAGGATCAAATTCAATCAGGTCTGAAAACGATATTGAATGGCACATTATGAATCAAACTACAAAGTCTATGAATCATATTCTCAGTGTAGTTCAATTCAAAAGCTATACAGTTCAATAATGATGGTAATGGATGCAGACTCCAAAATGTATCCATCGGTGATCAACTTTTTCTTTTTCTATGGGTGAATTTTCTTTTAAAATACAAGCGAAACGAAATCATAGAACTATAAATAGCAGCCATTAATTTAGAAAAGATGTGCAATAAACCTAGGGCTACAATTTGGATCGGATTGAACCCGAATCCGACGGGTTGAATCCAATTTTTACATGGATTGAGTTGACCAAATCGGATTCAGGTTGACTCACAAATCGGGTTGGATTCTAGTTGTCCTCACTCCCAACCCGTAAACTAATTGTTAAAAAAAGATTATGACTATTCATTCTGTAGCTTCTAATATGAGTAGTCCAAATTTTAGATAAACCCAGCTAATCTTACGGGTTAGGTCGGATTGATTTATTTAATTTACACATCATGTTAGAAAATTCAGGTTGGGTCAAGTTGATCCAATTCGGGTTGAAAATCAGGTTGAGGTTAGGTTAGTTCCAATTCAAGTTGAAAATCGAATTGGATCGGATTAGAGTTGAGTAGTTTAAAATTCAGGTTAGAGTCAACCCGAACCCAACCCGTCCAAGTTACAGCCCTAATAAACCTTATCATGTATAAAAACCAACATTTGTCTTCCGAGAGAACTTGGAAAATATGTGCAATAAACCCTATCATGTATAATTTCTACGGAATCATAGAACTATAAATAGCAGCCATTAACTCAGAAAATATGTGCAATAAACCTTATCATATATAAAAACCAACATTTGTCTTCCGTGAGAACTTGGAAAATATGTGCAATAAACCCTATCATATATAATTTCTAATCAAAATTACGAGTCAACAACTGCTAATTAAAGTCATAAATACTAAAAAAAAAACAGAAAATACAGTCCCATCCCTCAAAAAAATAAAATGAGTTTCTTCTTCTTCAAGCACCAGTTGGCAACTCGCACTTTCCGAACTCTGCAAAACAATCAATAAAAAACTTACCATCATTAAGCAGTAACAATAAATCAGGCCATTAAAAGGACATTGAGTGAATATTCAACAGCACGACACTTCATCCCATCCCAAAATGACAGTCAACCCGGATCAACGGCTCAGATTAAACCAGAGACCCATCTGAAAAGACAGGTAAGACGACCGAGTGCACAACAAACGAGGCATATGGTCGTACTCTGTGCAATAGCAAAATAAAAACAAAATATTGAGTTGTCGCGCTCGGAACATGAACCCCACTACCACCACATCTGCCAAGGCATTCCCACAACCCCAAACGTTACAAAGATTCCCGGAACGATAGATTAAAGAAGGAAAAATTAATCATAGGCCCCGGAGATCACCCACCAATTATTTTTAAGTCCTCCAATTATTTTTAAAGAAGGGGATCGGACTTACTTGGGGCCTGAGTGACGACGTAAGCTGCGCCTTGAAAGTCGCACGTGCCAACACGACGTCCGTTCCTGTGGTAGTAGCTGTTGAACGCAAACGACGCATGTGCCTCAATCGTGTTCGGGTCAAAACAAGCCTGACCCGGCTGGATGGCCCGACAATCCGCCTTGCCCTCCCCGCAAGCGTAGTCCAGCGCCTGCTGAAGCTTCTCCCGCGCCGCCCTCCCGTTCGCCACGCACCACGTCGTCCCAACCGAGCTCGTCGTCACACCCCCTCCTCCGCCTCCCGCCGCCGCCGGCGCCACCGCCTTCACCTGCGGCACTTCCTTCCGCCGCGGCGTCGCTCCGTCCGCCGTGAACGCGATCTCGTACACCGCCTCCTCGTTCGGGTAGAAAAGCCCGTAGTTCCGCTCCGACGTCGGCCCGAACTTCTGGTTCTCGTTGAACAGCGCGAAGAGGTAGACGTCGATGTCCGCCTGGGGCTTCCTCGGCGTGTTAAGATCGGAGACCAGCACCCGCCGCGCGAGGTTCCCGTTGTAGGCCGCGGCGTTGTCGACGCTCGCGCCGGTCTCTTTGGGATCCCCCTTTGACGGCCACCCCGTCTCCGTCACGACAAGCCTCAGATCGTCGTACTTCAACGCCGACATCGCGGCGAAGACGGCGTCGATCTGGGCGTCCAGGAGGCTGTAGTAGCGGAGGCCGTTCCCGGGGTCGAGGACGCCGGGGTTGGGCCTGAAGAGGGCGTAATCGAGCGAGATGACGTCGGAGTTCGCCTCGTAAGCGAAGAAGGGGTAGGCGTTCACCATCAAGAACGACCCGGTGCGCCTCAGGAACTCGAGCATTGGCTTGATGACGGATGCGGCGAGATCCGGCTTGAACGACCCGGACGAAGGGGGGTACGAGGACTGAAGGGCGGAGAGGGCGATCGGGGAGGAGACCTTGACGGCGGAGTCGAGGCGGTGGTCGACGAGGGCCTGGTGGATGTTGGACATGGCGGGGACGAGGTAGTTGGAGAGGTTGTGGGGGTCGACGAAGACTTCATTGCCGACGGAGACGACGTCAATGAGGGTGTCGGGGTAGTGGGAGGCGACATTGCGGGAAACCCAGGCGGAGGCGAAGGAGGGTTTGGTGGCGGTGGAGATGAGGAGTTCGTTGGGGACGGTGATGGTGGTGCGGATGCCGGTGCCGGAGAGGGCGCGGAGGACGGTGGGGTCGGCGTCGTAGAGCTTGACGCGGGAAATGCCGTGGGATTTGAGGAGGGAGACGACGGTGGAGGGGTTGGGGAGGTTGTTGGCGACTCGGCCGTAGTTGATGCCGATGGTGCCGGCTGAGGTCGAGGTGGCGACGATGAGGGCGAAGAGGAGGAAATGTGGGATCTTGAGAGAGGCCATTTGGGTGAGTGACTGAGATAGAGGGGGACGGAGGTTTGGGTGGTGGTGGGGGTTTTGTAGAGAGAGAGGTGGGGAAAGTGGGGACTGACTACTGACGAAGGCCACGACAGACGTCCAACTTCCGTTGGATGGGGAGGATGTGGACTGTGGAGGGGATTTTCGACCGTTTGATGAGTGGGACCGTGGGACTGAGAAAGTGGGTACGTTTAGATTGTTTAATTAATGAACTAGCTCAATATTCATTTTTTAGGCTTATAAATTACCAAATAAAGGGGAAAAATGTTACATCTGTTTTTTATAGGAAAAAAAAAATTACGATTAAAAATCTAATAAAACGTAATTTTTTAAAAATTAAAATTGAAACATAAAAATTTAAAAATCTTAGCCCTGTTATAAAGTGGTATATGGATTTCAATCAACCCCTAGCCCATGTTTAGATGACGGATAAACCCTAGATAATCTCGGATAACCCCAGATAAATTTTTTGTTGTGTTTGAAAAGTCCAGATAAAGTATGTTAGAATAAACTGATATAAAATTGCATATGAATTCCAATCAACCCTATAACAAAAGTTATCCTAGGTTATTCCACCTAAAGAATATGTGAGTCCACTGTCAAATCAACTGTCATCACCTCTTATAAATTAACTGTTAAATCAACTATCATTATTTTTTTACCTTTAATAAATCATTATCCATACTTTATTCACATTTTACCCAAACAACAAAACAATTATTCTTACGATTTTCAACAAGAATAATTCAAAACACAACCAAACATAAAATCATTTTATATTTATTTATACTTATTTATGTTCAGATAAATATATACCTAAGAATAAATCATATTCTGTATTCAAACGTGAGTTTAGAGTTTCATCTCGTATACCTAAGAATAAATCATATTCTGTATTCAAATAAAAATATTTCAACTCGATGAATATTCAATTTTTATTAGGCGTCTATGACGGTTGGATTTGGATAAATTGGCAAATAAAGTGGAGAAATGTTACATCCCATGTTTTTTTAGTCTCATTATTTTGTTTCAGTTTTCAACTTTTCATATCACTTTATGACATTTATGTTGGAATATTTTTATTTGTTTTATGATTTTCAAACAAATGCATTTATGAGATTAAAATTGACTGGGTGTAACTAAACCTAATAATGTGCCTGATGCACTCAGTTACCCATGCAATTAACTTTATATTTTACATAGAATACATGATCTGTCTAATTGAATTTTTTAGAAAAATATGAAAAGACCTCGACAAATTTCCACCCTCCATTGGATTCACGCGGGTATGGACTGTGGAGAGAGTCGACCGTTTGATGAGGGTGGCAGTTCGACCTAGAAAATGGATACGTTTAGATTGGTTGATGAAACACCAGAATTTATTTATCTCACAACATTAAAAGAGTCATGTCGCTGAATATTCAATTTTTAGCCGGAAGTCAAAAATCGGGATAGTAATTATCTATCCGTTAATCTTAACAAATTTAATTTTTAGCCACGTATGAATTGAGAATTAAGTTATTTTAAATTTTATAAGTATAATATAAATAAGAATAAAATTATTTTTTTTGTGTTTTGAATTATTCATGTTGAGGAACCTAATAATAAAGTTTTTGAATGTCGAGGAGTAACAGTGGGGCTCATTCTCTTGTGGGGTGGAACCTAGAGGTCAGGGCATGCAGCGAACACCTCTCGTGTTTCAAACAAACTTCAAGACTTAGTCCGGAAACCTCACGTATACGCTAGGTTCTTCGCTCGCTGTCACGGGTCGGCACCCGCTGGAGCCACAGATAACAGGGCTATGCCCTGTTACGAACCTGTGGCGCACTCCGATGCTAAACCCAGTCCCTTTGTCTCCGAGCATTTTTGTTAAACGTCCCTAGAGGAGTGCGATAACGAATTACTCGGGAGTTCGTGAATTTAGCTGATATGGACACAGCCTTCTCGTACCTCATCCAGACCACTCCATGGTCTATAGCTCCATCCTCGGAGACCTGATTTCGGCTTTCTGTGTCAGCATTATCTACGACATTGTTGTTATTGTTTTTATGTTGTTTTGTTGAATGTAATTTTCTCGTTTTTCTGTTGTTTTATTGCTTGATTTTGAGTTCGAGTTTGAGTTTTGAGTTAGAGTTTTGTTGCTTGAGTTTGAGTTCTTGTTTTGTTGCTGTTTTTTTTATTGTTTTGTTGCCTTTGAGTTCGAGTTCTTTTTTGTTAGAGTTAAGTTGCCTAACCTCTCGACGGATAGGCATAAAAAACTACATCGAAGAAAGATTTAGAGAACGCAACTTTCACTCTAGTAAATCACATCAACACCGTCCCTACTTATTAAATATATATTGATCAATATGGATGATTTGCAGAACCAAAAGCAAGAATTGGCTGAACAATTGAATCTACGCCCGCGACAAGTGGAAGTTTGATTTCAAAATCGAAGAGCGAGGTAGGCATAACAGCGTTTTTGTCTCTCTTTTTTAGTCTCTTCTGTTTAAGATTAAGAGAAATTATGTTTACTTAAGCAATTGTCGTACGATTTGCTTTGAGATTGTCTTTGTAATTCTAACTAATCGACTCCCTCCTCATCCATAAACTTTCATAAATTGATGAACCACGTAAATCTGTGTTATGTTTATGTATTGAAATCTTAATTTATTGTGATTTTAGAACTAAGCTGAAGCAAAAGGAGGTGCACTACGAGTTCTTGAGGAAGCGTTGCGAGAGCCTGAGCGAGGAGAACCGTCAATTGAAGAGAAAGGTGCAAGAACTCCATTCGATCAAGACCAATGGCTGGCCTTACCACGAGCACCTCTCAAAGGCGGCGGCGGCGCTGAGAGTGTGTCCGTCATGCAAGCGAAACTCAGTCACTGGAGATGGAAAGACCAACAACAATTATGGAATCTCCTTCTAATATGGCTTGTTAAGAAGACTTATAGTTTGCAAATAGAGTCGCTCACTTATTTGAATCTCTTATTAGGCTTATGAACGTATATCATGTAGTTTTTATTTATTAGTTGTTGATATATTCATTTAGAGTTTGTAAATGCACACAATCATTGATTTGGATGTTATTGAGTTCATGAACATATATGTATAGTTGTTCCTATATACATGTTGAAATTTAGATTTACTGTCACTCAACATGAGGCTATTATTTTTATTTTTATTTGTGTTCATGTGAGTGAAGCAAACCAAGCAGATGATTATCTTATCTATTTTTTTTTCAGCACAAAATAATAAAGAAGCACACATTACTTTATTACTTGGTTGTGGATGAATATAAATATTTCTGCAAGAGATCCCTTGGCAGCTCTTTAGTTCTCCAATCTTTCCTGTCCTCCGAACAAAGGACGATCGAGAAGGCCTAAAGTTTCATGTTATAAATCAAACGAACATCACAAAATCATCCATTGTGCATTTAGGTACCCATTAGAAAGCTACACAGAGAATGCTTACAATCTGGAAACTCAATTCCAACTCAACACAAAGGCAAGACAAACTGAAAAAGATTAAAAGAAAAGAGAAAAAAGACATTTTTGAATATCGCAATTCCAGTACAAAATAACTCTCAAGTAAAGATGCCGATATAAAAAATTCACAATGTACTAGCAGGTCTCTCTACACCTTCAGGCTGAGTGGTTGGAGGCTTCATCAATGGCCTCAACGATTCCATTATACTGGGAAATGATGGTCATCTCCGCAGTTCGTTGCATTTTATTGAATATTAATGAGAGGGAAAGCTTAGTCATCTGAAGACAAAAATGGACTTCTCATATGCAAATCCGGGTCCATAAATTGTTTATCCTCACATGAGAAACACAAATGAATGTTCAATGATCATTTAGATCATTTCGAAGCACTCAACAAGGTTTGGCACACTTCAAAGGATGGAGAGCGACACACATCCATAGAGAAGGGAACTCACGTGCTGATCTTTTTGCTTCCTACCAATCAATCCGAAGAGAAATCAAGGTACTACCCGAGCAATTGTGGGAGGAAATCACGCATGCAATTGAACATGATCGGGCAATGAAGGGATATAAGCGATAGGCTATTTTATATGCAACTAGCCATTCAGACAAGGATACAAAACAGGGGATTATATGCAATTTGTCTCCTCATTCTTGTTTTGGTTCCTTTTTCATGATTTTTGTAAAAGCATTGTGTATTTGTAAAGCTACTGATCATACAGCAATACAACCTTTCATTACCAATAAAAAAAGATCATTTAGATTGAGAGGATTTCTGGCCTATCAAGAACACCATTCTCTTGGATATACAAAGATCTTGGAGAGCATTCTTTAGAAGGGAAGGGCACAGAGGATATACAAATTGGAAGCTAACGTGATAAACTTAAATAGGATGGATCATTTCAGCATAGGGAGTTGGATGTTGTTTTTCAATTTATTACTTATTAGGATTTGCCAGACATCTCTATTCCCATTCATTTGAACAAAAATGCCTAAAAGAGACAAACCTGCGAAACAATTGTTTGAAATTAAAGAATTGCCTGACATCCCTTGCAGTCAATGGAATCAAAGAATGCTTGAAATTATACTCTGCACATTCAGAATAAGTCACCACTCAAACAATTGTTCAGTACCACAAACAAAATGCCCAAAATGGTGACTGAATTCCTATTAAGAAATAACTCAAACTCCAAGACATGCAATGGGGGTCAAGTAGAATGAAAACTGAAGCTTTTATTCTAAAAATTTCTTCATTCTAAAAAGCCATTTAATGGGATTTTCATCAAATGAAAGAATGAAAACTGAATCTTCTATTCATTTATTTATATCACTCATACAATATGACATCAGAAATCTAATACAAGCAAGTGTCTAAAACCCATTCCATTCAATACAAATCATTACACAAAACAGAGCCCATTTGTCATCTATACTACTTAAAAGAAAGACAAAGTTGACATCTTTTGGTGGAAATTCACCTCGAGAATGTTAGAGCAGATGGTTTAAGCGATCCCCTTAGCATCCTGTGTGTTCTCTCCGGCGATGATCGTGAGATTAGTAATGATGGGCTTCGAATTCAACGTCAACTGCTGAACCTCCCTATGCCAATCATCGGCCGACGAGGAGGATTTTATGATTTTATGATTTGAAATCCTAAATTTTATCAAATATTAAACTAAATATATTTTATGATTTGAAATCCTAAATTTTTAATATATAGAAATGAGTAATTAAAACTAGTTTAATTTCAATTAAAAGGACAAGAAAATAGTTTTCCAAAAATGTTCTAATTTTGTTTTAATTATAATCATGCCACAATGATGTGTTGCAGATCTAACCGTCCATTCGATCATTTAGCTCATAAGAAGAATTAACATGTCTATCTTCAATACAAGAAATAGTGACGAAAATCTTCCTATAAAAAAACTACAAAATATGACAGCCAAAGTTAATAGTCAAATATAATAAAAAATTAATTCAACAAATTATGTTAACAAATATGAACATATGAAACCATTATAAATAATGGTCAAACAGCATTGAAAAAAACATACTTTGAAAAGAAAAAAATACGAGATGAATGATTTTGATTGGAAACAGTTATTAAACGACGAAAAAGTCGTGAATACTGAGAACACTAATCAAAATATGGGTGTTATGGATGTTCCGCCGTCTTCGTCACTTTATTGATGAAGTACTGCACAATATTAGTCAACAAATGTTAGATAATATTGAACAATGGTACAACACTCACATCGTTGTCCCTGACAATGACACTAACGACGAAAAAGTTGTGGGTGTTAAAAATACTGGAGAGGAAAACAACACCAACAACAAGGAAATTGTGGGTATTGAAAATGCTGTAAGGGAAGAGATGGAGCCTCAATGTTGGACGCTGGAGGAGCATGCGTAAGTCATCTTTCTTTTTCTTTTCTTTCCTTTTATCTGGTTTAATATAAATTTTAATATTGTCATTAATCATGTAAGCCATAAAATTTATCTATACTTTTATTTTACAAAAAAAAATTGAATGAAAACATTCAATGGATGATTTTATTTTTATGAGTTTATTTAAATTCATTTTTAAGATAAGAAATTAGTTAAAAGATACAACTATTATCTAAGAGATATTTAGATTATATATATGGTAATGCACAGTGAATGATCTGTTATATACAAGGAATATATATACTTATATAAAAGAGGTTTATTTAATGTTTTTTTGCATGTATATCATCCAAAAACATCTTATTTAATTTTATATCACTCCAAATAATATATTTATTTTTATAATATTGAAATATACAGAACTTATACATATTTATTATCCTAGTTAACTTCTATCCAAATTTCCATTAAAACGGTTAAAGTGTTTGAGAAAAGGCCAAATTACACTTATTATTATTTTTTTGCATATTTTACCTTACCAAATACAATATTTATAAAAATAAAAGATATTAATTTGAACATGCAAATGATAAATCTCATCTAAAATTCAAAAACATAAAAATTAATCATACAAACTATTTATTAGCAAAAATGTAAGAATTATTAATAACTATATTAGTAAAAATGAAATAAAATTATTTTGAAAACAATTGATCATATATATTACAAAATGATAAAAAAAAATTAAAATTAGATCTTGATTGGAAGAAAATGAAAGAAGGGGTAAGGTTGAATGGCTCCGATTGATTTGGAAAGATCATGAAATTATTTAGGTTATTATGTTTAATTATTACATTATGGCAAATATTTTATGTTTAGATTATTTTTTTATTTTTACTTTTTGGTTAAGAAACTAATTATAATTAAAATTTATTTTGGTTAAAAATGATAAAAGAGGAGCACATTTTTACATTAAGAAAAATTCTAATGGTATAAAAATAAATACATTATTTGTAGTGGTATAAAAATAAATACCATATTTTTTATGGTATGCATGCAAAAAAACCGTTATTTAAATTATAATAAGTACATTGTACAGTGTATGTAATGAATTTAACATATATATGTTGAAGTGGATATACTGTTTCCCTCCCTGTATTTGATGAGCATTCATGTAAAACATAAACATCAAATTATTTAGTTTATAGTGTACCATGTATTTGTTTTATTCCTCTCGATCCAATTTGGCAGTACAAGTTCCAAGAAGTTAATGCATGTTTGTAACAAAGTATTATGTTTTAAAACATCCATTTAATTTATTCTAATAATGAAATACCTCAGACAAATTTAGTTATGCCATACATAGTTACGTGATCTAATATTTAAAAAGTAACTCTGATTACATTATCCCATATACATATTTTATTTGGATAATTTATTACAATTTTTATAATTAAAAAATCTAATTATAATCAGCATCGTTATCTTACGTTAAAATTTTTACATGTATTTTTATATTATACATCTAAAATTTTATAATAATTGTTATACAACCAAAGAATTTCTTAAAGGGCCGGAGATATGTGGAATGGAGGATTGGAAACAATTCTTAAACGATGAAGAAGCCGTGAATGTTGAGGACAACAATCAAGACGTGGGTCTCAAACATGTCTCATCATCTTCATCGTTTATATTGGGGAACTAGAAAATGGTGAAGATGTTTTAGATGAATTTGATCGGTGTATAAAAGACTACATTCAAACATTTTTCCCCAACAACGACACCAACGACGATGTAGTTGTGGGTGTCGAAAATGGTGGAGAGAAAGAGATGGAGGAGGAACAACTTCTTTCCAACAACACCACCAACAATGATGAAGTTGTGGGTGTTGAAAATGCCAGAGAGAAAGAGATAGAGGAGATCGAGAAGGAACTATCATGACAACAGGTGATTATGCCTTCTGTAACAAGAGCGAATGGTTGTAGGGTGCAGAGAAAACCTCGCTGTACGCTAAATGAGCATAAGTAATCTTTTTTTTTTATATCAAATTTAATATAAATTTTAATATTATCATCAATCATGTAAGCTATAAAATTTATTTATATTTCTGTTGGTATATATATCCATCGCATATCGACGTATACCGTATGCGATATATCGATATACCGTATATATATATATATATATATATATATAAGTTGCATGAAAACATTATGTTATATATAAGGATTTTATTTTTTTAAAATAAATAATTGAAGTGGATATACCAATATATTGATTACTTGTATTTGATGAGCAATCCAAATATATTTAGTTTATAGGGCTAGAGCGATATGGAAGATTGGAGGAGCATTAGTAAACATTGTGTAAAGTCAAGACTCCGTCCCAAATCGTAAATCACGCTCATAAGTATTTTATAAAGATCTTCAAATCCAACAATGACTCCAAATCTTAAAAGGATGTCATCATGATCGATTGATGGAGAGAATTGAGGGCCACAAATACATAAGTTTAAATTTTTATTTAGTAGCTATAACAATTATTGATTGGTTTTTAACAAGAGAAGTGATGAACAACTTATCTGGTGTATAAGTAGCATTTAATGAGAGAAAAGTTGGACTTCTCATCTTGTTTAGTTTTAGCTTGTTGTAATATTGTTTTTCCATTCTACACATTCTGCGACTATATTGCAATGAATTATTTACATGTTGAATAATATCACAAAAGCTTGTAACGAATTCGAGGTCAAAATTTTGTAACGAATTCGAGGTCAAACAAAATCCGAGAACATCTAAACTAACATGAGATATTATTATCTTACCATAAAATTTCCTTGTATTTATAAAAAGACATCTCTTAACTTCTTTCTCAAATAATCTCAATAACAAACAAATCTTTCCTACAATATTTTACAAGATTCACATTAAATTTAATTAAGATAAAATCTTAACTAATCTAATCAACTAGGTGTCAACCCTAATGACTTCATCATGTACATGGAACTGCACATAGATCCAGAAATAAGAACCACATGGAATAGAAACCTGCCCTTCTGACTGCAAAAACATGATGAAACTAAACAACCTCCAACCACCACAGCACAAATAGAAACATCAATGTAGTAGTCATGTATATATGAAAGATATGAATACAAAATCACTACTAAATATAACTAACTAGACATATAAAATCAGCCGACTAATTCACTCAACCTCGAAATCTTTATATTTCAAAGAATACAGATAAATATACATGGTCGGCACTCATAAGATGCATAATAAACAAGGAACACATTACTTGATTACTTGGTTGTGGATGAATATATATATTTCGACAAGAGATCCTTTGGCAGCTCTTTAGTTCTCCAACCTTTGTTGTCCTCAGAACAGAAGACACTCCTCTGAACAGAAAGTACGATCGAGAAGGCGTAAAGTTTCCTGTTATAAATCAAATGAACATTGCAAAATCATGCATTGTGCATATGGGTACCCATTAGAAAGCTATACAGACGATGCTTACAAATTGGAAACTTAATTCCAACGTTAACACAAATGCAAGACAACAAAAAAAAAAAGCGTTGTTAAGTTCCCATTCTATCAACCTTTTTGAGGATCGCAATTCCAGTACAAAATAACTCCAAGTAAAGGTGATGATATAAAAAATTTGTGCGCCCTCGGAAGACCCGAACACACACAACTAAAAGAATGCATGCTAAAATACAATATGTACTAGCAGGTTTCTCTACACCTTCATGCAAGCCGTTTCATTTCAGCATGAACAGGCTTGATCAATGGCCTCAACGATTCCATAATACTGGAAAATGATGGTCGTCTCCATGGTTCACTGCATTTTGTTGAATATTAATGAGAGGGAAGGCATAGTCATTTGAACAAGATAGAAAGAAATTCATAAAACAAGTTCTGCAAGCGTACTTGGCCCAACATGACTCAATTAGAGCTGCCACTTGTGGATTTACATCACTTGGAATGTCAAGCCTTCTGCCCTTGAAACCAACAGCAGCAACCACCTGAAATAGGTTAAGCTACATGTCACACCAACATCTCAGAGCATGCAAACACTCAAACTCAAATATCACGAAAAGCTGCGCAGAAAACAATGTTCAGAATTTGGATTTGATAGAAGGGT
Source organism: Acorus calamus (assembly GCA_030737845.1). Lineage (NCBI taxonomy): Eukaryota > Viridiplantae > Streptophyta > Magnoliopsida > Acorales > Acoraceae > Acorus > Acorus calamus. The sequence goes on along the minus strand of CM060865.1, from coordinate 25,713,055 downwards.
TTAAAAACTTTCCAAGATTCATCTGGGCAATAGGATGTAGCGAAGAGCCAACCAAGAAGCAAATCACATAATTTAACGAAATTGAAATTTTTCTAAATTCTGCTATGAGTAGATTGGTGAATGCTTGATTGCTTGGAATGTTGGTAGATACATCTTCAGCTATTACTCTCCCCAATACAAACTATTAAAGATATTTGGATATTGTTTTGTTAATTGTTCGTTGAATTTCACTTGCACAAGTTTTCCAAGGAATGTGACAAAATTGGAAAAAAGGGGGGGGGGGGGGGGGGGGGGGGGTTGTCATTTACCAACAGTCTGGGAGACTATTGGGTATTGGTAGATCTTAAGTACCATGTCAATGGCCCTACTTTGTAAGCATTCATGAGAGATATAGCTAAAATTTGGTGACTCTTATACAAACCTGTGCTGGATTTAAGTTACTCCAGGGCTGTTGTACTGTCATAAGCTCCCATAAGATCACTCCAAAACTGTAAACATCAGACTTTTCATTTGATTGTTCATCACGTAGTACTTCTGGTGCCATCCACTCAGGCTGACGAATATGAAAAGTTCATATTTGTAAGTAGAATATTGAAATAATTAAATCAGTTAATGAATAAACTAATTCAAAGAAATGCCACGTTTTCATGAAGAACTCACAGTTCCAGCAGCAGACTTAGATGAAAGAAATGTATTTGCCTTCAACCGGGACAGGCCAAAGTCACAAACCTAGATCAGAACAAGTATTAGTATTGTCTAAAAAGAGAAGGTAGTGTTGTAAAGAAAAACGCTGGAGCTTCTGTTATAGCTGGGGCAATATGAAAATTAAAAAATGAGAAGGCATTGCTGTAAATGAACCTTATCGGAGCATGGATAAAATTGAAGAGAAAATTTTGATTTTGCAGAAGCCAGGGTAGCATTAAATAATAGAGTAGCAGTTGAATACCAAAATGGGCTGCTGCATCATATACACCTCAACAGGGGAACTTAATGCCACAATATTCATGTTTGCATAGATAAGAAAGAGTTCTTTCCATGCACGAAACTCACTATTTGGCAGTTTAAAAAAAAATTGATATCCCTGAGATAGATTTCTTTGGTCCCAGTAAAGGCTGACAAACGTTTTCCCGGTGAAGCTTGTCCAACCATAGCTCAAAGACTGGAAGCCACACATCCTTTCATAAGTCATAGGAATTCTAAACGCAAGTGTAAAAATATTTTATATAGCTTACATCCATGCTGTAGTGACAAAAAATGGACTTCTCATATGCAAATCGGAGTCCATAAATTGCTTATCATCACATGAGAAACACAAATGAATTTTGAGAGGTATCATGTTAAAATCAAAGAATAACACAAGAATCAGGATACAATATAGGTACTTCTTATAAAGGCATATTAACTGTGTAAATGAACACGGATTATGTGCTCACATGGGGATCCAGGAAAAACTTAATATCCTATTAGCATACCTTGTTTATCTACCATCTTCACAATCATTTGACTCATGTTCATTATAATAGTGTAATGACATTGTTCTAATTCACTCAAGCACACACACAAAGTTCAACAGGTTGCTCACAACACATAGCAATACAAACAAAAATGTAAAAAAAAATCATTTTGTGGAAACAATATGGACAAAGATGGAGGAAAAGCAATGAAAACCATTTTAAGGAAACAATAACCATCCCTAGTAAAGCTTGAATTATTCAATAGTAATCTGTGTTTGTGTTCTTACTTTTACAGTATATTTTTTGTCGACCAACAGATTTGGTGATTTCAAATCCCGATGAACGATTGGGGGATTGCGTCTATGAAGATAATTCATACCCTTTGCCTGTAGAAAGATATTAAGCATCAATAACTATACACGCCAACTTGAGATAGGGAGGTGAACACAGGCATGCACAAAAATGCAGTGCATAAAAAATGTAGGGTCTATACCACGTCATAAGCCATGTTTAATCGACGCCTCTCATCCAGCAATTCTCTTATCCCAGGTCTACGTAATAGTCTGTATAAACTACCTCTGCAACTCGAATCACATATACAAGTTATTTCAATTAGGGATTCACTTATATGATCAAACAATTAAAAGAATTTTGCACAGAAAAAAAATTCCTTACAAAAGAAAATGAATGACACCTTGATAAGTATTCGGTAACAATTGATAGGTTTGGGGGCTGAGTAACTGCACCCATGAAAAGAACAATATTCGGATGTCGCAGGCTTTTCATTATTGCAACCTGAAATGATTTAAATAAAGACACAGGAGACAAATATCACCCATGATTATGAAAACAAGAAGCAAGCAGAAAATTGAAAATAACAGGACAACCTATAATTAATTTAGATGAAAAGCGTTTATAAAATAGAAAGAACATAATGATGATGATATAAAATAAAAGGAAGAAAAGACGGATGAAACTAGTTTGAACTGAATGGCATATAACCATGTCCCCTAATCAACAACTTGAGATTTTTAACTATGTCCCCTCTTCAAAAATAAAAGGTCAAATTGCACAAGGGATCTTAATGAGTACGGGTTCAAATCCCACCCTTGCCAAGCGGGGACAGCGATTGTGAAAAACAAAAGGCCCATATATTTCATTTAGTTGTTAAAAAAAAGAGCATTATTGCAAAAGATAATGAGGACGCAGACAAGTGTGTAAACATACCTCTCTTACAAATTCCTTAAACCACTCTGGATGGAAATCTTTCTCCATCAGTATCTTCACCGCAACATCCTATAAGGTTTTATCACATAAATAATAGAGAAAGCATTTGTTAATGTTGTGCTTTTGAGGAACTTAATAAAATTTATATAACCATTCAGGGATCCCTATGTAATATGAGGTACCATAGGGAACTTAAACCAGAGGAAGAAGCTCAGGTTTACTATGCTTTTAAGGGCAGCATGCATACTAAGTAGAATTCTTTGAATTGAATATGTATTACCCTCTGCATCCCTTGAAAAAAAAGCTTGGAAGAGGATAACTATAATTCTATTTTGTAATCATAACTCATTTGCCCAAAGAATCATCAACAAACATCTGAACAATATATCCTTGTAGGTATTCCCTCCACACTTTCCAAACCATAACTCCTAGTTGGTCTTCTTACTTCACCATATGTAGCTTCCATTCAAAACACCAAAGCAACCTCTGTCGACATTCTGTCAATTAACTATTATTGGAAAACTAGGCTTTCCTCAAAGTAAACTACTCTTCCTAGCATATCACGCATCCCCTTACATCATTACACAACATATATATATCACATATATGATGCTCTGAAATCAGTTGCTAATATCATACTGAAATTAAAAAAAAAATCAATCCTTTAGCATAAGAGCTTACCGAACCATGCCAATCAGCACGATGGACAGTGCCAAAAGAACCTGAAAATATACAGTCAAAACTTTCCGATCATTTTTTGCACAATTTTACAGCTGTCAGATTTATTCGAACTGAATATAAAATAAAAACTGAAAAGCAATACATATTATTGACTGGAAATTTGAAAAAAAAAATTATGTACTTTGCATTGTCCTTTATATAAAAAAAAATGAGGGAAATAGGTACCAGCTCCTATTCTCTCCTTTAAGACAAGTTCGCCCCATGGAATGTTTAAATCATCCACAGCAAGAGGCATGTCGTTAATTGACTTGTTTGGTAGCCCCTCTAGTAATCTTAGGTCTTTACTCATATCGGCCCTTGGATCAGGAAAGGCTAAAATTGGTTGCACATCTCTATGGTCACGCGGTTGCATATATTTTAATGGGATTGGGTGATCAACAAACTGCTTCGAACTAGTAACATTTTCTAAATGATTGTGCAGTTTTTGCAGCTGGGTCTTCGCATCCTGGTTTGTCCAAGGAACTCCTTGTATGTGGGGTGGCAGTGGAGAGGAAATATCATCCTTATTAGTTGTATGCAGCAAGCAGTCAGATTCTGCATGCTTCCTAGGAATGTTATTACACAGAGCTTGAGCTGTAGCTTCTTCTGCATCAATGGTGGTACCTGTGGGCATGAACATTATTTTTCATTAGACACTTTTCTCTGTTAAGAACTTGCCAATCTTAATATTTGGGCATACAAAAAAAATAAACTAAGTTTACAATTCATGACTCAGCCATCCTAACGGTCAGTACAAAGAATTAAACGCAGAAAGAGCCTCAGCACTAAATTTCATCATTTTATTTTCTGTTAGAATATATTAATGCTTGTTAATTAACTAAATCTCCATATCCTGGACATACATGCAGATCCAAAAATGATATTGCACTTGCTACTATCTAGTCTTAAGCAGGTTGTGAACAAGGCCACTGAAATACTCCACAAAACAAAAAAAAACAAAATCTCATCTTCTACAAAGCAGCAATAAATTTTTGGGGAAGGAATTGGTTTTGACCAATACAAGCCATTTGCACCTGAGGTTCTGAACTAGCTTCATATTGTGTCCAGTGAAAGAAAAACTTTGCCACAGTGAAACCAAAATGTGCATCCAAGACAACAGAGGACACCCTATCACTCCCATACTAAAAAAAATAAGATTCAGAGTGCTATTTGAGCTAATGCTGATGCACTATGTACACCACACCCCCCAAATAAAAAAATGACAAGCAGAATATAATAAATGTTGAGGCATTAATAACCAAGCTTACAGCAGAATGCGGAGCACAGCATTAGAAAAAGACCTGGACCATTTCTGTCTAGAAGTATGGCCAGCAGTCAAGTGATGGAGTGATTTCATTTTCATATCCTAGAGATCTAAGTAATAAATTGAATGATGTGGTTTCTCAATCTTACTACGTCAACACTGCTGGTATTTCTTGTTTGAAACGGAAAAAGTCCCAACAATTTTTTTCTACCTATCTAAAAAAGTTTCTACAATACCATGTGTGCTGAGGATTTTTACAATCTGATTGTGAAACCAATACTTACAATGCCACAAAAAGGAAGAAAATACCAAATTTTGTAGTCCACAAATTAAGACATAAATCTAAGCATAGGGGAATCCACATCCCTCGGACTTCTTGTTGTCATTGTATTACACCGAAGTATAAATACCTCAGGCTAGGCATGAATTATACAACAATCAACCAAAAGAAAAAAAAATCATGAACATTTGTTTTAAATGGCTTCACAGATAGTCCAAGACTATCCACCTACGGGCTGCGGATGGATCACTACATAACAGATTTTGGGATTCACACTCCAAGAAAAAATGTTTGGCCAGTGACCTAAAATCATAGACAACTTCAACTGACTTTAACTTTGGTAGATTAGAGGTGAAAATATTGAAATGGAAGGACCATTGAGTACAAAAAACAGGCTCCGGTAATATGATCCTGGGTGAATAGGCAAAAGTCCCAACAATGTTTTCTACCTATCAAAATAAAATACTAAAATACAAGATATGTGTCCTAAGAATTTTTACAATCTGATTGTGACACCAACACTTACAATGCCACAAAAAGGATCAAATACCAAATTTTGTAGTCCACAAAACAAGTCATTGAACCAAGCATAAGCGAATCCACATCCTCAGAGGTGTCATTGTATTAAACCTAAGTATAAATCCCTCAGGCTAGGCATGAATAATACAATAATCAACCCCACCAAAAAAAATCATAAACATTTGTTATAAATGACTTCATAGATAGTCCAAGACAATATTCACCTGCGGATAGATCAATGCATAACAGATTTTGGGATTGACACTCCAGGAAATATTGTTTGGCCAGTGATCTAAAATCATCAATAACTTCAACTGACTTGAACTTTGGTAGACGTAGAGGTGAAGATATTGAAATGGAAGAAGGACCATTGAGTAAGGAATCAGGCTCAGATAAGGATCCTGGGTTGCCAATCAAATCGACTAAGCATTCCCTGCCAAAAGAAAGAAACCGAGTTTTTTTTTTATTTCCCGTGAGAGATACTTAAAAACACTTGATAAAAATAGCATGATCTTTAATATAGTTGTTAAACTCAATTACTCAAAACCTACAACCGGAGATGCAAAGGAAAATGATACTAAATATCATTTACAAATCATGTCAAGGTCCTTGTAGATATCAAAATTTTAAATTTACATATATGTTGAGAAAAGGGGGGAGGGGGGGGGACAAAGCCCAGCCCGGCCCTGGGCCCTGCAGCAGGGCCTATCTTTATAATCTGTAAGAACATTTTTTTGTTCACTACAGTCCTCAACTTTCAAGTGGTTCTAACATCATTACGTCAATCAATGTCATTGTGAAGATGGAACACAAATAAAATGAGAACAAGAATGGAGAGTGGGAAGGAAGTCACCTAGCTAACAAATAGAACTAAACAAACATCATATAGAATTATTTGAGCCCCCAGCTTTCTTGTTGATATTTTTAAAGTCACTGACACAGTGAGATCAGATTTATGTCTTCAGAAAAATATGAAACTTCACTTTTTGATTAGGATATTGAGGCTGAAAGACTCATCAGAAATAAATTACATACAATGGAAAAGGTGAGTTCAACATAATGACCTATCACATATTCAGAATACAAGATAGTAGGTATCCACATAATTCAAAATGTTTTACCAAAAGTTTTCCCTCGAACATGCTCTGCAGCAATGTCTAAAAAACCTTATGGTTCACAATTTATATAACTTACAAAATGCTAATTATCGAGCTTATCAGAAGGTATCTAATATTTAATGTTTAATTTACAGAAGCCACCGCTTTTGTTTTTATTGATATAAGCATCTTGTCAAATAGAACATGGTCGCAGATATGCAGGCCTTGCCAACCACTTAACATTATAGGGAGCTCTAAGAGGGACAACATATAACAAAACAGTGTTTTAACCACAAAAGAAAAAAATCCAAAACTACTTATAATTGAATTCAATGTGACATTTCCAATTATCATCCTCGATCATCTCATCTCATCTCATCATCAACATGAATACTGGCTATAGTCTCAAAAGTCACCAGCACGCACATCTTGAAAAAAAAACTGGTGAGAATTGTGCCTGAGCCTTTTTTTTGGGTTTGTAAATGAATTATGAACCATTTACAGAACATGAAGTTGATGTTCAATACTATTCCACCCCAACCCTCCCACCCCCCAACCAAAAAAAAAGAAAAAAAAAGAGGGGGGGAGATTAAATGTTCTTTGGAACAAGAACAAGTAAGAAAATAAGAAAAAATTAAAAATCCATGAATTATTGCTTTCGAAATTACAAACAATAGTCACTAGACAAAGATAAAACTGCAGGTGGGAACGAGAAATTTATTTTCCATGTTTGCAAAAAATAGTAACTACTCAAAGTGTTTTTCCCTTCATCACCATAAACAGCAAAATCATTGGTTGAATCAGGCTTGGCTTGTTAATAATCCAGGCAATGTGATACAGAACATACTGCATGACAACATCAAATAACAGAAGAATGCTGATCAGGAGTAAGATACCTATTGGGACCAAACCGGACAAGACATGAGGAAGCATCATCTCTGTTACAATACTTGCAGCCTTTGGCAACACGGCATGGCAAATCAACGGCGTCTGCTAGCACCTGATGACATAAAAAAGGCATATTTTAAGCAAAAAAAAAATAGAGTTCAGAAATTATTCTTAGTTAGAAGCAAAGGCACGCAGACAAGGAAATTATCCAGAGCCAGTTCCCATCACACATGCCAATACAAGATGAATTGAAGGAGACAATGGGAAAACTCAAAACTGATGCAGGTAAATGAAACATAAACATAATCACCAACATGTAGTAATGTGTGTGTGAGAGTGAGTGCATGTGTAGTGGAGGGGAGATTAGTTTGGTAGGATAGTAGCATTTTACTTTGAACAAAACAGCCCGATGCCTACAGAGACCAGCAGATAGTTTTCCCACTGGAATCACAACAGAACCATAGACAGCCTTGAGAACCTCGTTAGAGGCCTTCCAGAGCGGAACTAAAGAATCTTCTCCAGAAGAAGCAGCACCCCTTATGACAACAACAAAAAACTTGTTACTCGAAACAATCTGACGACTGGATAATCAATGAAATGAGACATACACAGGAAATTCACCCCATTCGAGTGCAGATGAGCTTGGCAAGCTGATCAACTGCATCTTCTGTCGTGTTGCAGCTGTGTGAAAGTCCAACTACTCTGTCTTGCAGATCCCTTAACTCGGGATCATCCTGTTTGTTTATCAAAACCACTTCCACTGATGAGTCAATTGGCTGAATAGCCTTTAAAGATTCGATCGACGGAATCCAATTGTCTTCTTGTACACTGCTGCATATGGTCCATACATATGGATCCATTCCATGGATCTGGTAAAACCCATCCGGAACCTTGTCATGATAAGACAAGCATCCATTCACCTAGAAAATATGACATACAACATATATCACCGTAAGATGGAGCAACAAGTTCAGAAGACTGAAATACAAACTGAAATCATCAGACCAATAAAAATAAACACATATAAATGCAATCTTAAAGATTATTCAACTACATCATACATATTCAAATCTCCGTGTCGAAGAATACTAAAGCCAAACAATATTTTCACAATGCATTTCCAAAAAACAGGTAACAAAATAAGACTGCTCGGAAGTTACAGGTGACATAAAATACAATGACAGCAAAGCCATTCGACTCCAACAGACTGCAAATCAACTCTTTGTGACCTTTACTCCATTTCCTTCTTTCAGTGATCACACTCATAGCCATAACCATAAAGGCTCATTTCATCAATCTTAGTCTACTTGATTTAAGATTTGAACTAAATTTTCCAACCAGCTATTAGCCTGACATTAAAACAACCTAAAACTTGTTTTGACTTCCTAACTCGGTGTCACACTGTCAAAGCCCTAAACATGTAGCTAAAGCTAACAATCACTATATCACATACTTATCTACCAACATGAATTCCAACCATAAATTGTAAAATTCATCGAACGTCTACTGATTCCACCATATAATAATAGCCCAAAACAACACATTTGCAGGATTTTTTACACTAATCATGAAAAGTAACCAAACACAAGATTCTCATCAAAACAAAGAGAGTACCCAAAATCGATGCGCAACCGACTCGACGGACGCGTGGTGCATCGACGGCATCTGATCAGAAGGTCCCGCCTCCATGAAATCCGGGTCATCGGCCCTCGTCGCCTCCATCGAGAGGCGAAGCGCCAGCGCCAGCTGAAGCTGGTAGCTCTCCTCCGCCTGCTGCGCCCAGCTCCTCGATCCTGACGACCCCCCGCCGCCGCCGTCCGCCACCGACGCCTTCACGTCCGTCGCCACCTCCGCGACCGCCACGGTGGAGAGGGTCGCCGGGATGTAGTACTCACCGGAGATCGAGCTCTCCCCGAAGCTGCTCCCGCTCGACTGCCTCTGAAGCCCGATCGACGACCCTCCGCTGACGATCCGGATCCCTCCTCCTCCACGGTGGTCGCCGACGTCCGTCCAGTCCGGCGGCGGGCGGTTATCGTCGGGGTACTGGCTCAGCAAGGCGTAGCTCGATCGCCGGCCGTTCATCTCCATCAGAGGCGGTGGATTTCACCGGCGTTTCATTCGGGACGGGCGAGTCGATTTGGCAGCCGAAACGATACAAATTTCCATTTCGGAACCGATACGAATCGGAGGCCCCGGACGCTCTTTTTAAGTGGATTTTTTTTTTTTTTTTTTGCGTCGGGAGATATTCAATGAATGTGGAGGAGAGAGAAGACACTTGTAGTTACGGTGTTCTGCCGGTACACGGTAAGCCATCCGTTAATGGTTGTACGTCCTATGGGAAGCACGGGACGTGTTGACGTGGCAGAACGTGGCGGTACTGACGTGAAGTCATATTGTTATCCATATTGTTATCCTATATACGTCGTTGTCAGAGAGAGACTACTCGCATCAATTTTATACCGTATTAGCGTATAGTAAGATAGCATTTTTATCTTAACCATAAGTCAATCGCGACTCAAGAGGTCCCTCCGATGACAAAAAAATAATAATAATAATATCTATTAGTAGTTTTAATTTATCTTGAAAATCATCAAACATCGCTGATGTCATAACATGTCAACGGTGGAAGCAAGAAAGACTTTGGCTATACGTTTTACTAGGTCATGTATTGGTGTTTTGTCCAGCCAACGAATTCAGTTAAGGATATTCCTACAAGAGGCCCGTGGGACACCCGTGAGATCTAAGTGGATGCCTTTTCTTTGAAGTCAAACAGTTGTTGGGAGTTTACCCAGTAAGGCGATCCAGAGGGTGTAGAAGTGTGTATTGTACATAATTCCACTTTGGTGTTATAAGAACAGTAAATAACAACAATCTTTGTGTTCTAAGACACCTTATATATTGATCAATATCAATTACGGTGAAATTATTACTTATAATACACACACATACTTGAATTTTCGTCATGTCTAAACGTTTTAGATTGAGACACTCATATCTGAAATTCAAATCTGTATAAAAAAATATGATCAGTTGCCTTAAAATAATAGTTTGTTAAAACATATGATCCCAACAAAGTTTGTATGTCACTATTTGATGTGTACTGTTGTGTAAGTGGATTAGTTGGCCTAGGTTAACAATGATTAAACTCTTGTACCAAATTTTATTATTCAAGCAAAGACAAATATCAAGTTGTCATTTATCTTGTACGTATTTCAATAATGAATCTTCCATGAATCTAATAAATGATGCCACGAACCTACCCTTCTAAACTCTGCCTGCTAATCAACTTGGCCAATTTTTTTTATCAGTATAGATTATTTATTCAGTACTAGATAACTATAATTAAATATTGATTATCTCCTCATTAATTTTTTTCTTTTCCCATTTCACGTGTCTTTTCTTATAGTTTCCCAAGGTACTATCTGTTGGAAATTTAAGACCTTCTCATTATGAGTTTTTAAATGGAGATTCAAAATTTTTAATGAAAATTTTATTTCCTTCGGAATATTTATTCCCACATCAATTAAAGATTGCGAAAATATGCTCTGTGTAGTTTTTGTGTAGGGAAGGGACTAGGGCTTGTGAATTACAATTATAAGACCAATGAGGTTTTAGGGGACAAAAATAGCAAGAGACTGGATTGTTCATGCATTTATGTATGCTGAACTGGATGTATGTTTTTCTGTCTAATCCGGACAGTTGAATGAATGTATCATTCCATTAGTGATGTTTGAAATTGGGTGATTCTGAAAAAGTGGACCCTCTTAGATGAGCTTTCATGCACAAATATGTCATGTTGGGAGATTATTACATTTCGGATGAGTTGGATTAACCAAGGTATATATCATTTTACATGGGTAATATGTTATATTCAATGATCACCTATTTAATTAATCATCTATAAATCACATAATCTGTACCATTCTACTTAAATGTTATGAGGTTGAAAAGAATTCATGGACAGGTATAACATTGTGAATGCCATCTCCTTTGATTTTCTAAATTTGTTTAAATTTCTATTTGTCTTAAGGTGTGACAAACTTCAATAAAAACATATAATAATGATATATTAATTTTCTCTCTTGGCCAACATTTATCTCAAAAAAACAAAAGAAAGATAAAACTTTATTGTGAATTATTGTGAATTCAACAACCAAATACAATAACTCCTAAATAAAAAAATGGTTTTTTTAGTATATAAAAAAATTGTTACCCATGCAAAACCCATAAAAATATAAGTAGAAATGAACAAGATGTCTCCAAAAGCATTTCAATTAAAACAATTGAGAGGTTGAATGAACATAATTCCATCGGTTCTAATCAGTCCCAATAATCTTTTTTCATGTATAGTTCAAAATGCGAGTTTTGCAATATTTTTTTTCCACGTATCACAAGATGGAGAAGTCTTCATCGACACTGTTGTGGCGGCCCTTCTGGTTGCAGTGCTGCTGCACCACCAATACTGACGCCGTCACCGAGAAATCCGACGAGGCGATGACATCCCCGATCGGCCCGAGCTCCGGGCACTCCTCCCAGTCCCCCATCCCGGATGTCATCACCGCCGCCGCCCCGCGCGCGCCCCGCCCTACCACAAACAGCTCATACATCCCCTCCAGCGCGCGCAACATCGCCACCGTGTCCGCACCACTCCCCACCCTCTTCTCCACATACCCCACCCTCTCCCCCTCCATGTTCCGCTCGTAAAACCCCGCGAAGCACTCCTCGTCCTCCTCCGCTTCAGCCTCCCTCTCCACTATCGCCGCCAGCACACGCGCGTCATCCGCCCCTCCATCATCGTCCTCCTCTCCCATGCGCGCACCTGCATCCCGCATGAACCGCACCACCGTGACGCTCATTCCCGGGTGCCCCGCGATCCTCTCCGCATACGCGAGCGCCTCCCTGTCATCACGCCCACCGATGAACACCACCGCCACCTGTACACAGTGACAAAGTTCATGTACGATAAATATTCACTAAATTTTCTATTTGTACCATGCATGTACAAATTTATAGAGATACTTAGATATACCCGTATTTAATAAGTGTCTATATAATAAATACAAAAAATATAAAGATATTTAAATTATTTTCTTGATAATTCAAACATTCACATGCATTAACGAATTTCACATACAATATATTCAGTATGGTATGTTTTATACGGAAGATATTTAATGCACCTGCACTGTCGCGATTGACGCGGACGCCTGGCGGACACGGGCGAGCCCGCGGTCGACCAGTATGGCGACGGAGCACGGCGCGTGGCGGAGCACCTTCTGGTTGACCGTCTGGAACCCGGCATCGGCCGAGGCGTCCATCCCCCCGTCGACGCGGATGCGCTTGTGGAACGGCAGCACGATGAGCGTCGCCGCGAGCTCCTCCGCCGCGTTGCACACGTCCTCGTGCATGCTCTCGAGCTCCGACACGGCGATCGTGCGCCGCACGCGCACCTCCCCCTCGCACTCCCTCTCGTACGCCGCGATCCCCATCCCGATCTGCTCGCGCAGCTCCGCCACCTCCTCGTCCGCCACTGTCACCGCCTCCTCCCCGTCCTCCTCCGCCGTGATCATCGTCGCCGCCACCCGCTCGTTCAGCTTTATCAGGTCCATGGCATACACCACGGGCGGCGGCGCGGCGGCGTCGTCCCCCGCGCCGCTCCCGCGGAGGGACTCGATCACGTGGACTGCGGCCGGGACGTTGTGCGGCCCGTGGAGGCAGAACACCACGCGGAGCTCGTCGTATGGTTCGGTCCACTGCAGCGCCATCCGCCGCCCCGTCGCTGACTGACGCCGCACGCGGCGCACGATGATCGCCACCGCCACCCGGACCGCCACTATGGTTCCCATCACAAACAACACTACCACCGTGTATGTGTTTATGCTTATCATTTTATTCTAGTATAAAAACAAACATAACCAGGGTCAGAGTAATCATGGTGGCGTTTAAAAATGCCTTAAAAAAATATGATTTTAAATTAAATAACTTAAATAAATTTAATTTCCTTTAAAACTTACTTTCTATGTTTTTTTTAAATATATTTTTTATATTAAAAGTTATAAGTGAATTTTTAATTAAATTTGATTATTGAGAGATGTTTAAAAACACGATTGCGTTGTTTCACCTTTCTAAAAAGCAAAAAAAATAAACAGAAACATGTTGAAACGCATTTTCAAACGTTATCTAATTGTCAAGCTAATTCAACTTCTATATAAAATATAAAAAAAATTGATTTAAACAGGGCCTAAACTGACCTGAAAAGCGGTGAGGGCGAGGAAGAGGTGGTAATGGCCGCAAACCATGAGGAGCAACCCGATGGCGGCAGCCTCGGACACGTGGAGCCCGGAGAACAATGATGCGAAGATGGGCCCAAAGCCCTTGGCGACGACCCCGACCGCACCGAGCACCACAAACTTCATCGGGGCGCGCCACACACTACCGGGGACATCGAGCCTGGCGCCCTTCGCGCCGACCTCCACGAACGGCCCCGCCAAGGACCGGAGCTTGGCGTTCATGCCGACGTGACACAGGTAGAGTGGAAAGCATAGGCTGGAGAGCAGGTAATTGACCTTGGCGATGAGGAGCCTCGACACCCTCCCGTCGCGGGGGAGCGCGAGCCCGACGACGAAAGACGCCACCATGAGGTCGAACCCGGTGAGCCTGACGAGCACGAACGGGAGCGCGATGAGAGCGCACGACAGCGCGAGGTACGACCCCTTCAAGGGCTTCCCGGCCGGGTTGTGGTCCTCGACCCACTTCACCGCGTGCGGGCCCGCCCGGTACACGAGCACCGACTCGAACACGAGGAACAACACGCGCCCGAGCCCTCTCGAGCCGTCCTCGACGTCGAACGCGGCGAGGACCACCATGAGCGCGGTGGACACCATGTCGGCGATGATCCCGACCGAGACGACGAGGCGGCCGAGGCTCGAGCGCTCGATCTTGAGAGAGGTGGTGAGGCGGGTGAGGATCGGGGAGGAGGTGTTGGTGGCGGCGGCGGCGAAGGCAAGCGAGGCGAGCGCCGAGCCTGCCAGGCTAGGGTCGAGAAGTGAGCGGAGGGACAGGGCGGCCAGGGCGCTGGTAGCTATGCCAGAATATGCGATAATCGCCTCCCAGGAGGGTGGGAGTGTCAGGAGGTGGAAGGGGTCCATTTCGAGGCCGACGATGAAGAGGTAGGCGGATAAGCCGAAGCGGGTCCAGAGGGAGAGGATGATGATGGTGTCTTTCGAGACCAAGAGCGCTTCGAGGGAGCTTATGTTGCCGACGACGAGGCCGACCTGAGAGAGAGTAATTAATAAATGTACATTGTTAATAGCACTGTCACGGAAACCACTCACAAAGCATGTGCATCAGATAGAGAGAGGGGAGGGGGGCCGTACATACGAGGAGTTCGGAGATGATGCGGGGAAGGCGGAGGCGGCGGAGGAAGAGGTGGGTGAGTTTGCAAAGGAGGAAGAGAATGATCAATGTGAAGCAGATGTCTAAGGTCACGGCGGAGAGTGCGCTGTCACCAAAAGATGAACAAAGTACGCCTCCAACAGACATTGTTGTGGATGGAGTTTTTTTTTTTTTTTTTGTTTGAAGGTTCTAACGTTGCATGTTGAGGGAGAAGAAAGGAAAGTCAAAAACAGAGAAAAAATTGTGTGTTTTTTTTTTGGGGGGGGGGGGGGTTGTTGAATTGCGTGGAAAGTGGCGTATCTCTCTCTTTCTGTTTTTTTCTTACTTTTTTGGGTGATTTTTTTGGTGGGATGGGACTGGAATATTGGGGCAGATTATTTAGTGGACTGGGCCGGTTTATAGGCCCGAGTCCGGTTATTATATATAAAGAGTTGTTATGTTACAAACCATATATTCTCGAGTCCTCCAGTCAAGTCTTGTATCATCAATATCATCTTAGTATTAGATTGAACAATTTATAAATTAAATTAAACAGTCTAATTCGATTAATAAGTTGTGTAGTTCAAGCTAGTCTTGACTGAATACAAAGTTTATATTTATGTTAGTAGCATATATTTACATTAACATTATAATATACTTTATCGTATAGTGTGTGTGCCAAAGGAAAATTGATGGATTTTCTTTTTGACCATCAAAAAATCTAATGTTTGTACTAATGGAAAGAAAAAAATTTCTATAACTTTTCCTCTCATATTTTGCCTTATTAGAGAGATGGGAAAAAAAATTTTCTCTTCCCCATAAGTGAGAATTTGAATGAAAGTGATAGAAAATTTTTTCATCACATGCACAAACACCATAAAAGTGGGTCAAAGGATAATTTTTTTTTACTTTCCACTATTTTCTTTTCGACTCAAATTCCCACACTTTTTTTCACTTTCCCTTCAAATTTGTACACAAACACATCCTATTTTTTTTTTTATATATGAATGAGTTTAGTTTATATAATTTATTGGTATATATATTCATTTTCTATATATGATTAAATGATATATTATTTTTAAATAATGAAAAAGAATGGGAACTACAAGTAAGACTGGAAAAAAATTGTGCATAATTATCCATATTTATTATATTATAGTTACGTGCATATGTAAAATATTCTTAGAAGATATGTATCAGGAAAATATATGGGATTAGGAAGTTACATTTCAAGGGATTACCTGTTTCTAACTTAGTCAAGGTGCACACTTCATCTCTCCCCATCACTAATATATTCATGTATGTATCACTTCATGCATAATTGTGTGAACCAGATTGTTAGATTGTATCTCCCATTATAAATTTATGTCATGTAGTTACTACTGTGAGTCTGAAGTATAAACAATATATATATATATATATATATATATATATATATGGGGAGCCGATTAGGTGCGGTTTACGGTCGGTGCGGTGCGCGATCACGGGCCGTCGATCACGGGTCCATCGCATCGGACGGTCGGGTGCGATTCACGTCGACCGTTGGATGCGATGGACCCGCGATCGGACGATCCACGTCGCAAACCGCACCGACCGCAAACCGCACCTAATCGTCGGCATATATATATATATATATATATATATATGCATGGCTGATGCATGTGTTCACTGTTAGAAATTTCTTTAAGGTGAGTCTGTTAACATTTTGTATGTTATTATGTGGCATTTACATGTTTGTATTTAATTAGTTACTAGATGTTACTCCAAAGAAAAATATTTATGAAATAATTGAAAGGTGAACCAATTAATTTATGGCATCCAAAATGTTTTACAGAAATAAAACATCCGTTACATTTTGAGATGTTTCAACCTTCATTCATGTACAAAACTCCATTATAATGTTCAATGGAATTTTGAGAAAACTTAATGCCTTTGGTGGTTATGAATTATACAAAACCAAAAGTCATTTGAGTGAGTTACGAAAATGCCAAGGGTTATTGGTAACTCATGGATTAATGGAGAATAGGTTATGGAAACACTAAAGGCATTGGAGACTCATGTAAGTTATGGGTTAATGAAAATAATGGGAATACTAATTCCATTCATAAATAATGGATTAATGAAATGAGTGATGCAAATCCTAATGGTTTTATATGGGAAGATCAAAGGTGATGAAGATGTCTATATAAGGGTGAGGTCCCAAGTCATACTCTCACACTTACACATTCAAGATTTGTGTGAGAAATTCCTACACCACATATTGCTACCCATTAAGCTAGGTGATAGTAGTGACTTGAAGACCTCAACCAAATAAGGTTAAGTTTTGAGTTCTTTTGGTACACCACTCATCTTGGTATCATGGAAAAAGGTTAGTATGAATTATGTAGTATTGTTTTGGACAAATTCACTATGTTTTTATGCATCAAAATTGCATCCTTAAAATTCCGCGTAATGATAAAGTCTAACAATTGGTATCAGAGCCAACCAATTTTGATGTATAAAATATATTAAGATGAATTTCGATCATGAACATCCCTATGTTATTAATTGATAGACAAAATATGCATATACTGTACAGGCGTGCATATTAATGATCAATCCACACTTATTCAACTTTCTCTTGATATGTTTGTCAGTGAACATGTTATGCATGGAATCAATTGAAACTTGTTAAATTTTCATGTTACATCTTTATTAGGTGATGTTACTGTTTATGAAGTTAAAATTCATGAATTTTATTTCATGCTTGAATTCATTTAACTCCATGAATTTGATCTCATGCATGAATTCATTTCGGTGCATCTTTCTTTCATTCATGGTGCATGAATTATATTTTGTTTAAATAATTATATACACATGTGGGTGATCATGTTATATATTATTTTAGTGCATATTTAATTCATACAGTGCATGAATTATATATGAGTTAAATAATTCATGAATCTTTAAATATGTTTTATCTTGTTAATACATCATTATTTTGGTGCATGAATTTTGTAACGGTTAAATAATTCATGTTAAGTTAATGATTTAACAAGTGATTAATAAAATATGATATAAATTTTATGGTCATATTTGGTTAATATTTGGTTGATCACATTATTTTAAGTTTCATATCTAGTGTTGATCAACCCAACGGAGGGTCATCACTATATATGATTTAAGTTTTTAAGATAGGAGATGATGATTAAAATAATATAATGAAGTTTTCTACCCAACGGTAATAAACTTCTTTATGATTTGATAATTTTATTTTAACCATAATCTCATTTTGAAATTGATCAACTCAATGGAGGGTCATCACTATATATGACTAAGTTTTAAAATATAGATGATAAATAAAATAATATCAATAAAGTTTTCTACCCAACGGTATTAAACTTCCTTATGATTTGATAATTTTATTTTAACTATCATTTCATTTTGATATGTATATTATTGTATTTCGGTCCAACGAAAGAATTATAATAATATATTTTTTGTGCTACAATCAAATTATTGTTCGGCCCAACAGCAGGACTATGATTATAATTTGATATTTGAGATTGTAATTCGGTCCAATGAAAGAATTACAAGAAATTAAAATTATGAAAAATCTAGCTAATTATGTTTTTTAGTTAAATTGTTTAATGTGTGGTGTTGAATTTATTCTTGAAATGGAAAAATAATTTATTATTTTGCAGCAATGAACCCTACTGTTATCACTAGTTATTTATCTGGTATTGAAGCTTTGAGTGGGACAAACTTTAAGAAAGGAAGGAGCAAATTAATATTGTTCTCGGCTGTATGGATTTAGACTATGCTTTAAGAGAGAATCCTCCCGCAGAGCTCACTACTGAAAGTAGTGAAAATGAAAAAGTTTTGTATGAAAAGTGGGAGCGCTCTAACCGCATGAGTCTAATGATTATGAAAGGTTCTATCACTCCTGCAATTCATGGAGCAATCCCGGATTCAGATAATGCAAAAAGCTATATGAAGTCAGTCGAAGCAAAATTTGCATCAACTTCCAAATCTTTGACAAGTACCCTTATGATTAAAATGATGACAATGAAATATGATGGTCGTAGTGGTGTTCGTGAGCATATCATGAAGATGAGTGATATGGCCTCTCAATTAAATGGAATGGACATTGCAATTTCTGAAGGTTTTCTTGTTCATTTCATAATGACTTCTCTTCCTGTGCAATTTAGTCCTTTTAGAATTAACTACAATACGCAGAAAAAGAAGTGGAAGATGACTGACCTAATTGCCATGTGTGTTCAAGAAGAAGAGAGGCTTAAAATTGAAAACCCAGATATGGCACATGTCACCATTGCAGGTCCAAGCAAAAAGGCTTTCAAGAAAGGCAACGGTAAGAAAATAAAGAAAAATAATGAAAATTCTCTCAATGGGCAAAAGGATGAGAATAAGGTACGTTGTCACTTCTGTCACAAGAAAGGTCATATGCGAAAAGATTGTGCTGGTTTTAAGGCTTGGTTGGAAAAGAAAGGTAAAACCCAATGCTTTGTATCTTATGAATCATATTTAGTTAATGTTCCACCAAATACTTGGTGGATTGATATTAGTGCGAGTATTCACATAACGAATTCCATGCAGGGATACCTTACAAGCAAGAGACTAAATAAAGGAGAGCGAACCATAACTTTGGGAAATGGAACAGAAGTAGATGTTGAGGCCATTGGCACTCTACGTTTGGTTTTAGATACTGGTTTTATTATGGACTTAGTAGATGCAGTTTATGTTCCTGTATTTACTAGAAACCTTATTTCAGTTCCAAAACTTGATTCTTATGGTTATGAATTAAGATTTGAAAATAATAAAGTATCTTTGTTCTTTAATTCCCATTTGGTTGGCTCTCGTATTTTGCATGGTAATCTTTATTCATTGAATTTAGATTACAATTATGCACAGTCTCTTTTATCCTTCCATGTGAATGATGTAATTTCTAAGAAAAGAAATAGAGTGAATGAAAATTCATCCATGTTGTGGCATAAAAGACTAGGTCACATATCAAGAGAAAGGATGAAACGTCTTGTTAAAGATGAAATTTTAAATTCACTTGATTTTTCTGATTTTAATACTTGCATCGAATGTATCAAATGGAAATATACAAAGATTAAGAAAAATGGTGCACCTAGGGTCACTGAATTGTTAGAATGCATTTATACTGACATTTGGGGACCCTATCCAACTTTAACCATTAGTGAGCATAAATATTTTATTAGCTTTATTGATGACTTTTCGAGGTATTCTTACGTGTATCTTATTCATGAAAAATCTGAAACACTAGATGTTTTTAAAATCTATAAAGCTGAAGTTGAAAATCAACATTGTAAACAGATTAAAAGTGTAAGGTCCGATAGAGGCAGGGGCGGAGGTACGTGGAGACAAGGGGGGGCTCAAGCCCCTCCTTAATTTTTTTTTTTTTTATAACGTTACATCCTGTCTTTTTTTTTAGCCCTAAATTCAGTCTACAAGTATTTTAAATTTTTTTTTAAATAGTATAACTCATTTAATGAGATACATGTTTTTATAAAAAATGAAGCATGTACTCTAATGAATTCCATGAATGCATTTATTAAAAATATAAAAAAAATTTATCGAAGCATATACTTCGCTAAAGTGAGTATATGCTTCGATAATTTTCTATCAACGCATATAGGACTGAAAATGAGGCTAGAATAAAAACCGTGTGTGACAACACTTTTTTTTATGGTAAACAAACAATAATAGTTGAGTATCTGAGTTTAATATGGATATATTTATTGAATTATAAAAAAAATTCATGGAAAAATAAATTTAAATATTTTTAAAAAGCTTTTTATTTTGTTTTCTCTCTCAATTTTCTTGTATATCAAAACACCTTAGTAGTTATTATATTTTTTCTAAGTTCTTCCATCTCTTTTTTTATCGCTTGCCCCATGAAATACTTTTTACACACAATTATACATTTTGTATATGTTGGTGATCACTCGTAAATTGTTAATCATTCCCTGTATTGTATATATAAACTCTTATTATACATCACATATATATTATTAAGAGTCAGTTTGATAATTTTGGTTGAGAATGCATGAGAATTTCTTTTTTAATAATCCAGTTCAGATAGATTCTGTGGAATTAAAAAATTTAATTGACATATTTAGGAATGAACACATGTTTGGATGATTTCAAATACAATTTTTCTAAGTGTTATAATAGATTTTTATAAATGTCTCTGTTTAAAGATACGATATATAATGGATTTTTTAAAGCCCCCCTTATAGAAATTTCTGGCTCCGCCACTGGATAGAGGTGGTGAATATTATGGAAGATTCACTGAGTCGGGTCAAAATCCAAGTGCTTTTGCCATATTTTTACGAGAGAATGGAATTGTTGCAAACTACACAATGTCTGGTACTCCCGAGCAGAATGGTGTAGCTGAGCGACGAAACCGTACTCTAATTGATATGGTGAGAAGTATGATGAGTAAAACAACCTTGCCTGAATTCCTGTGGGGTGAAACTTTAAAAACTGATGTACACATTCTTAATAGTGTTCCTAGTAAGGCTGTATCCAAAACTCCTTATGAATTATGGGTTGGTAGGAAACCGAATTTGAATTATTTACGTGTATGGGGGTGTCCAGCTGAAGCTAAAATTTTCAACCCACAGATAAAGAAGTTGGATTCCAGGACTATAAGTTGTTATTTCATTGGTTATCCTGAAAGATCAAAAGGTTTTCGATTTTATTGTCCTACTAATAGTACTAGAATTATTAAAACTAGAAATGATGTGTTTTTAGAAAATGAGGATTTTAGTGGGAGTATTGAGCCTAAAAATAATACCTCAATAAATAATCATAATTTACCGGTTATTCAAGAAAAAGAGGTATCCACACCAATAATGGAAAATGGTGGGAATCAAGAGACTACCCATAATGAAGTTGAGCATATATCCCAATTGTGGAAGTAACTTCACGTAGATCACAAAGAGAGAAAAGACCTGCTATATCAAATGACGATGAAGTTTATCTTCATGAGTGTGATTATGATGGCTTGGAAAATGATCCAATTTCTTATGATCAAGCCATAAAGAGTCATAATTCAACTCTATGGTTAAATGCCATGAAAGAAGAGTTGAAATCTATGGAAGACAACAAAGTTTGGGATCTTGTAGAATTGCCCAAAGGAATCAAAACTGTTGGTTGCAAATGGATTTTTAAAACCAAACGTGATTCCAAGGGCAATATCGAAAGATACAAGACTAGATTAGTTGCAAAAGGATACACTAAAAAAGAAAGGATAGATTACAAAGAAACATTTTCTCCTGTTTTTAAAAAGAATTCCCTTAGAATAGTCATGGCTTTAGTAGCTCATTACGATTTGGAACTACATCAAATGGACGTTAAAACTGTATTCTTAAATGGTGACTTGCATGAAGAGGTTTATATGAACCAACCTGAAGGTTTTCAGGATAAAGACAATGAGAAAAAGGTATGTAGGCTTAAGAAGTCCATATATGGTTTAAAGCAGGCTTCTAGACAATGGTATCTTAAATTTCATGAAGTTCTCATTGCTTTTGATTTCAAAGAGAATTTAGTGGATCAATGCATATACCTTAAAGTCAGTGGGAGTAAAATCGGTATTATTGTATTGTATGTTGATGACTTATTGCTAGCAAGCAATAATATGGGAATGATTCATGATACCAAACAATTCTTATCTAGGAATTTTGATATGAAGGATCTTGGTGAAGCATCATTCGTGATTGACATTGAGATTCACCGAGACAGGTCTCGTGGGTTGTTAGGATTATCCCAAAAGGCCTATATTGAAAAGCTTCTTAAGAGATTTAACATGCAAAATTGTTCAAGCAGTGTTGCCCCTGTTGTTAAGGGTGACATATTTTGTGAACAACAATGTCCCAAAAATGATCTTGAAGTGGAACAAATGACAAACATTCCATATGCTTCTGCAGTAGGAAGTATTATGTATGCTCAAGTATGCACTCGTCCTGACATAGCTTATGTAGTGGGTTTGCTTGGTCGATACCAAAGTAATCCAGGTATTGAACATTGAAAAGCAGTAAAGAAAGTATTACGTTATTTGCAAGGCACTAAGGACTACATGCTTACGTACAAAAGAACATATAATCTTGAAGTCATTAGTTATTCTGATTCTAATTATGCTGGCTGTAAAGATACTAGAAAATATACATCTGGTTATCTTTTCATGTTAGCTGAAGGACCTATTTCATGGAGGAGTCATAAGCAAACGCTCACGACTTCTTCAACCATGGAGGCAGAATTTGTAGCATGTTATGAAGTCACATGTCATGCAATATGGTTAAGAAATTTTGTCTTAGGGTTGCACGTTGTTGATTCAATTATGAAACCCCTGAGATTATATTGCGATAATGATGCTGCTGTGCGTTTCTCCAAGAATAACAAAACATCTGGAGAATCGAAGCATATCGATATTAAGTACTTAGCTGTAAAAGAGAGAGTTCATAAGGGAATTGTCTCTATTCAGCACATAAGTATTTTACTCATGCTAGCAGACCCTTTGACTAAAGGGCTTCCACCAAAGCTTTTTAATGATCATGTTGCGCGCATGGGCTTGGTGAACAGCTTATCAAAATTTGGTCTTAAATGAGTATAATGTTATGTGATTACATTATGTTGTAAATAATGTTTTTATGAATTAATGATAAAGTTTATGTTATTTTCATGCATCAAATTGTGCACATCTAGATGCTTAAAAGTAAATTGGACCATTTTGGATGAATTAGCATATCATCGTAACTTTGCTAATGTCATCAAAATCTCACAATTCATGTCAATAAAATTACTAACATTATAACCATTGAAGAATCTTGAATTGATGGATAATTCAATGATTTCAATGATTTGGTATTAGTGATTTTATGGGGCAGAATTTAACTGTGAGGGATGCAATTTTTCTTTAGGAGTTTATATGACCATTTTTAATCTAGTACAAATATAACCATGTCAGGCCAAGTGGGAGATTGTTAACATTTTGTATGTTATTATGTGACCTTTACATGTTTGTATTTAATTAGCTACTAGATGTTACTCCACAAGAAAAATATTTATGAAAATAATTGAAAGGTGAACCAATTAACTTATGGCATCCAAAAATGTTTTATAGACAAATAAAACATCCGTTGCATTTTGAGATGTTTCAACCTTCATTCATGTACAAAACTCCATTATAATGTTCAATGGAGTTTTGAGAAAACTCAATGCCTTTGGTGGTTATGAATTATACAAAACCAAATGTTATTTGAGTGAGTTACGAAAATGCCAAGGGTTATTGGTAACTCATGGATTAATGGAGAATAGGTTATGGAAACACTAAAGGCATTGGAAACTCATGTAAGTTATGGGTTAATGGAAATAATGGGAATGGAAATAATGGGAATACTAATTCCATTCATAAATAATGGATTAATGAAATGAGGTATGCAAATCCTAATGGTTTTTTATGGGAAGACCAAAGGGTGATGAAGATGTCTATATAAGGTTGAGGTCCCAAGTCATACTCTCACACTTACACATTCACGATTTGTGTGAGAAATTCCTACACCACATATTGCTACCTATTAAGCTAGGTGAGAGTAGTGACTTGAAAACCTCAACCAAAGAAGGTTAAGTTTTGAGTTCTTTTGGTACACCACTCATCTTGGTATCA
The DNA here is from genome assembly GCA_030737845.1 of Acorus calamus. Taxonomy (NCBI): domain Eukaryota; kingdom Viridiplantae; phylum Streptophyta; class Magnoliopsida; order Acorales; family Acoraceae; genus Acorus; species Acorus calamus. Next base: position 25,688,538 of record CM060865.1, on the reverse strand, counting down.
TGGAAAAATGTTAGTATGACTTATGTAGTATTGTTTTGGACAAATTCACTATGTTTTTATGCATCAAAATTACATCCTTAAAATTCCGTGTAATGATAAAGTCTAACAGAGTCAACATAGATCACATTATTAGGCATTGTTGACTGTCAAATAAAGAATGAGTAGTGTTGATTATACCTATTCAGTTGGGATTTAATTTTTTATAAGGTTAAATACACATCTCTTATGCACGTTCAATTACACGTGTATTAAATGAGTATAGATTCAGTTTTTATGTGTAGAGACCTATTAGGACCCATTGTAATTCCAGTCCTTATGATGGGCAAAGACATGATTTGGTTATCTATATAAATGGTTGAGGTCCCACTCCAAACCCTAATTTCTCTTTCTCATACCCATCCCATTATTGTGTGAGAGAAGGCAAAAGAGAGAGGGAATTGGAGGTGGAAGATCTACCATCATATCCTCAAAGCAATGGCGACAGGTACACATATTATTCACTTTTCTTCATTGATCTGCATGAGATCTAGGATTTAGGGGTTTTATTAAAATCCCAACATTCACTACAGATTGCATAATCACACAACTCGGATGCATAGCATGCTGAAATGAATGGCATGAACATGTCATATACATTTTGATCTATTATAATGAAAAAGTGTCTCACTCTAAAAATATACTTCTGGTCTCTTACATTTTGTAAAATAAAATGATATTATGCAAAAAAAATATAATATTTTTTGGTAATGTGACATTAGAGGATACCGACACCATAGTGAATATAATAAATAACAAAATTTTAAGTTCAAAATGCACTAAATTTTTTCTGGTAGGATTTAAATCAAACGCAAAACCAATTAACGGTCAACCGCTCTACCATTGAGCTATTGAGGAACAATAAGAGATTTAATTTCATAAAATGAAAATTTTGTCAACAATGAACGATATGAGTTCCAAGCTTACTTTGGAGCACTCAGAAACTTCTATAGTAGTTGCTTCATTTCTCTCTTAGCATTGAACCTGGAAATGGCTACTTCATTATATTTAATATATATCCCAGTTTAATTCATATAAATATCCCTTTGATGACATTGAGTAAGAGATGTCATTTCTAATCTATTTACTTCATGAAGTAAAATTAGATAAAAATACTTGAACAAGATTATATATATATTAATTTTTCAAAATGTTGTCCACCGCTATATTATTCATCAAAATTACCTTTGATTTTTCTCTGATTTCATAGAAAAAAAACTTGACGAAACAAATATATATAACCTGTTCCAGTGGAAATATGAAAGAAGACATTTTGTTGTACATCAATAAAACAACTTGATTGCCTGACTTACAATGTAAATGAATGGGGTACGTTCTATTTTAGAGCATTGACAGAATAAAAAAAAGGGACATATATCTGTAGCCAGTACATTATAGTCCAAAAATATCATCAACAATACTGTGCTATGTAGCCTATGTTCCTTCTCTTGAAGCTCGTAATTCCTTTACACATAGTTCTCCAATGTTTTTTATTTATTTATATGGTTTGTTAACACAGAAAGCAGTAACATCAGGTCCTATATATCTACCTCACAAACACTATTGAAAGACAATTAATAGAGGTATAGTAGTTGTCATTTGAGATTTGGAACAATATAATATAATTGTATGGTACACTACACTACTGAAAAGTTGAACCAAAAAAGGAGAACCTTTATACAACGTGCCACCATTGAAGGTGTCGTCCTAAAAGTGTGACTGTACCCATCTTTTAGACACGAAAACACACACACAAACTCCTATGTGTTAGTACATGTATATAATTGGAGGGTGAAAGCTCACATTAAATGTTAGATATTGGTTTATATGCCTTAGCAATGACAGAAGTGCAAACACAAAAGGTCAATATGAATGAGGTAGTGAACCTTGACGAAGCACATCATTGGAAGATGGTCATACAGTAGAGCTCATTTTAATTAGATATTGTTAACATGAGAAAGACATATAAAAAAAAATAACATGATCATAAGTGAAATGCAGCTATAATTACTGATAGAGCTTTATGTTTATGTAGGAATGCACACGAAAAAACATGTTAAACGACCTGTGCCAATCAATCAGTACTGGAACTATCTTGAAAACATTACATAATGAAACAACTAGCACTGGAAACATATATATCCTTATCAATATTTATACAATCAACATCGACATCAGAAATCGAAAAATCACATCGTAAGATTAATATTTATTATACATCGAGATCAAAAACCGAAAAATCAATATCATAAAACTAAAATTTATTATACATAGAGACGAAAAGATAGAAAATGCAATAATTTATTATTATTATTGATGAATACTTTATTATTACTATTATTTTCTTGAATACTTTATTGTTGACAACCAGCCTTGATCTTCATTTAGAACTGGAGTCTGGATTCAATCAGGCTTAATACTATCAATCAGTACTATCAGTATCGAATTGTACAATTTATGAATCGAATCGCATTGTCTGTATCTAATAATTAATTGTATAGTTTGATTTATAGGCTGTATAGTTGAATTTTTAAATTGTACAGTTCGATATTGATGACACTGATGATATCAAAGCCTGACTGGATCTGAACTCCCACAATTGTGAGTTTTTCTTCTTCTTTTTCCAATCCATTCGACGAATACCAATTAATCGACACGCTATTATGCGAGTAATAGAGAATCCGATTCAACCTGAATAACCAAGGCAGCTTAAGAAGAGTCTAAGGGTCCGTTTGAAAACACGGATTGAAAAGTAGCTTTTAGAATAAAGCTGTTTTTTAAGATGATTTTAGACCTTGACTTTTTTAAGATGTTTTTTTTTTAATTCAGGAATTAATATTTGAAAGGAATTTAATATTTGATAGAGAAAATTGTTTTTAATTCAAAAAATCGATTCGACAAAAAAATCGCAGTTTTTAAGCTTTAAAACACAGATTTTGAGAAAAAAATTAAAATTAATCAAGCTTTTGATTTTGTCGAAGTCCGCCCCGTTGACTGCATAATTTTAAGATTTTAGCTTTTAAAAAAATAACATCACCCTAAATCGTACAACGAACCATGAGACATGCTCCTGGTCAACACATGCCAACAATATAGAAAATATTCATTCACATGATATATAATAAACATAAAGGAAGACTATTACCTATGATTACAATGTCATCACACACGTATATACTCTGAACATTTTATTTTATTAGACTCCAAACGTTTGCGTCACGCGCTTCGTGAACTGCGTACAGAGACAATCGTCCCCACATCAGAACTGTCAAAACCATCATCAAGAGTGGCATCTTTCGTAATTTATCGACATAATAAGCCCCTAAAGTTTACTCTAATGATGAATCGCGTCCCCTCCTCCGTCTGCGTTTCGGAACTTTCCCTGTTATTAATTAATATATATATGACCCAATCACGTAACGACGATCGACTGTTTCATTTTGACCATTCTACCCTTCTTTAAGTCCCCGTTTGTTTTGGGTATAAACCCCTGGATAATCACAGATAAGAATTTTGATGTGTTTATTTGTTTCAGACAACCCTGATAAAGTATACAAGAATAAACTGATATAAAGTGGTATATGAATTTCAATAAATCCGTAGAATTAAAGTTATCTTAAGTTATTCCATCCAAAGAATATGTGTGCTCACTGTCAAATTAATTGTCACACCTCATGTAAATCACATGTTAAATCAATTATCATTATTTTTTACCTTTTTCAATCATTATCCATACTTTATTCACATTTTATACAAACAACAAAACATTTATTCTTACATTCATCAACGAGAATAATTCAAAACACAATCAAATATAAAATCATTTTATCTTTATTTATATTCATTTATGTTTGGATAAATATATACCCTGTCATAAATTCTATTATCTTTTCAAACGGGGGCTAAATCGGTCGTTTATTCATCTCTCCACCGAAACGAAGGGTGTTTCGGGTATTACATCTGTGGGTGCTTATCCATTTATTCCAGATTTGGACCCCTCTCAAGGCCCAATGAAACCCACATTTTTATACCCATAAGATATTCCATCTACGTGGCAACATCTCCGAATCACACTTTAACACGTGTCGAAAACCCTCTTCCGCGACTCCACATTTCGTGTACCCCGTTTCATAGTCGCTATAAAACAAAATAAAATAAAGCGGGACATTCTATTCACTGAACCGCGGATCAATCTAAACTCGAATACCAAGCGGATATCGCCACGTGGCGAATCTGACGATGATCGGGGACAGGTTTATTTTTTCTTAAACTCACTCGAGAGTCTCTGTAACAAAATATATTTCGAGAAAAAAATATGCTAACAAGGGTAAAATCCATATAACCCCCTGTACATTGCACATGATCTGTATGACCCCCTGATTTTTTTTGAAATCCATATAATCATATGAAAATACATATGTAAATCTAAATAGCCCCCCCTAAGTTAAACTTTCGTTGATAGATGAAGATTATTATATGAATATTTCGTTTGGTTAACTCTAATTGAAAATATGGTATAAATCCTCTATAATTTATTTAAAATACGGAAAACTTTCTATAAATGACGATTTTATTTTTTCAGACTGATTTTAAAGGTAAAATTGTTATTTATAAATAATTTTTTACATTTTTAATATAATGTAGAGTGTTTTTGGTATACCATATTTTTAGTTAGGGTTAATCAGATATAATATTCACCAAATAATCCACTCAATTGTCAACGAAAATTTTAACTCGGGGTTTATTTAAATTTACATAGGTGTTTTCAGGGGTTATATGAACTATAGAAAAAGTCAGGGGGTTATATGTATTACAGCAGTTTACAGGGGGTTATTTGGAGTTTTCCCTACTAATAAAGGCGAAAGAATCGCGAGTCTCTCAGTTGTCCGTCTCTCTCATTTATTTTGTTTTCCCCTGTTTTTTTTTGTTTTTATTTAATTTATTTATTTTCGCCTTTATCGATCGATCGGAATCGAAAACCCTAACGAAGCGTAGCTTTAATGGAGTGAAAGCGAAGTACCTTCCGGAGCTCCAACAATGGCGTCGACGGCGGAAGCGGCGGTGGCCTCTCTCACACACCCTCGCCGTCCCTCGAAAACCCAAGCCAACCTCAAAAGGATCCTCCACGTCATCACCTCCACCGCCGTCCCCCCATCAGACGCTCCGGTCCCCCACAACCTCGTCCTCTTCGGCTCCCGCCTCGATCTGAGCCTCAGATTGGGCCCCGCGCCGCCGCAGATCGGCGAATCCACCGCCTCCAGCGCCGTCTTCGGCGGCGGCTCCGAACCCGCTCCGCTTCCGCAGGTTGAATCGACGGCGGAGACGAGCTCGCAAGGCGAGTGCGATCCGAAGAAACTCGTCGAAGAAGGAGAGGAAGCGATGGCCGTCGAAGGGGAAGAAGAGAGAGAGGTTTCGGAGATCACTCACGGAGTCCTCGAAGGAGAGGCGGCTCCGGAAGCAGAAGCGGAAGCGGAGGAGGTGAAGAGGAGCGAAGGCTACCTCGGCCTTTTGATCGAGGCGGTCCGGCAGGTCTCCGGCAGCTACTTCGACGACGACGATGAAGAAGAAGAAGAAGAAGAGCCGATCCGGGTGGAGACGAAGAAGAGGGAGGTGAAAAGGAGGAACAGCGAGAGGGAGAGATCGTGGCCGTTGGAGATGTATATTTACGATACTGCCCCCGTCGTCCGATCGAAGAGGGGGAGGAACCAGGTTTTGCCGAAGCGGTTCCAAGACTCCATCCTCGAGCCGTGGCAGAAGCAGACCGGGAACTGCCACAACAGGACCAGAAACCGCAGGTAATTATTTTAAATTAAATATAAATAAAATAAATTATTTCAATGTTATTTAATGTTTTAGTTTGGTCTTATAAATAAATTATTGAGGTAGTTAATTATGTGGATACAGTTATGATTATTAGACTAACTATTAAGAGAATTCGAAGGTCCTGAAATGTATGTTATTAAAAATTTCTGATGAAACAATGGAGGGGGGGAGCTGTACTACTGCCATACAACCACTGTCCTCGGGATTTGGTAGGTGGGGAAATGACTAGAATGCCCCTATTTTTTCCTGGATTGGTTTCTGGTTTTCTTCCCCCGTTTCAACTTCACCCCCACTAGCTGAATTGGGTTTTTATAGGTTTTTGCTTGTTCTGATTGTATGTCTTTGATTTCTATTATTAGATTGGGTTATATAATCACATTTTGGTTATTGCTTTGTGGTTTTTGTGAACCATAGACTTTATGTTCACTTATTAATTCAGAAACATATTATACAGGTAAAGATTAAATGATCTTATTAAAAAAAATATTTTTTTGGGTGTGTAATATACTCAGTCTTATTAAAATGAGCTAGGCAGTTCCATCTATTTCGTTTTTCTCGTCCGCTCATATACATATCTTGTAATTTTTTTTTTGTATTATTTATAAATGATATATATAATACATTTTTAATAATAGTACATATTTTAATAGACGAGATACATTATTTTAAAAAAATAAGAATATGTTTGGATTTTGTTTTGGCCCGTAACATTTTTCTATTAGAATATGTAGCATATCAACAAAATGTCAAAAATAAACATTTAATTTATTGAAACATGTATTAATTTTGTATTCACTAAACAAGTACATACTTTTTAAAAAAATGAAAAGATATTGATAAACTATAAAAGTGACAATCTACGTCATATATTTTCATTATTTTTATACTCTCAAGATGATGAGAACAAAATTCTGATATATTTATGGAAACAAATAGTGTGGAGTGCAGCATTTCAGAAAGAAAAGGTACCTTAGAATAGGTTACTCTTGTTAGGATATCAAATTTTCATTAAATGTTTTTTGAGAATTGCATGGAATGGGTCCCAATAAGCTTTGTTCGGATATGCTAGTGCCTTCATTAGTTGTACTTGATTGTTGTTGTTGTATTCATAATGGTGTTTTTACTTGTGTTGTTTTATCCGCTAATAAGGCCTGCTTGTCAACTATCAAGTGATGTGTAGTAGTAATAGATATCAGAAGATGAAACTATCAAACTATCAAGTGATTGTAGTGTCTCCATGCTTGTTCAAATGGATCTATATCTGTAGTTGAAGAATGAAGAGTGCATGTTATTTGCACAGATGACATTTTAGTCAGAGTTATTGGGTGACCTATAATATCTATCAATAGATTGCTGTTAAACCAGACCTGGCAAACAGTATAAACCTGTTCGGTCCAACCATTAAACCTGTTGTTTTATTTAATTTATTACCTTTTTATTATAGTATCTTATATAGTTTCCATATATGTCTAACTCTAACGAGGCATGCACCTCGTTAAACGAATAATACAATACACTATTTTTTCTATAAATGCAAGGGTCTATACTTTCACTACTACCTACAGTGGCTTCCCAGGTGTGAAACTATAGTTAAAGATACTAAGAATCAGTTTGATAACTTTGATAAATTTTGATAGGTTTCACAGAAGGAAAAATTTGATTTGAAATATTTAAAATTGAATAAAAAAATGAAGGATTTTAAATGTAATTTCCTAACTGTTCCATTGGAATGAGAATGGGAATGAACACTTCACTAAATCTAATGTTCGTTGCAAGAAAAAAAAAAAGAAAAAGTGTAACTAGATTGTTGTAATTTGTAAACTATAGTTTAAGTGTGTGTATATGATGTTTAAATAAAACTTGATTGGTTGTTGGAGTGTAGAGAGGTTAAGTTGAAGAGTCAAACATGGTCGTTGCCGACTTTCCTAGCTGAGGAAGCTTTTTCAGATAAAGCGTTCGTTTTTCTCATCGCTAGGACCACTTCGTCTACTACGTTTCATGAGTCTTCGAATATAGATTTGATGTGTATTTTGGCATTCAGAATTCATTGACAATTATACCAGATAAAAAATAAAAAATAAATTAAAGGGGGGGGGGGGGGTTTTCCACTTTTTTGTATTTTTATTTAGAAAAAAATTGATATAACTCTCTAAAAAATTAACTAAATCGATTTTAATTTCTATAAATTTGAAAAATCATCACAGGTCCTCATAAAATATAAAGATTCTTCCTCGACATATGGTTTGCAGCATCCAACCGTTGTAGCATCCAACTTGAAATATTTCAAGAATATTTCGTTTACTAATCGGAGCTTCAATAAATGACATCCAAATCAGTCCTTACAAAATATAAAAAATCTTATTTAGTCATTTTGATGATAAAAATGCTTCCATTTTTTGATGAAAATTCTCTTACTATCCTATACTTACCAATGATATATAAAAAAAAATTGATATAACTCCTTGAACTTATAAAAATAGAAAAAGGTCCTTATAAATCAGTAAATTTTTTTAAAGTCAACCACAAATCTAGTTACTTTTATAGTAATTTATGAAGTTAATTTTATTAGAGTATTACAATAATTATCATATATGGTTAGAGTCACCCACAAATCTGGTTAATTTCAGTTATTGTATGGACTAAAATACATATTGTCTAACACGATAGGGACTTGAGGGGTTTTATCAATTTTATAGGGATATTTTCTGATTTTCATAAGTTTTTAGAGAGTTGTATTGATTTTTTAAAAATAAAAATAAAGTATGAGGACATTCTAATAATTTTTAATATATAGTTAAGATTAACCTTATACTTAATTACTTAACCTTGTAATTAATTAGTTGGAGTGACAGTAGGGACTGAAACGATATTTTTCTAATAACGTATGAATCTCTTATTATTTTTTAATTTTATAAGGATTAAAATTGATTTAATTAACTTTTGAGGGTGTTATGTGGACTTTCCCTTTTTTACATAAAACATGGATTGGACAACTCAACAAGAATATGACGTTAGTTTAAATTTTTGTTGGATGAAAATTTAGTGTGACCCCACATTCGTTTTGACACAGACTAGATAGTGTTGGCCTTTGGTTGAAAAGTTTTTGGAAATTTTATTTTATAGATATTTAGGTGCTGTGACAAATAATATATTTAGGATTTGTTTGATTACCATTTTCTTTTGTGTTTGGATGGACTCGGGGAAAATTCTCATGATTTTTCATTTTCATGGATATGGATTAATTAGAAATATAAAATCTCTTCTTTTTGGAACCCTATGGAGTTAGCTTTTTGGCTACCATGAGTTTTTTTCTCAATTCTTTCTCTTGACTTATCTAATGCACGTGATTTGCAGGTGATTGTGTGTATGTTGAATTTTTTTCAACTAATGTTTGTATTCCTTTTCATAAACAAAAAATTATAAAGGAAAACAATTTTAGTACAAGTAGTCGAGCAATCCGCGTTGCACAAGAATAATATATAATAGTTTTATATGTTATTTTTTTGTGGTGTTCACATGTTTTCAATGTCTCATTAATTAAATATATATATACCTTCATTAAAAATGAATTACATATTCTAATTGTGTATAACAACTTAAGTAGAAACTAAAAAATCACACACCGATCAATAAGATTGTCTATAAGGATTACATGTAACTATGGAGTGATGAAAAGTCTACATTGAGCCTCACATGGGTTTGAGGTGGTCGGACCCTCCTTTTGAATGTAACATAAATCCCTCATAATTGGAGATGTATTGATGGGAAGCTCTGCTCTTGTGTGAGCCAAGAGGTTCTGCAATGTTTCGACTTCTTAAAATAACTGAAATGATTGTATTCCCATTACTCACCATGCCAAGAGGTATTGAGTTTATGTTTTGCATTCTTATACTTTTTATTTTCAAGGAAGAACTGGAATAACATTTTTTTTTAAATTTCTAAATACATTTTATCAGAGGGAGTGATTGAGTGAGAGAGAGAGAGAGTGATTGAGAGAGAGGGTTTGAGTGAACCAGTTAAACCGGTTTCAAATTAAGGTCTTCGAATACATCTCGACCGTCAGCTTTAATCGGACGCCCCAAATTCAATCCACAGCTGCCGTTTGGTCGCATACAATCAATCGCCTATATATATATATATACACGTGCGGTCGGTGCGCCCGCGATTACGGGTCGTCGATCACGGGTCCATCGCATCGGACGGTCGGGTGCGAATCACGTCGACCGTTGGATGCGATGAACCCGCGATCGGACGGCTCGCGACCGCGGGCGCACGACCGCACGACCGCACGTAAGTATTTCCATATATATATATATATAAATGATTAGGTGCTGCGAACGGCGGGTGCGGCCGCGACATGGGCCGTCCGATCATAGGTCTATCGCATCTGACGGTCGATGTGAATCGCACCCGACCGTCGGATGCGATGGACCCGTGATCGACGGCCCATGATCAACGCCGCACCCGCCGTTCGCCGCACGTAATCACCCATATATATATATAATTAAAAAATAAAAGAGAAAGAGATAGAAACACAACATAAACACAAGAGAAATTTGAGCACAAGAGAAAGTATTGTTATTCAAGAACTTCTAATTTCTTTTTCATCTCTTCTCATTGATATTCTTCATGTTACACAAGCCCTCTATTTATAAGATTACAACCACAATGATAGAAAACCCAAAATACATACCAAAATAAATGCATACACAAATATATGAACTACAATTTTAATATGACATATAATACCAAGATGAATCTATTTATTGTGTGGTCATCTACAAATATATGCATGTATCTTCAAATGCATATATTCATACCACTACCCTTGGATGACCATTACACAGATAATATGCACCATTAAAACATTACTAAGAAAAACCATGTGGAATAAAAACTTAATGAAGGAAAAAGAATACAATATTCTTGTGCATGTTTCCGTACTACCTCATTAAAACCTTGCAAGAAAAATCCAATGGAAAAAACATGGTCGAAAGAAAGAAAGTACAATACACAAATATTTTTAATTTAAATTAGTCCCCCTGTTCAGCATGAAGATCTTTGAATCGATGCATTCCAATGTTTTGCAACAGTTTCCTGAATGTCACGATTGGTAATGATTTGGTAATAAGTTTACTAAATTATCATTTGAACAAATTTGTTGAACATCAATATCACCATTCTTCTGAAGCTCATGTGTGAAAGAATTTCGGCGAGATGTACTTGGTTCTGTCGCCTTTGATGAATCATCTTTTAAGTTATGCAATACATGCAGTATTGTCTTTATGTAAAATGTCTTCATGTAGAGTAAAACCTGGCCAACTAGTTGACTAAAAATACATCCACCACCATCCTCTCCATTCTCTTCTCCATCGTCGCCATTGTCATACCACCTCCACCGCACACCAGCACCACCATCTCCTCTACATCTCCCTCCTCCGCCGGCGTTGCCACAGACCACCACCTCCTCCCCCACCTGTTTTTTATTTGGCTGGTGGAAATGAGTTTTGTTTTGATGGTTTAATGGTTTTCAAACTAAAATTAGTTAAAAGTTATTTTTTTTTATAATTTTTTTTAGTTAATGGGTTACATAATCTGGTTGCTGAGAATAACCCCTCCCTATCACAAAACATCATCTGACACTCTTTGTTACCATTTAAAAACTAGCAACTTTTGATGCCCATCAAGCTGAAGTACTGCACTGCCTGATCTAACTTTGCCATTAATCTACAAACAAGGATTCAATATCCCATTCCTAAAAAAAAATTATGAATCAAGACTTGAATAAGATAAATAGACGATGAATGAAAAAACCAAAAAAAACCATATCACATTCAAATTCTCTCAATCCGGTCCAAGTAGTACCCCCCAATCACCCGCCGCAGCTCCTCCGCAAATGAACTCCCTCCGCTGCCCTCCCCAGCCCCGACCGCCGAAGCAACAAGCACATAATTCTCCTCCTCTGCAACATCGATCCCGTGCAACACCGGGAACACCTCGCGAACCCTCGCAACGAACCGATCGAAAACCGATGGCTCTGCTCGAACGGCGTTCACGACCAACACCCCGCGCGCGCGCAGCGCCACTTTCGCCGCTTTCAGCACCCGCGCCGCCGCGAACCCCGCCGGGGGCGTGTCGAACCCGAACCCAACCTCGCCCGGATCCAAATCGACCATGATCGCATCGAACCGCTCGTGCGTCTCCCTCACGAACTCCACCGCGTCCCCAACACGGACCCGGAGGAGCTCGTCCTCGACCAGCCCGAAATGCTCCTTCGCGATTGCCACCACCGTCTGATCGCCTTCGACGCCGAGAACATCGAACCCGAGCCGCGAACGAAGGAACGACAACAGAGCGCCCCCGCCCACGCCGAGGCAGAGCACGCGCGCGCGCGGGCGCTGGCGCACGAGCGAGAGCGCCGCGACCATCGGCGCGAGGTAGGGCTGGACGAGGACGCCGACGTCGGGCGCGGGCGCGCCGCCACCGGAGACGACGAGACGCATCTGGGTCTGAATCAGGTTGGGGAGGCGCTTGAACCGAAGCCTCCGGCGGAGCTCTGTCGAACCACCGGGTCGAACGGCGACCTCCGCGTCCTCGACGAGCATCTCGCCGGCGACGGGACCGATGTGGGTAGCGATGGGGAGGGAACGGACGACGCCGTCTTCGTATTCCAAGAAGGGTATGTCGGAAAGGTCCCGCCTTGGGGAGAGGGAGGAGAGGAAAGGGAGGAGCTTGGCTTGGAAGGAAGGTTTTGGGGGCGGACAGTCAGAGATGGCGAAGGGGGTCGGCGGCGGGGAAGGGTCGGAGAGGGTGTCTCCGATGAGGAAGAGACGGGAGAGGGAGGGGAGGGAGAGGAGGAGCTGGAGGTGGCCTTGGGGGGTGGAGAAGAGCCAGTCGGAGTGGCGATTTTTTGGGACCAAAAGAGCGGCGATTTGGGGGGAATGGGAGTCGGGGGTGGGGGAATCGAGGACGGCGATCCGTAAAAAATCGGCGTAGGGATTGGTGGTGGGATCGGAAGGGGAGGGGTTGGGGAAGATGAGGTGGATGAGACGGGAGGGTTGGATCGCAAGCGTTGCTTCTTCCATAGACGGGTGTATTTTAAAGATGATTACGCTCGAGAGGATTTTTTTGTATTTTTAGCCTGGGTTCTTATTATTAGGAAAAATATACACTCAGTAACGATTATCAATCAAAACACATACATGAAGTGTTTTCATTTTAAAAAAAATAGTAAACATCATCTAATGAGGTATATGCTTTCATAAAAATTACATATCATTTCATTTCAAATTAAATGAACTCATTTTTAACAAGTGTAAGAAAAAATTCAATGAGGTATATACATAATCTAAATGAACTCATGTGTAAGAAAAAATTCAATGAGGTATATACATAATCTAACGAGGTATATAATTAATTAAATCTGTAACGAGGTACATATGATCTGTGTTTAGGTTGGTAAACGTGACTGGGTGTAGCAGTACTCTATTATTATTGGAGGGAGTTCTGGGCTTCTAAAGGAGGCCTGGTGGGCTTTGAGAGAAGAGGATGTCAATTCTGCTACACTCAGTTATAAACCCAGTCCAAATCTCAGATCCCATGTCAGCTAGTCCACGTGTATTTTTTTATATTTTTATTCCACGTCAGCATCCAAAAAGGGCTGTTAAAATTTTTTCCCCAAAAGTTCCTGCCCATTTTTTTGAGCTGCCACCTTGTTTTGTATCAATTTTTCTCTTCCCTCTTTTTTGTGCTTTTCATTTACTGTATCTTTCTCTCTCTCTTCTTGGCGGCAACCACCATAAGGCAGCTCCATGAAAACGATAACTACCACCACCCTCTGCCGCCGTTGACGGGGAGACGAAGGAGAGGATTTGGCGTAGAGAAATAAAAAATGGGTATTGAAGAGGGTGATAGAGAGGCACCACAAGGAGCTTGACCCTACCGTCCCCACCGCCGTTCGTTTCGATGCTCGCCGACATGAAATCTCATATCCCCTCCACCCTGCAGTCCGATCTGATAGCGTTGAGCGTCATCAGACTATTAATTGATGAGCTCCTGTTGCAGGTAGTGATCATAACCTATTTGATGAAATGCGTGAGTGGAATTGTCGGTGCTAATGATGCGTTTGTTTGTTGTAGGTGGATGCGCAAGCGACGCTAATTGGGGAGATGGAGAACCTGTTGAACATGGAAAAGACATTGGTGGCAGAGAAGGAGGAGAGGGTGACACGATCTCTGTTGGAGCTCCCCGTTTGGGGGTCTCCGAGGGACCTCGTCGCTGCTCTAGCTAATGGTGGTGATGACGACAATTCAGATTGATTGAGGTTATGATAGGTCTTCTGTGGATGTGTTGTTATTTTTTTGACAAGTGAAATTAAGAATTTTTACCTGTGATTGTGATAAGTGTTTGCAGTTTTTTTACGGGTTGGCGTTCTTGCTGTTTGAATTTGCATGTAATGCGTAGGTTTTGTTATTCCATTGGATCTTTTATATTATTAAAGGATAATAAAAATTAATGAAGTATATACCTCATCTACGGAGGTATATACTCATATAAGGAGGTATATAACTTTTGGATGATAAACAAAGTACATGAGACTTGGAACTATTAAAAGAATTCTACGTAAAGTCCTCCTGCCTTGGGTAAACGAATATGCTTGGATTTGATATTAAAGTAAATATCAAGGATAGTCTTGTGTGTAATGCCGAGGTGCTCTCTTAGGCATTCGAATGCGGTATGTTGCTGAAGATAGATGACAACATATTCAACCTTGTTCACCACCATGGATAACTTTTTCTTTTTCATTTTGGAATGTGTATGTACAAATCTTTATTACGTATATACTTACTTAAATATCGCAGGTAAATCACAAATAGTTTGTCGAATAAGATTCACTTTCGATGGTGACTTCGTTAGCTTGTATTGGGATGTTGATATGGCATTAATATATTGGGATAGAGTTTAATAATATAGATGAGATCAAAATTACAAAGTTCAGATGTGATTACAGTCACACCAGCTAAATGAGGAATTTGACATATAAATGACATTCACAAATGTAAATTTTAATAATTTTGTGATTTATAAGATGTTAATATTTTGTTTCCAGCACGACGTTCACATTCCTTAATCACGTTACTTATGTAATACATACTAACGTACCTACCTGGGCACATACGTATGGTAATAAAGCATATACTTATCCTCCAAAGTATATAACAAATCACCAAACTCAATGCATAAATTTTTTGTGTTAATAAGAGAAGACATATTTTACAACAAAATAATCACATCACACAACCAACAATCATAACTAAAGTTCTTAGCCAAACAATACCAATTTATATGACAGTCCAAACATGACAGAATATACATCAATCTAAACAATATCATTTACTTGTTCAAACTTTACAAAATTCATCATCCATAAATCCAACGATAATCATAGCACGCATATAAACCATATCATCATTGGTGTTAAAATAACAACAAATATCAAACATCTTTCAAGCAATCCAATGACAAATGAAGACATTACAGTCTTGCCCACCGGATTGCTGCGGAGTAGGGACATCAAGAATGAGGGGCCACCTCGTAGCTTCCTCTAGCATCGTCTTCTGCAATAACTTAATAGCACTATGCTCCTTCTTGTGGAGGGAGTCATATAGGAGGAACCATTTTTTAGTTGATGATGTTGCAACTGTAGCCTGCTTCTTGTTGTGGTTCCCCGGTCTCCCCAATGCCAAACATTGATTATGGTAGTGCACCAACTTTCAGGAATGAATTAATTTTATTACATCATCCAATCAAATCAAATATATGTATGTACGTCGTCAAATGAGACATATACACATTCATAGAACGCATATACCTCGATAGCAATTTTATGATCACTAAACTAATATAGTCATATTAGAAACATATACATGCGGAACTGTGAGAAGTATTCATGATCGAAAGCTGATAAAGGAGAGTTACTTTTGTCCACCAAAGGTGTCCCGCATGCCAAAAGACAAAAATGACCGCCACATCCGACAGGGTGAACTGAAGTTCCATCCCCTTGATGATGAATTTCTTCTGCACGGGGTTCCAGAAAGATAAAATTGTCTCCAACAAGTACTTCTCCATCCTGAATGGAGGGATGTCAAGAAAACCCTTAAACGGAATAGATTTTATGCTCTGCTCTGGATGTGCAGATGCCTCTCATTAAGCTTCATATCCTTCATGAAATCAACTATTCATGTGACTATGCACATCATGTTCATCGGTTTCAAAGAAGACTTCACCTACTTCAGAGACACCTATAACAACAAAAATGCGTGCTATTAAATGATAAAGAAGCACATCAATAGTGTATGAACGGTCAAGATATATTCTTGACAATACTTAAAGTTGCCATGATGGTTGAATCGGTGAAAGATGAAGGTTGAACATGGTGAGTAGATTAGGATTTCTAAGGAACGAAAAACCATTTGAGGTCTTTGATTTCTAATTTCAAGTTTTGAAACAGTGAAAAATTTGATTTAAGATTAAAAGCTTTGAAATAAGATTGAAATATTTGATTGATGAGACCATATGCTCAAAAAAATTTAAAACAAGGAAGAGAGTGTGTGGTGGTGTAGTTATCTAGGCTCCTTCATTATCCAATGTCCTCTAGAGAGCTGCAAAAATGGTGAAAATTGACTGTGAGAGTGGTGATGTAGATAAGAGTTGGTGAGGCGGTGAGGGAAGAGATATTCACCAGTGAGGCGTATGCGTGTCAATTATCTGAAAAAAAATCCGAATCTGATCTGAATCCGTATCCGAAAAATCAGAATTATCCGATATTTGAAAATCCAGAGTGCGGATATGGATATCAGTCTATCCGATCTGAAAAATATCCATATCTGACATATACTATAAAAATATATATATTTATCTTATATATTATTCATATTGTAATCATGTATGATTAATTATAATGATAATATATTATAATATTATTAAAATTTCAATGTATGATATCTGAAAAAGATAATAAATCTTAAAACATCAATTTTAATTTTGATATCTATCTAAATATTACTTGATTATCCAAAATAATGTTAATATTCAATTATGTCAATTATCCGAGAAATATCCATATCCGATCTGTATTCGAATGGATCCGAATCCGAATATTAATATTCGTATTCGAATCTGAAAGTTAAGATATGGATATTAGCATATCCGATCCGTATCCGTCCGATTGACAGGCTTAGTGAGGCGGAGAGGGAAGGTTAGAGAGAGCGTGACTTCGTTTTGTGGAAGACGAAATGTTTTTAGTTGAAGAAAGAGAGAGAGAGTGAGTGTTTTGTGAAAAACAAATGGGGTGAGAGAAAAGTTGCATTGGAACTCGAAACGAATAAGTACATACAGAAAAATTGATGGAACATGGTACATACCCCACTAGAAAAGTATATGTTGTTACAAAGGCGCATATACTGGCCACATTTGAATCGTGCTCTGAAAATGGTCGATGGCCATGTAACGTTGTCAGAACGTCTGTTCGACCATTTAATGCGGTGTCAGAGGAGCATTTATTGTGGTGACATCGTCAAATCTTGAATTTCAAAATTTGAAACACATCGAGCCTGTCTAATTTAAAAAACCACAAAATCCACATCATTTAAGCTTTCCATGTAGGATCTGACGTGGAGACTGCGTTTCGGACTGAAAACTAGTCGGAGTGTATCATTTTCCCAATTGAATAGGCCCACATCTTCCTTTCTGCTTTATGGGCTTAACCCGTGGGCTGCAAATATTTTGATTTTTTTTGAAAAATGTTACGTGCGCTATCAGTTGAAAATGTTGTCCCCTATAACTCATTAGAAATTTAGTAAAACGTATGCATTATTAGATGATGTATATATCTCATCAAAATTTTCTTTCATTTATTAAAAATTAGTTATCAACTCGAAATGGACCGCTATACATTTTTTTATTATCATAGTATATTCGTCATTTGATGATGTTTACTATTTTTTTTTTAATATGGAAACATGTATGGTTTGAGTTTTGAACTGCAAAAATGATTGAATCTAACATTTTTTAAATGTTATAGTTAGACAACATTTGGATGTGAGGTATCAAATGCTGGATTTTTCATGCGCGGCTTTTTAGGACCATCCGCTGATCGGGGTGTGTTCAGAACTCTTTGAAACACGTATGGTCCTTGTTTGGCTTCTTCTGCGTTGTGGACGTTGCAAATCTAGATTACCAAGACACCCCTCATTTATATCTCATCTCATGAGTGGCAATGGTAGGAATTAAAGCAAAACATGTGCAAAAGAGTTTTTTACCAGACAAAAATGCAGATTTATTTTGACATGTTTTCAAAAACGTTGTTTTGAGGTGTTTGTGGATGCTTGGTTTTTACATAAGGAATGCTAGATGTTGTATCTCGTGTTAATGAATGAATGACATCATCTATAGAAAATATGAAAAATGTCCAACGAGATAATATACCTTGATATAGTGATTGGAGAGGGCTAACGAGAAGACTGCATTTGTGACTGTAAAAATGACCGAATATAATAGAACTATTTTTTGAAACATATATTTAGCTAAGAAAATACATTCTTTTGTAAAATAAAATACATGTTCTTATGGATTGGATGCATATATTTTGATGTTTTTTACCATAGTATATACTGAGATAATGAAATATATACAACGTTACACGACTTTTGTATATTGTGTTAGTGTGTTAACATCCTTTTTTATTTTTCTAAAAAAAGTGCTAATTCAACCGGGAGTGCTGCTACACTCAGTTTTATTCTTAGTCCAAATCACAGATCTTATATATTTCATTACAGATTTAATTAAGCATATACCTCGTTAAATGATGTATATATCTCATTGAATTTCTTCTTACACTTGCTAAAAATGGGTTCATTCAATTTGAAATGGAGCGATATGCGCTTTTTATCAAAACATATATCTCATTAGATAACGTTTACTATTTAAAAAAAATGTGAGGTCTGAGTTTTTGTTGATAAATGTGATTGAGTATATCTTTTTCCTTCAACGGGTCATTTTTGTAGTTTCTAACTCAGTATTTTTTATTTTAAAAAATGTAAAATATACTATGCATCAAATACATTCTGAGTATGTGGTTCATTTTCCAATAAAATATGTATTTAATGAAGCAAACATATATTTAAAAAAACAAAGAAAAAAAAATTAAACATGTTCCAACTGCCAAAGTGAACCTATGATTTTCTATGATGGGTATCCCCTGTGTGGGGTTTGTATGTTAGCTTGGCGTGGCTGAGTTTGTTGCAAGTGATAAGATCCTGTGTGATTGATACATGGATTAAGGAAGATTAAATTAGGTTGTTGGATTATATGTGTTATCTCATATTGTGTGTGCAGTGCATTACACGTGTAACTCCTAGACACTTGTCTATATAAAGGGATTTAACCCTAAATGGAATATAAGGATTCTCATTATTCCATTCTTTCATCGTAACATGGTATCAGAGCCACCACCTCAGAAACCCTAAATATTTTTTTGGAATCCTTCATCGCCGCCGTTGTCGTCGCCGTCACTGCCGTTGTTGTCGTCGTCGTCATCGCGGCCCCTGCCGTTGCGCGCCGCCCTTGCCTCGTAGCTCCTGCCACCGCCCGCCGCCCCTGTCGCGCCGCCCTGGCTCCTGCTGCGCCGCCCCTGCCGCGCAGCCCCTGATCCTGCCACGGAGCCCCTGCCGCGCCGCCCCTGGCCCTGCCGCGCAGCCCCTGCCCCTGCCCTGCCCCGGATCGAGCCCCGCGCAGAGATCCGGGCTGATCCACACGCAGTACGCGCACGTACATGCGGTACGCGCAAACGCGTTCGAGTCTCCCGGCGCTCTGTCCCCCCCACGTGTTTCCGCCAGCTCGAGCACGCGGTACGTGCAAACGCGTCTGAGTTTCTCAGCGCCCTATCCCCACACGCGGTTTTGCCAGCTTGCGCACGCGGTCGAGTGATAACCGCGCACCTGTCCCGCACGTGGTCCCGGGATCTGTCCTCGTGGGTGTTCCCCACACCACCCGGGAGCGTCACCAGCACTGAGTGCCAGTGCCCGGACTAGTGTCTGCGGCATGTGCCTGCGCGCAACCACCGCGGCCTGCCGCCCTCAGCCATGGTGCACCGGCCACTGCCGCCACCGCCGACCACCGCCGCTGCCACTGACCGCCGCCGCCGTCGCCGGACACCGCCGCGCCCGGGATCCTGCCCGGATTGTCTGAGAATCCCGGAACCGCGTACACGCCAGCTCCTGGACACCCGCATCACAGCTGTTCGAGATCCTGCCAGTGCATCCCGGGAACCAATCCCGGATCTCCCGGGATCCTGTCCCGGATCTCTCTACAGCGCCTTGTCGCATCCCCTGCCCAGCTGTCACCGCACCTCGTCAGCGCGTCCCGGGAACCAATCCCGGATCTCCCGGCACCTGTCCCGGAACTCCCGGACACCAATCCCGGAGATCCCAGGCACCTGTCCCGAGCACGCACCCAGTCACCCGATCCTGCCCGATCCGGATTTCTCCTCAGGTCATCTCTGACCGCCCTGCGGTATTTCTGGCCGCCCTCTGCCGCCCCTCGGTCTCGATATTTTGATTCACTTAATCGATCATATCTTCCTATCCGGAAGTCCGATTAAGGTGTTTCAGGAATCCATTTTGATCGATTTTTGTCACTGACATTATCATTTGATTTTTTAACTTCAAAAAAAAAATCAATTCTCCTGAGACAAGCAAATTTTCTATGATGACTCGTCAGTCCTCTTCATCGGTCATCTATGAGGGCATCTTAGGGGTCGCTCCTACTATGAAACACCATGGATCACGTTGACGAAGATATACTACGACGCGTCATAGACCGAAAAGGCGAGAACACAGACTTTCTCCTATTGCTGCTGCGACTGCTACTTCACTTGGCTTCATTCTGCCACCATTGGACCAGCCTGATCAGATTAGTCAGTGCCTCGATCACCTAATTCTGCAGCAGTCTATTTCTGGTTCTTCTACTCCATTTGCATTATCTTCTACTACGGGTACTCCTGTTTATTGGATTTTTTTATTCGGGTGCCTCACATCACATGACACCTGATAATTCTGTCCTCACTGCATGCTCACCTGCACCCTCTCACCTACCATCGATTCATACTGCTAATGGCTCTCCTTTGGTCATCACGCAGTGTGGATCGATCACTACCACCTCTGACCCTACTGGTCGACTTTTCTTGCCATTTGTCTTGCATGCTCCTGACCTTTGCATGAATCTTGTGTTTATTAGTCGATTGTGTGATTCTGGATTCACTGTTACCTTTACCTCTGTCTGGGTGTTTTGTGCAGGATCCACATTCAGGGTAGCGAATTGGTGTTGGTCGTAGGATTGTCGGACTATATTATGTAGAGTATCTTCGTCTTCCTGTACCTGATCCCTCAGCTTTCTCTGGCGCTGTCACCTCTGATGCTGATTTATAGCATAAAAGGTTAGATCATGTTTCTGAGTCTCGACTTAAAGACCTTATTCAATCTGGTGATTTAGGTCGTGTTTCCTTTTCTCCTCTTTTTGTTTGTGAGGGTTACAAATTGACCAAACCTGTTGCCACCTCATTCCATTCTAGTAATCATCAGTCCTCTAGTCCATTTGAACTTGTTCATTCTGATATCTGTGGTCCTTCTCATATCACATTAAAGAGTGATTTTTCGTATTATATCAGGTTTATTGATGACTATTCTCGTTTTACCAGGATTTATTTATTGAATCATCGATCTGAGGTCCCAAAAATATATGAGGTTTTTACCACTATGATTCACACTTAGTTTCAAACTCGTATCAAAATCTTTAGGTCTGATTATGCTCGAGAATATATTTCTTCCATGATGCGTTCTCTTCTTCAATCTCATGGTACTCTTTTTCAGCAATCTTGTCCTTATACTTATGAACAGAATGATGTTGCTGAAAGAAAACATCGCCACATTCTTGAGACCGCTTGTTCCCTCTTACTTTCTTCTTCAGTCCCCCGCACATTTTGGGCTGAGGCAGCTCTTCTTTCTGTTTATCTTATCAATATCACTCCTTCTTCTGTCATCTCTGGTATGATTTCTTATGAGCGCCTTTACTCCTCTAAATCTGATTATAGTAGACTTCGCACTTTTGGATGTACTTGTTTCATGCTTTTCCCTCCTCATCAACGCACCAAGTTGGCCGCTCGGTCAGTCAAGTGTTTATTCTTGGGGATTAGTTTCGAACACAAGGGATATCGTTGCTACGATCTTTTTGGAGATCGTTTTTGGATTGCTCATCATGTGTCATTTGTCGAGGATGTTCCCTATTTTTCTTCTACACGCACTGCCTCCTCCCCTCCTGTGCCTTCTCATGTTCAGGTCTCTTCTCCTTTGTTTTCTCCTGTTCAGGCCTCTTCTCCTGTTCAGACCTCCCCTATTGAGTCTCTACCTCTTCTCAGGCCGTCTATTGTGCTTGAGTCCACTCCTAGTCCTCTCTCTGAGCCTCATATTAGCACTCCTGCAGCCAACTCCCCTGGTCCTCCTAGTTCTCCTCCTATTGTGTCTCCTCTTGTTTCTCCCACAGATGACTCCGCTAGTCCTCCGCTTTCCACGACTGACGCACCTCCCTCTGATGTGGATCCTCGTCCCTCGACTCGCTACCCTCAGCGTGAGCGTCATCCACCTACTCGCTTTGGTTTTGATTCTGGCCCATCTGACCGATTTAGCTTTGCTTCAGTGAGTACCTATTCTCCACAGTTTCAGGCTTATCTCACCGCTATCCATGTCCATCGTGAGCCCACATCCTATCGAGAGGCAGTTGAGTACCCTGAGTGGTAGCAGGCCATAAATGAGAAGTTTCAGGCTTTTGAGCAGACACAAACCTGTGATGTTGTTCCACTTCCGGAAGGCGTTGCACCTATCAGTTGCAAATGGATCTTCAAGATCAAGCATCGACCTGATGGATCCATTGAACGACATAAGGCTCGTCTTGTTGCTAGAGGTTCCACACAGGAGTATGACATTGATTATGAGGAGACCTTCGCTCCCGTTGCTCAGATGACTACTGTCCGCACCCTTCTTGCAGTTGCTGCTGTTCGTTGCTGGCCTCTCTTTCAGATGGACGTGAAGAATGCCTTTCTTCATGGTGATTTATCTGAGGTTGTTTATATGCAGCCACCTCCAGGTCTCAGCACTCCTCCTCAGCATGTCTGTCGTCTTCGGCTGGTTATATATGGTCTCAAACAGGCTCCTCGTGCCTGGTTTGAGCGTTTTCGCAGCGTTATTCTGGCATCTGGTTTTGTTGAGAGCTTTCAGGACCACTCTATGTTTGTGCGATCCTCATCGCAGGGCCGTGTTATCCTTCTTCTATATGCTGACGACATGATTATCACTGGCGATGACTCCGCCGGTATTACTCTGGTCAATAATCACCTCAGTCGACAGTTTCAGATGAAAGATCTCGACACTCTTCGCTACTTCCTTGGTCTCGAGATTGCACAGAGTGATCGTGGGATTCTGCTCTCTCAACAGAAGTATACGGCTGACATTCTCGAGCGCGCTGCCCTCTCAGATACTCGCAGTGCAGATACTCCTCTTGAGCTTCATGTGAAGCTTCGTCCTACAGATGATCAGCTCCTTCCAAACCCAACTCGGTACAGACAGATTGTTAGTCACTTTTGTATCTTTGCATCACTAGACCTAACATAGCTCATGCCATCAGTATTGTTAGTCAGTTTGTCTCAACTCCTTGATCAGTGCATTATGGTACTCTTATGCGTATTCTCAGATATTTACGCGGTACTATCACTAGATCGATCTATCTGTCATCATCTTCACCTCTGGTTCTCAGGGCCTACACTGATGCTGATTGGGCTGGAGATCCGACCACTAGACGCTCCACCACTGGGTTCTGCATATTTCTTGGAGATTCCATCATTTCTTGGCGTAGCAAGAAACATGACATTGTTTCACTATCCAGCACTGAGGTTGAGTATCGAGCCATGGCCATCACCACCAAGGAGATTGTTCATCTTAGACGTCTCTTGGTGGACCTAGGAGTTACTATGACTGGTCCTACTCCTCTTCATTGTGATAACCGCTCTGCTATTCAGATTGCCAGTAATCCGATTTTTCACGAGAGGACCAAACACATTGAGATCGATTGTCACTTCATTCGTCAGCACTTTCTTGCAGAGACATTATCGCTTCCGCACATCTCCTCTGCCGAACAGCTTGCTGATTTCTTTACGAAGTCACATCCAGTCCCTCAATTTCAGTTTCTCATTCGCAAACTCACTTTGTATTATCCACCGTGAGTTTGAGGGGGGCTGTTAGATTATATGTGTTATCTCATATTGTGTGTGTAGTGTATTACACGTGTAACTCCTAGACACTTGTCTATATAAAGGGATTTAACCCTAAATGGAATACAAGGATTCCCATTATTCCATTCTCTCATCGTAACATAGGTAAATAATACAAAGTTGTTTAACATGAACAACCATAATTCTCTTGCATTTCTCAATTAAATGGGAGATATGTTTTATAAATATAATACTGGGCGGGAGAATACTGGTTGAAAGTTTGCTTTTGTTAGAATAAGAGAGAAAATAATAATGGAACTCTAAAACTCTTATTTTATTAGAGAGGGTTCAAGTCATTTATATAATAATACATGATAATATTACACATATAACATATTAACAAACTAATATAAATTGGTTTCAACCCCCCCCCCCCATGCCCAACTGTTGTAAGCTTTTACTGATCCACAATTAGTTTGGGTCTATTTTAGCTCTTCCTAGGTATCAATAGTAGTGTATGGGGCTTTAGCCCAACCCAAAAAAAAAAGCTTGCCTTTTCATCTGTGCATGGGGTTTGTTTGTGCATAAATTCGAATGAAAATGAATGAATTTGAGTCAAAGGAAAATTAACGAAAAATAAATCATTTTTCATTTAACCAGTTTATATATTGTTTGTGTCTGTCATAGAAAGTGATAGAAAATAAAAACAGTTGTTTGTGTCTATGATGGAAAATAACGAAAAATAAAAATTGTTGTTTGTGTCTATTATGAAAAATGACAGAAAATAAAAATTCATTGTTTGTGTTATCACACAAAGTGATAAGAAATGATATATATTGTTTGATAGCTAATTTAAATATAATATAAAAATAACCTAAATTATTTGTGGAATGTTTTTAAATGAATAATATTTTAGTATATGACCAGCCCTTTGTTCTACTTATCCATCTCTTCAAATAAAAAAAATCAATAACCAATGTGTTATGGATATCTATTCTCCTACTCTTATGTTCATATATCATCACATCTTCAGCGGGTTTTTTTATTACTTTGATTAGGGTTTCAATTCATTGAAACAAAACACATATAAACACAGGTACCAATCCATCAATCGTCCTAGTAACCAAAAAAAAAAAAATTCAAACCAAAATCTAGATATAAGATTTAAATTTAAAATATGTTAAGAAAAAAAAACAAAAAAAAACTAGGTCCATTCAACAAATAAAAAAATAAATCACAAAAATGGATTTAAGATACCAGTCTAGATAGGTTAAGCAAAAATAAAATTCTCAAAAAAATCTAGATTAATGTTTTTTATATTATTCTTGTTGGTGTGAAAAATTGTGATTTTCTTCACTTTTCCTCACTTTCTCTCTTCTGGGGTGAGATTTTTTTCCTCCAATCCTAATAAGACAAAAAAATAAAGAAAAAGTGAATTTTTTCTCTCTTATTATTTGACACAAATAACAGCTTTTTAAGTGATAAAAAAAAAGTTTGTACATTCCCTCATTTTCCCAGTAGTACAAACACACCCATGGTGAATCAATTAGGTATTAGAAATAAAGAGTTGAATGCCTCAGTGAACTCTTTATTTCTAAAATACTAGCATGGATATCATGAGGGCCACTGCAACTGGATCATTAAAAGAAATATGAACACGTAATGTCTTTATATTCAATGGAGAATTGGCATTTCAACTCTCAACCAATGTATGCTCCTGGTCCCTGACCAAAGTTAGTTAGGTAGGCAATAACAATAACAACAGTGCTAGTGTGTGAAGTTTGTGGTAGGTCTGTCTTAAAAGACTGCCGACTAGCTCATGATGGAGAGCCCATATACAAATATGAAAATTCCATTTGTGCTTTAATCATTAATATTATTTTCTTATTCAATAGAGACCAGTCTGCAACTCTAATGTACAAGAGAGAATTTTTCCTTATGTGATAGCTTGTTTTTGTTTTCGCCGATGGTATTAACATGCAATAATATAATATGATACATTATCAAATATATATATATATATATATATATATATATATATATATATATATATGAAAATGATTGCGTGCGGCGAACGGCAGGTGCGGCCGCGACGTAGACCGTTCGATCGCGGGTCCATCGCATCCAACGGTCGACGTGAATCGCACCCGACTGTCCGATGCGATGGACCCGTGATCGACAGTCCGTGACCGCTGCCGCACCTGCCGTTCGCTGCACCTAATCACGTCCCTATATATATATATATATATATATATATATATATATATGTATATATATATACACATATATATATATGTATATATATATAGGTGCGGTGAACGGCGGGTGCGGCAGCGATCACGTGCCGTCGATTACGGGTCCATCGCATCGGACGGTCGGATACGATTCACATCGACTGTCAGATGCGATGGACCCGTGATCGAATGGCCCACGTCGCGTTCGCTGCACCCACCGTTCGCTGCACCTAATCGCGAGTGTGTGTGTGTGTATATATATATATATATATATATATGGGTAATTAGCACTTTTAACCCTTGAAAATTGAATACGTTTGCGCACGCGATACGGGCCCATCGCCCGGGTCGATCACGTCGATTAGGAAAAACTAGCCCCGATGAGAGATTATACAGGACGACCGGCATATATACATGCACGTCTCGCACGTGTTTAGTTTTTTTAAAAAATCGAGATCTATACTAGGGAAAAAATTACACAGGAGACGGCATCGGTATATCACGGGCCGTCTCCTGAAAACGGCATATCATACATGCCGTCTGCCAACCGTTGGAAATTTTTTTTCTTTTTTGTTTCAATAGATCATAAATCCTCCTTTAACAACTTAACTGAATATTCATATATAATTTTTATATATATTCAATCACTATATTTCATTACATCACTGATTTAGTGCGACAGATCAAGCCTTCTCAACTTTCTGAATCGCATTTTTCAAAGACTGGATGCGATTTTTTGGATGAATTATCGAACTACGTCATTATTCGCCGAACGGAACTAATTTTCAATCTAAATATATTAATTCATAGGCTCCTAACAAACTCAAAACAACTTAAAAATAGTAATATATATATACTTTTAACCGCTCGATCTTGATCGCATCCAAGACGATTCGCAGAACGTCCAATTCGAAAAATGGACCCGTGAGTAGCATAGCTACTACGTCCGCATGTAGAGCTTCTATCGATAGGAATATGTGGACATATTATAATAGCGATTCTGATCTACGGTTCAAAAGTTATGGCCGTTTGAAGTCACGGTGCTCCCGATCGATCAATTTTCTTATTTTCCTTCCATTTGATCTCGGCCGTCCATATTACTGAATGGCTAATGGCTATGATGTCTGCATCCTCAACTTTAATTTCAACACGACCATCTTTTACAAGAAATGACAAAGCAAAGACATTCTCCACCGTCTGTGCAAAGGAGTCTCGATTCAATATAAACAGTATATAATGTAAATATATATATATATGGGAAACGGTTTATATATATACCGTCTCCTGTAAGTGTTTAAAAAAAAAAAAACCGAGATCAGAAAGGGGAAATGCACAGGAGACGGCATGTATATATGCTGTCTTCTGAAAATGGCATATATACATGCCGTTTTCTGTGCATATTTTTCCTCCTGGGATCTCGATTTTTTTTAAAAAGTAAACACAGGAGCATGCCGTCTCCTGTATAATCTCTCTCCGGGGCTAGTTTTTGCTAATATTCGACGGGCGGGGCTATTTTTGCAATTTTTTATATTTCTGGGGCTAAAAGTGCTAATTGCCCTATATATATATAGATATTTTATATTTATTTGGTAGTTAAATCCCATGCATTCTATAAGATTTGGTATGATCAGTACCTGATATGATGCTTTATAATTAATGATATATATTTATGTGTGTTTGAATTATATAACCTAGACCTAACGAGAACCTTTATGTGATCCGGACCCCATATATTATCTAAATATATATGACTTAGGCTCCGTTTGAAAGCACAGATTGAAAAGTAGATTTTAGAATAAAGCTGCTTTTTAAGATGATTTTAGACATTTGACTTTTTTGAGATGCTTTTTTTTAATTCAGGAATCAATATTTGGAAAGAGTTTAATGTTTGGTAGAAAAAATTGCTTTTCAATTCAAAAATCGATTCTGACAAAAAATCGTTGTTTTTAAGATTTTAAAAACACGGATTTCGAGAGAGAAATTAAAAGGAATTCAACTTTTGATTCCGTCAAAAGCTGTCCCGTTTGGTTGCGCGTTTGAGGATTTTCCACTTTTCAAAAAGCGGAATCGCCCCCAAACGGGCAACCAAACCGAACCTTAAACATTGTTTAATATAAGATTAGAGTAGTTGCAAATGTCGATTGGTTATTAGATGAGTTGACAATCTTAAGCAGAGTGTTTCAATGCAACTGGTGATTTACAAAAGCTTTTTATATGAAAATAGTTAGTTTTATATATATACACACATGACACACCAGAGATTCAAATCCTTAACAATACCAAAGTAAGAGAAATTAATCCTAGTTTAATGGGTATCCTTATCTTGTCACTGTTGGCCTGTCTAATCTTCTATAAGCTCCACTAGTGTTTGTAAGACCTATATATATCAATATATATCATATATGCAGGCTATTCATAGTATAAGTGTTGGTTGATTTTTCACAACACTACAAACAAACCACAAACATCCATTTTTACATGGGTCGTCCATACCTTTCTCAGCTACACCCATCAGTAAGTGACATGCATGCACTACAAATTAAAGTTTATGAATTATATTATATATATATATGAAGAAGAAATACAAAACAAATATAAAAAATTAAATCATATATGGTGCTCATATGCACCACATGCACAAACTCTCTCTCCCTTTCCTTTTCAGGTTCACTCAAAAATCACAGTGGAGCTCAATGGTTGACCACAGCTTCATAAATATGAAAGTTGCATTTCATCTCTCACGCGTTGAACAGAAAAGAAAATATATAATACTTTAAACAATTGATTTTTGGGCCCCAACATAGGCCCCACAGTCCCTAGGTGGCAAAGATAAAAATCAAACCATTTTCAAATTTTCATTGTCCGATTACAATTTGGCCCACAATCAATGGGAGGTGGTTATGATGTGCTTTTCTTTCTTTTTTGATAATAAACAATTCAATTTAAAGAAACAAATAGAAAACCCTTACGATCTGTTTCATCTCAGTTTTTTCCATATCTGTTGTTTCTTCTCTTTTTTTCGAAAACCATATCAATCGAAAGAGATTGTGTCACGAAACACAAGATTCATCAATTTTACAAAAATGAAAATTCAATCCATTGCAGTTTTTGCGAGGACGATTTTGATTTATTGCAGCTATTTTATCTTGTGTTCGGTTCGGGGAGCAAAATTGGCGTTTAGGTATCTTATTATCTGTTATCAAATCCAGATAAAACTGTATAGCCCATTTTTTGAAGGTATTTGTTAATTCAAATGATACACCTGTATCTGAATTTGATCTCAACATTCTTTGAAGGTATTTATTAATTCAAACAAAACATGTATCTGAATTTATCCCAGCCCATTCTTTGAAGGTATTTGTTAATTCAAATTCAATGCACTTGTCTGAATTTGAATCATAGCCCACTTTGAAGGTATTTGTTAATTCAAAACCAGATACACCTGCTGAATTTGAATCACAGCCCATTCTCCGAAGGTATTTGTTAATTCAAATCCAGAGACATGTATCTGAATTTGAACCACTCATTTTTTGAAGGTATTTGTTCTCAAATTCAGATACACCTGTATCTGAATTTTCCCAGCCCATTCTTTGAAGGTATTTGTTAATTCAAATTCAGATCACTTGTATCTGAATTTGTTAGCCCACTTTGAAGGTATTTGTTAATTCAAAACCAGATACACCTGTATCTGATTTGAATCCCAGCCCATTCTCCGAAGGTAGTTAATTCAAATCCAGAGAGTATCTGAATTTGAATTCCAACTCATTTTTTGATATTTGTTCATTCAAATGACAGTTGTATCTGAATTTGAATTTCAGCATTTTTTTAAGGTATTTGTTAATTCAAATAATGTATTTAAATTTATTCCAATTTATTTTTATGGGAAGAAAGTCATTTTTGTTCATTTCACCCATAAAACCCTAAAATTCAAAGTTTTTAGAAATATGTTAGGTCAAAGAGAGGATTTCATGGTGCCACCTTTTGTGGGATTCGGTTATGAGGTTTAATTTAAATATTAGTTAGTTAGAATTTATTTTTAAAATTTAAGAAGGGTAGTCTTGTCATTGTCATTTTGGTAGTTAAAAAAAGTCAAAAAGGAACCAAAAGTGCCATATTGGGGCTCACAAATGGGGCTTAATTTATGGGGCCTAGGTAGCAGCACCCTACTTTAAATTGCCCTAATAAATTCATGAACCAGATCAATATCTACCTATTTTATTAACACATGCACCCATGCAAACTCATGTGAGCAAGAAAAAGAAGGGGATCTAAAATGTAAGCAATTAATAACCAATATGTGTTTTTGTTTTTTTTTTTTTCAGATTGAGAGATGGACATTCAAGGATTATTAAATAATAGAGCATTTTTGGGGAAATTTAATTTAATATTGTATTGTTCATTATCATATATATCTTAAATAAGAGAGAGTTAGCTCAACCAGAAAAAAAAATGCATTCATTGTTAGATTTTCATGCCGACATAGGAGAATGATACAGCGTATAGGATCCAATCAAGTTTAAATTTTTATCATGTTTACGGACAATCTCCGATGAGAGATTGATCTATGACAATCATAAATATGTGATATTGTAATAATTTTTAATAATATTTTACATAAATGATATTTTATTGGAGGCTGGCCAATCTATCATGAAGGGTGATTGGTTAGATTTTTGTATCTCTAGTGTTTGGTTTGAATTTGTTGGGATTGAAAGAAAATGATATATCTTGTCTCATTTGTTATCCAGTCTATATTTCTCAATTATTTTAATGTTTTGTTAAAATCTATATACTTTTTAATGAATTACATATTACTACAAACAGTGAATTACATACCTAAATAAATTAGTATATCTTTTTATATTTCTAAAAAATTTAAGAGCATACACTGTACTAATGGATATAAAGTAAATGATGTATTAATTAAGACAATAGGATTGCAAATGGGGGATGAATGTTCCTGTACTCACAGAGATAAATATCAAGTATCTATGAATGGTATGATTCTAGGGTTGTATTCATTGATGGATATATCCATCCATTCTCCCCACACACATTGGTCAACACCAAGTTTCAACAAAAAAAACAAAGTCAAACTCAATACAAACTCTTTCTTCGTTATTTTAAATTTTATTTCTTTTCATTCTTTTTGGTTAAATGTGTTTTTCAAACTGAATAGTGATGTTTGCAATAAAGGCTAGTGCGGCTACTGATTGATACATTGAGTTACCCATTATTATTAAAATCAACTTATAATAATCATTGAATAAATTATTATAATTATGATGAATTTTTATTCAATCAGATTTTTTGGGAAAATATGGAGAAATTAATTTTAAATATATTTTTTCCAACTTTTTATTATTTGAAGTTTCTAAACTTCTTTTAGCACAACATTTTTTAGGACTTTTCTTGTATTTTTTTTAGTTGTTTATCATGTGAAATATTTTTCGTATATTATTATGCGATATGTTAATATTGTTAATTCGCACATTGTTATTCATCAACTTTATATTGTTATGTCAATTTTGCACATTGGCAATCATCTCATATAAAAGAACTCTTGATTTAAAATCATGATAATTATCCAAATTTATCTTGATTTATTATAACGAATTATCCAAATTATCCAAATTATCATGATTTATTTTAATTGTGGATCATCATGATAATTATCCAAATTTATCTTGATTTAAAATCAAGATTTTAATTATTTGTTCTCTAACTCTTTTATCACATTTATCCACTTATCAAA